>MU866003.1:0-113410 GCA_033296975.1 Podospora aff. communis PSN243 | reverse complement strand
CACTTCTTCCCCTGAACGGAGCACTGTATTACAGGCTCCTACAGGCTCTCAGGCGCTGTACTACAGGCCTACAGAGCGCTACCAAGCAACAATATTAAAGCTGGATAAAAGGTAAAAAGCCTATAGTTAGTGAATATAAGTAAGCCTTTAAGTAATTAATAACTTATTCATAACTTTAACATTAAAACCCTTATAACGCTCCTTTTAAATAATTTAAAAACTTAAGTGTTTAAAAACTTTATTTTATTTTAACAGGATAATAATATTAGCTATGAAAATACCTTAAAGAAATCTAACGAACTAAAAAAAAAAAATGGTGATTTTTAAACTTTATAAAACCGTTTTTATATAATAAAGTGTGGTTAAAAAAAGTAAAAAAGGCTTTTAATAAATAGTATTTTAACCTGGCCGTAGTTAAGTAAAAGATCGAAAGTTTAAAAAAGGCTTTAAAGTTAACGGTAAAGTTTAAGGGAAAAAAAAGGTATACATTAATTTTAATGTTAAATTTACTGGTATTATAAAGGTTTAAAAAGTATAGGTTATAGTTAGTAAGGTTTTAGATATATCGTTAAAATTAAAGTCTTTTAATAAGTTAAAAGTAGAAAACTGCATTGTAATTACTTTAAAATAGATAAAGTTATAGTATTTTAAAAATACAGGGTTAGAGATAATGCTATAAATATATAATGTATAATAAAGGGGGTGGTCGATGACAGGGGTATTTATCTCAGTTGAGTGGCGGTAAGATGGCAACTTCTGTTCCAATCTGAAGTGGTGGAAAGCTCGACTTCCAATGTTTGTTTTTGAACCAGGAGGAGGGACGTGGGAGACGTGGGCGCAAACACCCAACGGGCCACGGCGTCCTGCAGCTCAAAAACTGGCTTGTCAGAAGTCAAACGGCCCCTGCAACAAGAGCCGCATCTTTATTTATTTGATGGATCTTGGCCGTCATGTGACCCAAATGAACACAGGGCCGCATCAGCCCTCGGTTCACGTGTTGAGCCATCAATCTCCAGACACCAGAGGCATGGCGGTCTCTGCCGATTTACTAGCGCTGTCGCGGTTTGAGCCATCCGAGACGCCACCTTTGTCCAAGTTCTTGGAGCACCTAATTACACATGGCGTTTCAGGGCCTGCTTTGTCTCACTGGCAGTCTCAAGGGATTGGGGCAGGCAACTACCGCCACCTCATTGTTCGTCATTCATCACATGAAGTCATGGCTGCAGCCGCATCTCCTCCTCACCCAGCTCAACTCCACCTCCAACTCCATCCTCTCCCATTTCCTTTCCCAACATACTCCTGGGGATCGAGATTCGCGATGACTGGCTTCACTGTTACCGACAGAAATGACATGGTGCACATAGGCCGCGACATGCCGAGACGGGAGCCCTGACCTCGTTGTACTTGGATGATTTACATAACTACAAGTGGGTGGCAGGCGACGTATCCGAGGACGATGACCTGTACTGCGCCAGCCTCAAAGGCGACCGTACCACACACACAGTCGACCAAATCAACGCCGCGCTGCACAAGATTCCAAACGAAAACGTCTTTTTCCCCCTCCCGGCCCCCTGGCACTTTGCTAGAACCGGCCCCATCACGGTTGCCGACACCTGGGACACGGAGCCCGGGCCCGAATTCTACCTCAAGCGGCCCACATTCCCCCTTAGCCTAGACTGTGAGCCCGACGACGAGTTTTGGGCTGGCAGGAAGGATGCGGCCTATTGGTTCACGGCCGAGGTGCGCATGCTGGAGAGGCTCTCGCGCTTCCCGCAGCACCCCAACATCGTCAAGTACCACGGCTGCCGCGTTCGCAAGGGCCGTGTCACGGGCGTCATGCTCGATCGCTGCGAGGGCCAGGATCTGTATCATCACTGCCTTGTGGCGGGCAAAAAGGTCGACAAGGAGCCCTTCCTCGCCGCCCTGGCCTCGGCAATTGACCACCTTCACAACGTTGTCGGCATCGTCCACAACGACATTTCGCCCATCCACATCATGGTATCCCCCGATGGAACGCCCACTCTGATCGACTTTGGCTCGGCCGAAATCGCTGAAGAGGAGATTACGGGTGGTCGCCCTTTTATCCCTGCTCCGCATCCTTTCCCTCTGTACCTCGTCCCCGGCTAGGTCTCTTAGAAATGACAAAAATACCCGTAAGCTGACTCTTTTTGGCCTTCAGCCTCGGTGTGTGGGGGGACGATCCCCTAGACCAAGATGTTGCAACCTTTTTCTCGTCCGACACCATGAATCCCACGGCAAGGAAGTCTCGGGACTTGGCCGTGTTGGACAAGCTTCGCGTGTGGCTTGACGCCCCTGGCAGTTTGGAATTGGACCGGCCTGCTGTGCTCGGCAAGCTGGTACCTAGCGATGGGCGAAACAACGAAGGTGCGGGGTTCTTCGGACGTCCCTTGAAAGGGGGGACAAAGAACTGCGTCGGTCCGGCCACGAGATACCGACACGGACGGTCAAGACAAACGGCGGGGAATCTGTGCAGCGTAAGGCGGCATTTTGGGTGCTGGGTCAATGGCTAGCAGCAACTACCATGGCGATAAATTGAAGTTTTGTGTAAAGCATATTCTAGCTCGGAAAAGGGGGTAATATTCAGCTTGCAAGATTTTTTCATTCCAAAAATGCCGCCCGCAGAGCGAGACTTAGTTTTTCCTTGAGTTTGCCGAGGCCCCGGCCCACAGTGCAAATCAATCAAAGCTTTGCTTTCACCCCCTTTGGAGCCTCGATTTCCTCCTCGGCCAGCCGTCGCGACTCCTCAAAGCCCCTGATTTTGGGCCCCGTCATGCCCGCCCAAATCTTCAACCACGCGGCATCAAACTTGGGCAGCACCCGACCCGTGGTTCCCTCGGCCGGATCACCTGCAATCTCCCGCAAAAACTCAAAGAATTCCTCGTAGTCGGGTGCAATAGAGTAGTAGTTTTTGCCGCCCCCTCGCAACGCCACGCGGCGGGCCTCCCACGCCTGTTGCTCGGCGATGGGGGGCAGCGCACGCCCACGGCCGGCAAGATGGCGGGCTACCGCGACAGCCTGCCACTCGTAGACGCGAAACGTGAAACCTCCGCCAAGCTGTCACCATTAGCCACATTCCCCCCCTGAGAGGAAGACACTAGGCTCACCATGCCGACATACGTCAACGTCGGGTCCAGGATGTCAAACGTGTGCTGGTACACCCCCGGCAGCCGGCGGTTTGCTTTTAGGATTCTGTCCTGCACATGCGGTAGGAACGGCAGACTGAACGAGTACCCCGTCGCGAAGATGATGTGATCGACCCCCTTTTCCACGGATCCATCCACAAAATGGACATGGCCTGTTTCTGGATCAAGCCTTGCGATCTGTTTGTTGACTTTGATATGCGGATGTCTAAACGGCGCCCATCCAAACGAAGGGATTGGGTCTCCCCTGAGCGATGCAATGACGGGGTGTTTTGCAAACGGCAGAATCTCGTGCACGATCTCATGCGCGGACACGGAGCCGCCAACGACAATGACTTTCTGTTTGTATTAGCGTACATACTACCACCAAGCTGCAAGAACTCACCTTATCCTTGTAATCCTCTCCCCTCCTGGCGGTAGACGTCAGCCTCTACTTCATCCCACTCACTCACAACCTGGAAAGTGCCCGGCACCAGTCCAACCCCACAACCAAACCACCACCTCAACCACCACCCAAAACCAACCCAAAAACCCCCCCCAAAGAAAAACCAGAAAACTCACCTAAAATGCTTACTATGCCCCACAACCCCCTTCCACCTCCCCCAATACTCAACCAACCCCTCCACCTCGGGCGGCACCCACGGCACGTTGTAATGCCCGCTCGCCACCACCACCGCATCCAACCTCTCCTGCCACCAATAATCCTTCTCTCCCACTCCCTCCTTCCTCAGCGTCAAAACCCACTCCCCACCCACCTTCTCCGCCCTCTCCACCGTCGTCGACAACTCCAAAAACTTCTCGTACCCCCCCTTTAGAAAAATACCCTCGATCCACTCACGGATGACTTCCCGATGACGAAACTGCGCCCCGGGGCCGTATTTCCGCAGTGTTCGCTCCGAAAGAGTGGGGGGGAAGGGTTCGGTCGTGAAAGCCATGATTTCGGGGGTGATGTTGGACTGGAGGTGTTGGTGCTGCGCCGAGTCGGAGAAGCGGAGCTGGTGGGAGTTGATGGTGGGGGATTTGGGGGTTGAGGTTGGGAAGGAGGGGGGGATGGGGATGGGGGGGTCGGCGGTGTTGGTGAGGAGGGCGGGGAGGGAGGGGATGGAGGGGGGGAGGTGGGGGGTGTAGACCCTGCCGGGTGTTAGGGGGGGTTGTGAGGGATGGGAAGGGGGGGGATGTAAGAAAGGGGGAGGGGGACTTACCAGGTTCCGCCTATGATGGGACGGCGGTCGAAGATGCGGATGGTGGAGAAGGCTTGTTCTTTGAAGAGGGCGTCGGTGGTGATGGCGCCGGCGGGGCCGGCTCCGATGACGGCGACGCGTTGGGCTTTGGGGGACATGGTGAGTTGCAGTGGATTTAGGACGACTGAGGGACACACGGAGGGCGACAGGACATTATATGGTGAACGAGAATTTCATTTATATCCGACATGGAAACTAAACGCCTAGCTTGGTGTTGCGTGCTCGGATGGCGTCTTCGCATGCAGCCATTGCGCGACAACCTTCGGAACACGGCATTAGTGTCGCTCACGACTTTCGTGGTGCATGGCGATAGAGAATGTTTCTTATCGAAATGTGAGGTGTTTTCGCAGTACTTTATCCCGTTCAGTCCGATCCTCCAATCTCCTATTCCCGATCCCAAGCTGTAAAAGACGCAGAAGCCAGAAACAAATTGAAACCACCCTGGTATCTAGAACTTTGGATATTCATAGCACAAATGAGCGCTACGCGTATCCATGTAATCCTCCACAATCCCATCATCAGCAAGGTCTCCCATCGGCAGAATATCCTTCAGCGTCACCGGGGTCCCCTCTTCCCCTTCAGGTGCACCTGGGGGAAGACGGTGGAATCCCTCGTAGGCCTTGATTCTGGATTCATCCTCCTGCTGCCAAACCCACCACAGTCTGTCCACCATGGTGTGATGGAGGAAGAAAATCGGGTCTAGAGTCAGGGTTAATAACTCTGTGCAGAAATACACCAGACTGGAAATTCCACTTGCCGTTTGGAGAGCTGCTCGGCACAAGATCGCCTTGCTTCCCCCTCCCGTTACCAATAGCAACTCCCATGTGAACAGACGCGTGAGGTCCTCCTTCGAGCTCCTTCCGAAACCCATCGTAGCTCGTGTTGGCAAGGATTCCAGTCACGATCTCGCGTGTGTACCGATGGCCAAACAAATCGCGGTCGGTGGTCTCCGGATTTCCCCGCGACCACGCACGGCACAGCCAGTGTTGCTCCTCGGCGGTCCCCGCGTACAACGGGCGCCAGTCCTTGAACGGCCCGTCCCGGACGGGGGCCGCATGGTTGCCGGGGTTCGGGTTTCCCTCGGTTCCGTTTCCGTTGCCGCCGAAGCCCGTGACCGGGTCCCAGACCGATGCCCTGGACGGGTCGTCGGAATCGGCCACCCAGTCCCAGTACATGGCGGTTCCTTTGTAGCCGCAGTCTTGGAGGGCTTTCTCGTACAGCATGACAAAGTACCGATGCCATGGAAGGAAGCCGGGGAATTGATGGACTGTGGGGAATGGGGTGTAAGTTATACCGCCTTGGCTACGGTTGTGGTGGATTGAGACTTACTGTTAAAGTCCAGCAAGGCATGCGTGTAGGCAAAATCGTCGTGGAGAGTTGCCTTTGGGTTAAGTTTCGAGGGCTTCTTCGTGACGCAGACGGCGGCGTCGAGATATGCCAACTTCTCTTCGTCTGTCGCTTGGCTCCATGCCTTTCGAAGACGGGGAGACGTGCACGTCTGACGGGCTGCGAGCTTGGTGCTGGAGGGAAGAGCTGAGACGGCCGCAGCCAACAAGGCAAACTGAATGAACAACATGACGAATCGAGGATATCAGTCGTAAACCTGTTGGTCGAGACACTGGTATTCAATGGCTGTCTTTCTCGTGGTAGGGAGTCGGGCGACGTCTCTCCTTAAATCTACCAGTTAGGCAGATTCCATCACGACCATCTGTGCCGCTCCGCACATTTAAATTTCAAGGCACAGTACCTTTGTAAATCTCACTGCCTTCTCGAACCATCATAGAGACCGAAACGCCTACAGTAAGCTTAGCCAAGACTCGGAACCAAGATTGACAGGACAGGAGGATTCAATGCATGTCGAAATGACAGGGGTGCCGCATTGACACCAGCAAATGCAGAGTTTCTGATTGGCCTCGTCCCTGTCAGCAACTTTCAGGTACCAGCTCAACCAGGTTAGCGGGACCACAGCAAGGCTGAACAGGGACTTGGAGAACAGGTCCCTGACGAAAACGCAAACCCATTCCACGTGCGCCCTTAACCCTCCGTGGCGCAGTATCTCCCATCTTGCTTTGCCTCTCCCTTGGACACCGTGCCCCATTAACTGAGTGTACCAAGAGAGTGATAGTCTTACCTATCTCACGACCTTGACTCGGACTTCTCGTTTGCTATCGGTCCGAAAGATCAACCTTACAGAGGCAGACCTTGGTCTGGAGAAGTTTACATCTTCCTAAGATGGACTGATATTTGAGCAGGCTGTGCCGTATTGTACCTCACTTAATTTCTACTACACCCACAGTGAGACTCTACCCGAAGGCTATCACGCTCCCAAGGTAATACTACTGGGCTATTCCGATTTTCAAATACACAATATACATTCCTCCAAGGATCAGTCATGTCCCAGGGGCCCCCAAGAGCTGACTGTAGTAACGGTCCACTCACAATGTACCCAAGAAACGAATCCCATGATATCTATCAAACCCATGAAGACCTGGCATTTGTGTTCGGTCAACTACCCACTTCTGTGATGCTTGGTGGTAGAATGTAATGACCGCTACCAAGTCGTGAATGTTCCTCCAGAATTCCATCTTCAGCAGAGAAGTCACAGTCTGGGGTTATTCTCACGAATGATAAGCAGGTATCAGTTGTGATGTATCTGCTGGGTGCACCATGATTTATACTATGCTGCTCAACCGAATGTCCGTCCCTCCCAGCCCAGCCGCTCCTTCATTCAGACCTGGCAAATGACAGCCGAGGCGTGATGTATACCATCAATTTGAAGCCCGCGCAAAAAAAAAGGCGGCGCGGCGCAGTTCGCACCCGCAACAACCAAGCTATTTCAGCACCACACAAGCCGAAGATGCCAAGACAGCAAGCCGATGACACGGAACTCCCTGTGACTCCTCAAATAAACGAGCACTCGGTGTTCCAGAGCGACGGGTCTGTTTCGTCATCAAATGCAAAAGACTCCTCGAGTGACGGCCAATGCTCGAACTCCCCTGAGGATGTGACGAGCCAACTTGGAGCCTGTCCTGAGGCAGACGGATGAAACATGGGTATGGACGGCAACTGGATAGTACCGGGGCCTGACGGCACACTTGGAATTGGGTCGTCAACAATTCGTCGGGCCTGCTGCCATTGCTCACGATGGGGCGTCGGGATCCGCGGGGCTGTTGTTGGGGGTCGGGGGTGGTTGTCGTCCATTTGGACGCTGGTGTCTGTCGGCGAAGTTCCTTGTTCCAAGGATTGGATGTAATCTCGTACCATTTTGTTGAAGCCATCCATGACTGAATCCACTGCCACCTGTGTGTTGGGGGTGTCGGTTGCAGATGCGGAGCCGGGCAGGCTTGCGTTGATCCTCAACCCTTCAGCCTGAACAAGAGCGTTCGCCATGCCCTGACGAACGAGCTGAGGCAGCACGTCCCTGCGAAGGGAGTTTGCAAATTGAGTCACTGCTTCGACCCTCAGGGACGCCACTGTGGCCATGATGTCAGGCTGCGAAGGTCCATCAACAACTTTCGATGTTGAGAGCATTGTTAGCAGGTGCTGGCAAGAGTTCTCAGGGGCGCGTACACGGTGTACCGGGACGCTCCTTGCCAGGAAATAATATGTCCCAAACTTCGAACCACCTCGATTCTTCATCGGATCCTCGGTACCGGCGTCCCCTGAGCCCTTTCTCTGCGTCCGTACCTATTCCACACCTCAAGATCGGTGGTTGTGTCGCGACGGGCTTGCATTCGGAGGAACCGTCACCCCTGAAGTGATCGTTCAGTGCTGCTTCGTCATCAAAGACAAAATGACATCGCGGGCAGTGAGGGTGTTTGTGTCTGCGGTAGATGTGCTCCCTGGACGTGCTGCGTTAGAAACTCGATTGTGAGGCACTGGTGAGGACGACTTGCTTGACGCGGCGGACCTCACGCCACCCTTTGGCACAGCTAGGAAAGGGGAAATCATTCGGGCTCGCCTTTCGAAACGGACAAGCCAAGGGTAATTGGTTCGAGGTCGAGTTGTCTGAGACGGCCGAGACAGGCGAAGCGTCGTTGACCAAGCGTTGCCCCCCAAGGTGTTCCATTTCGCTTGTCCACCTTTGGCCACAGGGACCACATGCAACAGACTGGCCGAAAATGCAAAGAATGAAGTAAAGAATGAACCGAAAAATGCCCAAATGCTAGACCGGTCGCCGCCTTTTGTGAGACGGTTGATGATTGTGGCTTGGCGGTTGTCCGGAGTTGCGGTGAGTTGAGGTGGACGAGGGCCCCGACTGGAAATGGCCACGGGATTTCTTCGGCGCTCGCGTGTGTGCACTGCAATTCTTAGTGTGCCAGAGGGTTCTCATCATCGGCTGCGCAAAACATAGGAACGCGCAGCCAGGGCATCTCCGCGTTGCCAACACAGTGGCATTGATTCGCTTGGCGCCGAATCAGGGACCGGGCACCTGGAAAATTTGGCCTGTGCTGTGAACCCCATGCATCTGCACCCGGCCCGGTTGCCGGAGGTCACGTGCCGTGGTCTTGTTGTGCCTGGAACCATCTTGGATTTGACTTGGATCTTGGCAGGGTTCTGCTCCGACCGACAGCCAATCATTTCGACGCCTTGGGGTGGTGCTTCTTCAAGCTCCTCGAAACAGAGCATCTATCAAGGGTCAGTTAGGTAGTTCTGGGATGGCCGTCGCAACTCCCATGATGGTAGGTAGACACGAACAACCAACGATGCTCCTGGGGTTTTCATGTTCGCGGTCAGGAACTCACATGGTGGGGCGAAAGCCGTTGGGGGAAACCTCCGAATTGGGACTCTGACGATCGTGTCTTCGTCTTTTGATGCACCCTTGCTGTGACGAGATATGAAGTTGTCGACATCATGGACGAGACTATGGCGGGCCGCTGTTAGTCGCAGGTCGTAAGTTCTAGCATTGAACAGTAGATATAGAAACGTAGAAGCGGTGTGATGAAGAAGCGATGTTTCTTCCTATATGATATGGCCAGTGTGGAACTTGCCGTTTCACCACCAGCGGATCTTGCCGTTTCACTAAGTCCAGCGGAACTTCCCGCTCGCTGACGTTGCGTTGTCGTTGGTAGCGCTTCCTGGCACGACTCCCGGCGGAGGTTTCCATTCAGCCCTACCATATACTTGGGCATAACTGCGGGGGGTGCGTTCGGCAACGACTGAAACATAGGACGCAGGATGTCTACAGACGCTGCCACGCCGAACTGGGCCCGGACATGGCAGATTTCTTTCCCTGCGCTCCCTGATTGGTTGGTCGCAGTGCGCGTTCCCGCAAGCCGCGCATTCCCACCATTCCTCAGTTCGCGCATTCCCACTTCGCGCATTTGCGAATGGCGCAAATGCAATGGCAAAAAAAGAGGAAGGAACACAGACGGCATGACCCTAGCCCCAATTGACTGTCACTCGCCCTGGCCAGACAGACAAGCTCGCCAGACAGCCCGGAGCCGCGCCGGGGCGCGACCCACAATTCCGCAGCGGGGCTTGGCACCGCGCGGGTCCGGACCGTGACGGCAGACTTGGATTTGGATTTGGATAACGGCCCTGCTAGGCGTGCACCCACACTTTTTACTACACGCGCACCCACGCTTTTGCAAAACGTAATATATCTCCTCCCAGGAAAGTCATAAAAATACAAACAAAATACCATGAAAAGGCTTGATTTTTAACGGATTTTATAGTAATGATTGAAAAGTTTAATCTTTCCCGATTTTCATAATTTTTAACAAGTTTAAAAAAATAACTAAAAATGAAAAATAAATGTTAAAGAAGTTCTATACCTATAAATCCGTTAAAATTTACTAACTTTGACGTCTTTCTGAAGGATTTTTAGTTAAACTATTATCTTTAATTATAGTATTTATTTAATATTTCTAAAAACAGGAAATTCTTACTTGTGACGGGCTGAGCCCTGGTGCAGCCTCGGCGACTCTCGGCCGTGGCGCCGGGCCCGCGGGGCCGGAGGTGGGGCGGAGCCCCACCGGCAACCACCCCCTGACCCTCGAACGAAGCCATTCCCAGAAATGCCGATGTGCGCACACAGACCACAACACTAAACCTTAGCGAGGCATGCGACGTCTCTGGAATCTTGTATCTCCCTCGGGTCGAAACAATGAGGTCATGTATATATGAAAGAGGCCTCTCCTCTCCTCTCCTCTCTTTCTTTCTTTTCCTCATGTTCTGCGTCTTCGTTGAATAGGTCTAGCTAGTTGCAACACACTACCTTGCCCGTTACATTATACAGTTTATACAGTAAACTTTACTTAGAAATTTATTTTATATTTTAATTATTTTAGTTTTAACTTTAAAACTCAAACTCTAGTGTGTAATATATATATTATATTTATGTTTTTTCTGTTTTTTATTTTAAAAGTTATATTGTTATGTAATAGGGACTCTAAAATATCGTTAGTAATTTTCGTATATTCCATTACGTAATATCTAGGTTGGAATTTGTTCTTTCAAATTATGGGATTTGGTGAACAACCTTGTCTGGTTGTGGGGCAATCCGCTTGTGGGGTCACACCTTCCTCACCGCCAGAGCACACCTTCCTTCACCGCCGGACCACTGTCTCCAATCGAAATTTTTTGGGACTACCATGCAAACGATCACCTCTTATCATCGCACAGGGCCGTCCAATTGGCACCACGCACCACATAGCTGAAGGGCATGTTGTGGCTTGTCAGCAAGCCCAAAGCAGGGAGGCCTACAGCCAAACACAAACTTGGACGCAAACGCGCCCGACCGCATCATCGCCCAACCTCATCATAATTAGATAAGGTGCTCTTGGCCCACTGGGTTCTTCTCTTGGGATTTCACATTTGAGCTTTCCTGTCATCTTTACTCTTTTGCACAGAGTTGACATTCAGAGAATCGACATTCAGAGCATTGACACTCAGAGCATCAGTACTCGGGTTCATCGCACGTTCTGCTTGCGATGTCGCATCCAGGCGGACGCGGCTTCGGGCAGGGTACCCGTGGACCACGCGGTGGCCGAGGCGGCGGCCGTGGCGGCCAAGGTGATGCGCACGGGCGGGGAGGGGCGGCCGGTGGGCAGTATGAGGGTCGCGGCGGGTTTCGCGGAGGTCGCGGCGGAGGCGGAGGCGGGCGTGGACGTGGCGGCTTTTCGCAGGGACCACCCGAGCCACCGCTCTACCGGTACGCTTTACCATTTCCCATGGCATCTTGATCAATATCTAATCGTGGAACGCTAATTCGGTCGCGCAGCTCCCAGGATGGAAGCATTCCTGCTCCCAATCCCGCCGTGACGCGGGTTGAAGACGCCTTGGGCGCTGGCGGACCGGCTCTCGAGCGGCTCAGTCTCAAAGAGGTGCTGACGCCTCTTCGCCCCGGCTTCGGCACGAGGGGCACGACCGTCACGCTCTGGGCCAACTACGTCGAGATGCTCGCCGTCCCGGCCCTTGCCCTCTACCGATACTCCCTCGCGGTGTCTCCCAGCGCCACCGGCCGGAAGTTGACGCAGATCATCCGACTCCTGCTGCAAACGCCCGAAATGGCCGAGTTCCAGCCCGACATTGTGTCCGACTTCAAATCGACCTGTGTTTCACGGCGTCGGCTCCCCGGAGATGACGTAACCGTCGCTGTCACGTACCGGGGCGATGGCGAGGACGAGCCGCGCGAGGGGGCGCCCGTGTACAAGGTCCGCGTCCTGTACACCAACACGCTGAGCCTGGACCAACTGATTGAGTACTTGACGTCGACCGACATCGCGGCCAACTATGACGGCAAGCAACCGCTGATTCAAGCGCTCAACATCGTGCTGAATCACTACGCAAAGACGACCGACAACGTCGGCACGATTGGCTCCTCGAGGGTCTTTTCCTTGCGGCCCGACGCTCCCAAGGCGAGCCTTGGCAGCGGGCTGACCGCCATCAGAGGTTTCTTTGCGAGCGTTCGCGCGGCGACTTCCCGCATTCTGGTCAATGTCAACGTGACAAACGCCGCCTTTTACGACTCCGGACCGCTTGATCAGCTCATTGAGGCATATGACCCCCAGCGGCGAGGCAAGCCCAGACTGGCGTCCTTCCTGAAGCGAGTCCGCATCCGGACAACCCACCTGAAGGAGAAAAAGAATCGGGCCGGCGAGGTCGTCCTCCGAGTCAAGACCATTGCCGGGCTGGCTACCCCGAACGACGGCCACGGCCACGCTCATCCACCGAGGGTGTCGGAATTTGGTGGCGGCCCGAAGCAGGTCGAGTTTTGGCTAGATTCGGGCCCACCGGCCCAGGCAGCTCCGGCGGCCGCAGCAGCGGGCGGGAGCCAGGCAAAGAAGAAGGGTAAGAAGGGAGGTGGAGGAGGAGGAGGACCGAGTGCTTCCTCCGCGTCCACACAACAAGGCGGGCGGTACATAAGCGTTTTTGACTTCTTCCTGCAGAGTGAGTTGTTGCCCCCCCTTGACTGGTAGTCTCTGCCGGGAGCTCTGCCGCCACCCACCCAACTTGGCCGCATCCCACTGACGTACCCCGTGATGACTAGCATATGGCATCACTCTCCGAAAGCCGCACCTACCGGTCGTCAACGTGGGAACGCGGGATAAGCCGACATACCTGCCTCCTGAGATCTGCGTCGTCATGCCCGGCCAGAGCGCCAGTTCCAAGCTGGATCCTAACCAGACGCAGCAAATGATTCGGTTCGCCGTCCGCAAGCCGGGCGCCAACGCCAACTCTATTGCCCAGGAGGGGCTGGGACTTGTCGGGCTGTCGGACACAAACGTCTTACTGGTGAGTCCTCGCCGCGCTGCTGCTTCTTGAAATCAAACAAACAAAACAACAACGAAAAAAAGAGTCCGCCGGCTAACCTGCCGTGCAGAAGCGATTCGGCCTCTCGACCACGCCTAACCTCATCACCGTCCCGGGACGGGTCCTCGACGAGCCCAAGGTCATCTACAAGGGCAACAAGTTTGCCCAGGTGCGCTTCGGCAGCTGGAACATGGTCGACGTCAAGTTCAACTCGGTCGGCACGCTCAAGCGATGGTCGTACCTTTTGATCGCGCTGCCCACGCACCGGGACGCCTTCGACCCGGCGAGCCTGACGGCAACCGTCAAGGAGTTTGCCGCCGGCCTGGCAGCCACGGGCATCTCTGCGGCCCCGCCATTTTCGGGCCAGAGGCTGGAGCTCAGCCACGCCGAGGATGGACGCCTGGACCAGCGGATTCAGACCGCGGCGCAGAGCCTCGAGCTCCTCCTCATCATTCTCCCGGACGCCATCACACCGCTGTACAACCGCATCAAGCACTGCGGCGACGTCAAGTACGGCATCCACACGGTGTGCACCGTCGGGCACAAGCTGGCCAAGCGCAACCCGCAGTACTACGCCAACGTGGCGCTCAAGTTCAACCTCAAGCTGGGCGGCAGCAACCAGCTGCTGGACGCGTCGCGGCGTGGGCTTCTCGATGAGGACAAGACCATGGTCGTGGGCATCGATGTCACGCACCCGTCGCCGGGCTCGGCCGCCAACGCACCGAGCATCGCCGCCATGGTCGCCAGCGTGGACCGCTTGCTGGGCCAGTGGCCGGCCGTTCTGCGCGTGCAGCCGGCGGTGCGCCAGGAGATGGTGTCGGACCTGAGCGAGATGCTCAAGTCGCGGCTGAAACTATGGAAGGACCCGCGCTACGGCAAGCACGCCCGCCTTCCCGACAACATCCTCGTCTATCGCGACGGTGTGTCCGAGGGCCAGTACCAGGCCGTGCTGGACGTTGAGGTGCCGCTGCTGCGCAAGGCCTGCCGCGACGTGTACCCGCCGGCCGACCAGAAGCGGGGACTCCCACACCTGACGGTCGTCGTCGTCGGCAAGCGCCACCACACACGCTTCTACGCCACCCGAGAGGGCGACGCCGACCGCTCGTCCAATCCCAAGCCCGGCACCGTTGTGGACCGCGGCGTGACCGAGGCCCGGGGCTGGGATTTTTACCTGCAGTCGCACGCCGCCATCCAGGGCACCGCGCGCCCAACGCACTACTTTGTCGTGCTCGACGAGATTTTTCGCGCCCACTACGCCAGGCCTTCTTCCCTGCCGGCGCCCGCCCGCAACGTCGCCGACGTGCTGGAGATCCTGACGCAGAGCCTGTGCTACACGTACGGCCGCGCCACCAAGGCCGTGAGCGTCTGCACGCCTGCGTACTATGCCGACATTGCGTGCGAGCGCGCGCGGTGTTACCTGAGCGGCATGTACGATACGCCGCCTGCGTCGGCCGCGGGGAGCGTTGCGGCGCAGCAGCCGGGGGCCGTGAGCGATGACGATGTTTTGATTCACGAGAGGCTGAGGGATACCATGTTTTACATTTGAGAGCGCAAAGATTATGGGTATGAGGGTAGTTTGGCGTATGGGTCCTGAGGTGTTTAGACGCAGGTGCTGGGGGGTGAGGGGAATGGGAAGATGATGGGAGACGTTGCTGGCAGGGGGAAGACGATGGGGGCGTGGGAGGGGAGGCAGACGTAACTGGAGAGGGAAATACAGCGGTGCTTTGGGGGGCTAGAGGCCTGTAGCGTGCAGGCGTTTGTTGTGAATGGTAGATTGATTAGAGAGTAACACACAAGCGATAATTTTGGGTCTATTAACCTCTTGAATCACACAGTTGCCACTGGCAACTCTTCAAGTTTGACCTTGGATGAGACCCCACCTCTTGCAGCCTACCCTCTACTTGAGAACCACACTCTCCCGCTGACTTGAGACGGGAATGGTCCGCAGTTGTTCCGACGCATTTGGACGAAGCTCCGTGTGCCCAAGCCGCTGAAACCGACCAGACTTGCTTGTCGATTGTAAGAAACCACATCTGAGTAATAGACATTTGAGGAAAAGGTGACTCGCAAGGTCGCGCACACAAGCATGATATAAGTATCAGGCAAGCTCTCGATGGCGGCTGAGATGCCCAGATATTACCTGTGGGGGTGTGTACCTAGTATATCCAGAGAGAGCGTTGTATTAATTTAGGTGTAAATGTTTTATTTCCTGTACACGTTCAGATCAGCCTATGATATGATTCCGACAACAGCTTGGATAATATACCCTTTAAGCAGCCCCCCCCCTTCCCCCCAAAAAAACGCTCTTATCAAGATAAAGCTCCCTCTCCATGATGTTCACCATGGCTACCGTGCTCATGCTCATGCTTGGGATGGCCGGTATGATGCGACGGGTCGTCGGCTGCCAGTTTCTCGCACTCAACGTGGTGCTGGTGGTGGTGGCCTTCATGTCCCTTGTCGCCGCGGTGGTGGTCTTGGTGATGCTCCTCGTGGTGGTGGTCGTGTCCGTTTACATCGGTATGCGTGCTGTGCGGCGGATTAGCATTGGTTGCTTCTCCGGTCTTTGTTTGCAGGGCCGGGGCGTCTGCGGGTCTTGGCTGTTCGGCCCCCATTGTTGGAGGTGATGAATGGGTGGATGGATGTCAATGGGTGCAGCGGGTGGATAAGGTTTAATATGGTCTGGTGTGTATTGTAGCAGCATGGTAGAGATGGAGGGGGGCATCTTAAGCATTTTAAAATTCTTCATCTTGTCGTCCCGGATGCGTCATGCCACTTGTTGGAGCCGCTTGAGATGTTCATGATCTCGGGTGACGGCGACAAAGAGATGGCATGATTGTGACGTTTGTTTGAGTCCATGTCCGATTGCGGGAGGAGCCCCGCACTGCGCTGACGTGCCGAGATGCCGCAGCCCGCGTTGTCAGAAAACCTGGAAGACTCGGTGGTGCTCGGTGCTATTTGGCGTTAAAATGTGGACGTGGTAAGTCTGGAATCCCCTGGGCTTCAATCCATTCAATGGACTCGGTTGAGACCGCTCACACACTCGTCGTGGTTAAGCCTTCGATTTCCTCCAACGTCGACCAAAGTCGCAACAATGGACACAAACCCCATGTCAAAATCCGAGGGGAAGGAGTATTACCGTCTGATCTGGCAGGAAGGGGCGAAAACCGGCCTCGCGGGCGTCATGCTCGGTCTCGCAGCCACGGCGGGCTTGCAGCGATTCCACCCAGCTTTCCGACAACTGCCGCTCTTCATCAAGAGCACCCTGGTCATCTACCCCGGCCTGATCATGACCAGCATGAGCGCAAACAGCGCATTCCACCGGTATCAGTCGCGCCTGCATCCTGCACTACGAAGGTACGAGGACGAGGTCCAGCGCGCGGCCGCCCGTGCCCACGCGAGGGAAACCGAGACGCAAAAGGGCAAGGATTGGATATATGATCATCGGCTGCAGGTGCTCGGCGGGACGTGGGCAACTGTGATGGCTGCTTGCCTGGAGGGCATGCGGAGGGATCACTATACCACGGCCGCTCGCAAGATTGTGCAAGCTCGTGTGGTTGCCCAGGCCACGACCTTGGCCGTCTTGCTCATTCTGGCTGCGCTAGAGGCGAAGGACAAGAGCGAGGGGAGGGGCAAGTACCAGCCGATTGTGGTTGTCAGGGAAGAAGATTGGATTGAGAGGTAGGTAGGTAGGGAAGAGGATGAAAACGGGCTCATTTTTGTTCCATCTGTCGGCGAGATGATTCATGTGACCATCACGCTGCGACTACTTTTGTACAGTGCAAAATCGCTACCAACCTGGAATGCATTCGCACCCATCCCGCCAACCCCGCCATCACCCCCGCCCCAAGGCACACATCGCTAGACGCCAACAGCTGCACCCCCAAACGACCCCGTCCTCAACTTCTCATTAAACATCAGCTCGTGGGCCAACAGCTCCACCAAGCCCGTATACAACAAAATCCCGCCACTCACGGCATCCAACACGCCATTCACCAACAAGGCCGCCTCGCTCATGTTTGGCAGCAAGGTACCATTCGTTCAGCCGGGAATTGCCGTTCGCAGCCGGCACAGGCCGGATCAGGCAGAGGGGGGGGGGGGGGGTGCGCTCATGTTTGAATCTAAGTAGCCCCGGCTGCAACTTCTCCCGCACGCCCAACAAGCCCACGGCCATCGCCAGCGGCGTCGACGTGCCGTATAGCGCCGCAAACAGCCACGGCACCCACCAGCGCGACCGCGGCCACGCCAGCGTCGCGAGCCGCGAGCCGATGCCCAGGCCTTCAAAGGCTTGGTGCACGACAATGACAACAAAGAGGAGGATGAATTCGTCGGCGTCGGCGACGGCGAGGGCGAGGCCAATGAATATGGAGTGGAGGACGCCGAACTCGAGGATGGAGACGGCCGTCATTTGGGCGGCGAGGCTGGGGTAGCAGGTGGGCTCGCGGTGGCTTTGGTCGTGGCTAAGGTGGTCCGAGGGGTGTACTGCTGCTTGTGGTAGTAGGGAGGGAATCGGGGTTTCGCATTCCTCTGATACTAGGTAGTACCTCTGATACTAGTACTACTTGGGGTTGGGCGTGGTGAGACTGAAGTCGGGCGACGGAAAGCTCGATGAAGAACATGACCAGGACGGTCATCAGCGCGATGGCCATGGCGAAGTCGTAGCCGTGGAGCACGGGCTCGAGAAGGGGATCACGCAGCGCGTCCTCGGCGGGCGTGAGCAGGTGCATCCAGGCCGTGCCGATGATGACGCAGGTGCCCATGTATTTCGTCGCAAAGAAGGCATGTTTGAGGCCGGGAACGTGGGCGGCGCCTTGTCGCGCGAGCATTATGGGTAGCAGGGAGCCTATCAAGGAGCCGACGAGGATGACGAAAATGGAGGCAATGTGTAGACCCCAGTTGCTGGTGGAGGATGCCTCGTTATCCACGCCGCGGACCGTCAAGATACGTGTAGGAGTAGTAGGTGTGGACATGCTACAAGAGTCCGGTATATCTTGGATCCATAAGACGGCGTATCGATGAGCGACATCAAAATGCTGCGCCAGGATGCCGTTACAAGATATAAAATTAAACATTGGCAGTGTTCCAGGACGAGCATCCGTTCCAATCATCATGCAAACTCGTTGTGCCCTGTCACATGACTATCGGGAGACATGAATCTCTGCGACAAGCCGCGACATCCGGACGACCATTCAGGGATGGAGGCCTAGAAATCATGGCCTTATCCGAGGCGGTGGTGGCCTGACACATCATGATGCAACAACAACCCTTCTGCAATGTGCTGTCCAAATTTTGTCTGACATCACCAACACGCAGTTTGCACACAGCCGAGTGGACCGCACGCCACAAAACATAAATCTTTGGGCGATTCCTTTTTTTCCTTTCTTTCTCCCGCCAACGGGGTGCCTATCGCAGCATTGCTCCAACACCAAACCCATCTCCAAAAGGTGCCCAGACGCGAAACTTCAATTGACAACACAGTGACCTGCTGCTTGCCCGCATCACTTACAACCCCGACAACCAACATCATGTCCAACACCGATCAAAAACCCCAGATACCGCGGCAGGAACGAGAAACCCAAGCTCAAGCCCAAACCCAGCAGCAGCCCGAGCAGCAACCACTACCAGACCCCAACGCAAAACCAAAACAATTGCCACCCTGGTGGGAGATCTGGAGCACATACACCTCGCAGCAGCAGCCGCCGCCGGCAGTAGCAATCCCGCCTCCCCCGCCATGCTGGTACTACCACCAAGCCCCAGCGGCGCCGCCCCCACCTCCTGCTGCCCCCGGGGGTCCGTACGTGATGAATCCGTACTACTACTATCAGGCCCCGGGCTACCACCCGTGTGGTGGCGTCATTGGCCACCCGTGCTGGGCTGGGCCGGGAGTAGCACCGCTGGCGCCACCTGCGCCGGCGCATCATGGCTGCTATTCACGCTCGCATTGGGGATTGCCGTGGGGGGGTGGATGGGTTCATGGGGGGCATCATGGGGCGGGATGTCAGGGGCGGTATCATTGATGGGGGGTGGGGGGGTGAAGTGGCGGGGGGATTATTGATGGTTGGACAGGTTTTGGTATAGAGGTAAAGTTTAAAAGGAGTGCTGTGGGAAACGGCTTTGTCAAAGGGGTAAGGGGCGATATTTTATCCGACTGAGAGCTTCTCTATAATAACTTGGGGTGCGGTGGATTTCAGGAGTTCAGGGGTTCAGGGCCAGTTGTGTTTTTGTTTTTCCACTAGTCCGTTTTTGTGATATATAAGGTTGCGTTGGAAACGTGGGTCTTTCGGGATAGAGCTCCATATAGTTCAAAAGCAGGCACGGTGGTTCAAATACTAAGGTAACGCTGCGGGGCACCCACCAACGACAACTCCTCGGAAGAAGCTGACTCATCCCCTCCCATCATCACCAATTACATCACCCTCCTCCACCTCACCTCACACCTCAACCCCTCCCTAACAACAATTCTACCCAAAAAATGAACCCATCACCAAACCCCAACATCCCCCCCAACCAACAATCCCCCCCAAACACCACCACCATGCTCCCCCGCCTCCACGCCCTCACCCACCGCACCCTCCTGCAATCGCACTACCCCTGGCTCCTCCCCCCCTTCATCATCTCCGCCCCAATGCGCATCTTCACCTCCCCCAACCTCGCCCTGTGCGTCGCGCGCGCCGGCGGGCTGGGCTTCATCGGCCCCGGCGCAACCCCACAATCCACGCTCGACGACCTCCGCTCCGCATCCGCCATCCTCGAGGCGGCGCCCTTCCCTTCGATCTTTCCCGGAACGGAAACGGCAGATGGGTCCCGTGTCCTGCCGCTGGGCGTGGGGTTTCAGATGTGGAATGGGGATTTGGAGGCTGCGAAGGAGGCGGTGGGGAAGTACAAGCCTGCTGCTGCGTGGCTGTTTGCGCCGCGCGGGGGGCAGGAGGAGACGGAGGTGTGGATTAGGGGGTTGAGGGGGGTTAGTCCGGGGACGAGGGTGTGGTTGCAGATTGGGACGGTGAGGGAGGCGATGGAGGCGGTGAGGGCGGAGGCGAGGCCGGATGTGCTGGTTGTGCAGGGGGCTGAGGCGGGGGGGCACGGGCGGGCGAGGGACGGGGTGGGGTTCGTGACGCTGTTGCCGGAGGTGGCGGATGAGATGGGGAGGGAGGGGGTTGTGGGTGTGCCGCTGGTGGCGGCGGGGGGGATTGTGGATGGGCGGGGGGTGGTTGCGGCGTTGGGGGTGGGTGCGGCGGGGGCGGCGATGGGGACGAGGTTTCTTGCGGCGGAGGAGGCGAGGGTTGCGAGGGGGTATCAGGAGGAGGTGGTTAGGGCGGGGGATGGGGGGAGGAATACGGTGAGGACGCACTTGTATAATCATTTGCGGGGGACGTTTGGGTGGCCGGAGGAGTGGGCGCCGAGGACGATTGTGAATAGGAGCTGGGAGGAGAAGGAGGAGGGGGTAGAGTTTGAGGAGCTGAAGAAGAGGCATGATGAGCTGTTGAAGGAGGGGGATAAGGCGTGGGGCCCTGAGGGGAGGACGGCGACGTATGCGGGCGCGGGGATTGGCTTGGTGAGGGGGGTGAAGAGTGCTGGTGACATTGTGGAGGAGGTTAGGGGGGATGCACAGGCGATTTTGAAGGCTTTGGCGGGACCGTGAGGGAACACGGGGGGATGGTTGTTCTCGGAGCTCTGATTTCCCCTTCCAAGGTAACTTTAGTGCAGCTCTCTTCAATTTTCACTAATAGGAGTGCTGCCCGCGGGCAGCGTTCAGGTGAGGGGCAGGTCGTTCTTTCCATTTTTTACCCATCTCCATTGGACGATTTCGTCATCTGTTCTAATTCGCTGCATGTGCGTCGATTTCACGTGAGAGCAGGCAGTCGCGCAGCTCAACAGCTGCGCTTTTTTCTCGGCAGGGCTCTGGACATTTCCCCATTCCACCATCAATCGGACAGCAACATGGAGCCATTTAGCTCAATCGCGGCCGCTGTTGGACTGGCCGATGTCGGGCTGCGCACACTGGTGGGCATCTACGGCATCGCCATGGACCTAAAAGACGTCCCCGACAAACTTCGCGCTGTTCACGGCGACCTTCAAAGACTCCAGGGTTTCGTCTCCGACGTGCAAACACACGCATCTGGTATTCTCGCCAAGGCAACTCCACCACAGCTTGAGCGGTCTGAAAAAGTGCTCAAAGCAATTGCATTGGGCGCTGGCGAGTTGACTCGGGTCCTCGAATCGACGGTTCCATCGCCCGGAAGCTCAAGAGTCGAGCGTGCATGGCGAGCCATCGTCTCTGTCTCAAAGCAGAAGGACATCTTGGCCGACTGTGAGCGACTGGGACGACTCAAACAAGATTTGCAGCTCGAACTACAGGCCATTGGTATCACCATGGCCCGGCTAACAGGGTACGCGCATTGCACCCACCCCAGCCGAACCTGCTAACTCTTCTCCAGCCAAACTCTGGACGGGGTTTCCGCCAGCGTCACGCGGGCTCAAGCTCAAGTCAACGCGTTACATCCCAAAGTCGATGCCATACACGATTCGGTAACGGCGTCAGCAGCTCAGATGCAGCATGCTGTCCAAAAGATGGACCCCCTTGCAGAAGCAGTGTCGCGGGTTGAAGAATCAAGCGAAAGGATTGAGGTCCTTGCACACTCCCTTCACCAGCTCCTCCTCTCGGGGGGGTCGGGGATCGGTGTCCATGTTGCAACAGCGACTAGAGTTGAACGACGGGAAGCTGTAAGCGCGGCCTTTTTGTCCCGCGCAGCTCTGCTGATTTTTCTCTCTGACAATTCCATTTGTTAGGCGGTAATCTGCTGCAGGAAGCTCGCCCACTACCCTGCAGACCTTCAAGCAGCAGTTGACGCATTGTCTTCAATGGACGCCGAACCAAACCGCGCCGCGCCTACAAGACAAGTAGAGCCTCCTGGCTTCGAATGCAGTTGTCGGACAAAGACACAGAGATCATCAAGACAGCTTGGGCCTATTACAACACGCTACTCGGCAGCGACCTTCCACGAAGCATCTTGTCATATGTCCTTGTATAGAAAAAGCCGATCAGACTACGTCATTTGTCTCAACCTTAGGCCGTTTCTCAACCGGGCGATTCAGCTATTCTTCAGCTCATCTCACCGTCGTGGCACGTGGGAGATTTCACGGGTCTGGAGACCGCACCGCATTGTTCCCCGGAGCGAGTCACCCGCATTCAAACTTTTTGACGAGTTGACCGGTCTGCACCATATTCCCGTAGCGGGAGGTACAGTGCACAAATACCTTACCGAACTCAGTTCAGCGTACAACACAGAGCGGGCCGACGGCGCAACATATCAGGGTCAGCCGACCCCCAATACCAGGTACACATCCACCTCTACCCTGTATTCTTCTCAGTCACTCGCTAGCATACTAGGCAAGGATTTCATCTCAACTTGGCTTGCATCCGCTCCGAGGAGACTGCACGAAATGTTTTTGTCAGGGGCGGCAGAGCCCAAGGATACGGACGAATTCGGCAATGGGCTTCTTCATGTAAGCACCCCTCGAAGCTCGCGAAGAAAATCTCCTGACCAGCTTGCCGCAGGAAGTCGTCTTCTGTTGGAGTCTGCTTTTCGACTGCGCGGAGGCTTTCCAGGACCAGATTCAACAAATCTCTAGCTATCTTTACCACATGGGCGCCGATGCCAGCGCCGTATGTCCAGTGCGCCGGGAGGCGACTTGGGACTTTGACAGGCGGTTTGCGATGCAATTCCACACAAGAGTGGACATCGCCCCGTCATACAGCTGCCCGACTGTGTCCGATCTGGCATTTTACCAGCTGTTACGCCCAATCCCGGGAGACCAAGGGGCTCATTCAGAAGTCGAGGGTCCCTTTCCCTTCCGAATCATGGACGACACAGCGATTAATCTTGAAAACTATTTCATGGTGGGTCAAACAAAGCATGTTGGAGACACAGCTGTTGGGATGAGATCCCGCTTATTAGCACATGTCGTCAAGCTGTCGGCAGACTTTGAGCTTCAAGTTGGTACGTAAAATTTTGCCTTGCCCGTTCTATTTCACCCCAATCCTTGGAATGGCAGGAAAGGTATCCCTAGATGCCAAATTGCACCATGGCTAACCACCTACCTTGGTCTAACCCAGGTATCCATTTGACACCACTACACGAAGCTGTTTTGTCGAGAGCCACTGCAAAAGTGCTGGCCTTGATATCGAAGCTCCCTCCAGCAGACGAGCCAGCCTGGGAGTGTGCGCTCTCTGTTGTCGAGTGCGCCCTCCGATGGCCCGAAGGGCTGGTCATGCTTTGTAACGCTGGATATCGCACACACCTTGCGTTTGAAACGATCATCCACCGAAACGATAGGACGGCGGCAGAGATGATGATGGCCCTTGATCTCCGAATCGACGAACACCACTTACACAGTGTCAGCCACATCCCAGGCGACAACTCGTATCCAGCTGTGACAGAACTGCACAATATCATTATCCAATGGACAGCCAGCTCTCTTGCCAGCCAACGAGCTGAACTGCGCGACATGGCTGTGGCAAAGCTCCCCGCGCGAATCCTTCAAAGTCTGGGTCTGGACATGACAAAACTTCCAGATTCCATATCTGGCCGCCTTGTTGAGCAGTTAGAGGCGGTTGGTATTGTTATCCCGCGGCATCTTTACCCTGCGTCACAGCCAGTCTTCCATTGCTTTGTTGCACATGCCGAGGCATCCGAAACTCTGGCCGAGGCGCTCTTCAAATCTGGGTTTCGCGAAATCGACGCTCTCAACGATAAAGGCAGAACGCCCATTGGGAGGGCATTTGAAGCCATTCTCGGTCTCGGGTCCTACTCCTTTCCGATGAAAACAGCCTGCCGGGGAGTTCATTGGATGCTACAGCATGGCGCATCCATCAGCCGAGATACGAAGGTTGGAGAGGCTGGGATCCGACCTCTTTTCGGGCTTGCTTGTTCATACAGCGCGCGTTACGGTGGTATGCGCCGCTTGAAAGAATGGCAATGGAATAAAGATGAGAGTTTCGGGCGAATTGTTCGCGGTTTACGCGTTTTCGACTCTAAGGAAGACCGCAACGCTCTGGAGAATGAATTCATCCAGAACATGCTGTGGGAGCTGGGGTTAGTGAGCAGATCAGCGAATCCCTGTTCCTCGGTCCGGAGTAGCAGTTCTCGCATTTGCCTCGCGGCGTCGAGGCCGAGAAGCCTCGGCAGACTCGGCAATGATAACAGGTCCAGCGACAACAGCGACGACTACGATGGATCCGAGTACGACTCCGAATACTCATCATCTACATACGAAAGTGACGAGGAGTTCCGGTCGACCTTTACCACCCGTGTATATCGAGACATAACTACACCTTTCAGTTTGATTAAAGAGGTCGCCTTCAGAGATCAGAACATAGAGGATGCCTGTGAATGCTACTGCTCGACAAACGGGTGCCTCCCGATTCACATGATCTCGGTTTTGGAGACGAAAAGCTCAGTCAAGTCATGGTTCAAGATCCAGGACGACATCTTCGACTGGATTGAGGATTGTGGTGCTCGCTACAATGGCGACCAATACCGACATTATCTCACGGCTGCTTGTCGTCTCGAAGTATTCAGCCGACTGGGGATGGCACATACTTGCTGCCGAACGAACTCCAGGTTAGAAAGCCAGAAGATGTCCGAGGAGACGAAAAGAGAACTGCGAGAGGAGGATTCTGAGCTTAAGGAGCAACTAGATCTTATCATGAGTGCGTTCCAGGCAGTTGTTAAAGGACAGGAACCACGACAATTCCGGCCTACTTGGAGGAGGTGGTGGAGGAAGCTCGACACCCTCTTGCTACCGCTTCTTCCGTCGGAGAGAGGGTTACAGTACTGCAAACTGGGAACTCCAATGGCACATAGCTGGATATCTGCCGCGCTGAGAGTTCGAGAGGTCAGGCAAGCTGTTACCTTGCAACAGATGGGGTATGGGAGAGATGTCGACTTCTTACATGTCATCAAGGATAACATTCCGGACCTCTCAAATGTAGGTTTTCGGGATTCGGGATCATCGACGGTGTGGGTTCAGCCGCATATCATGGATGATGGAGAGGAGACTTCGGAGGCAAGGGACAACTTGTTTACTGAACGGCTGGTCAGGAGAAGGCGGTCCTTCTAGGGTTGATACTGTGGTGCGTGGTGGAGGAAGAAGTGCACGGAATTTTGACCGGACGATAGGCCATGACTTGGGAATAGTATGTATTATCAGGAGTTTGATGGGGCTGTTGAATCTCTGCTGTGTGACAAAGCGGTAGCAGTGTCACGGCGTGGCGCCTGGCATTCCAGCCCCACACCCATGTCATGGAGTGGAGCCATTTGAGCACAGACTACATAGTAGTCTGAGCTTCGTACGTATGCCTTATGTTGTTTTGGATTCCAGGCTTCGCTGGAATCCTTCCTTTCTTTCTTCAGTTTAGAGTCTTCATACCACAATAGACCTATTGTAGCACTTGCCTCTCTGCCTCTATTGCCAGACCCTGACAAGCAGAAGAACAAAGGGCACTTTTGCCTGGCTTGGTAATTAACCAGACTGAAGTTAAACAAAGCCTTGCTAACATCTGGGTATTGTTACTAAACCCTTTCCAATAATATAAGTCCTATCTTTAGACAGCCACCAGTGCCTCCCCCCTACCCACCAAAAAGCAGCCTTACTCTTCCCACCCCCCCCTTAGCTTAACATCATACTCCCCCCTCTTAGGACTCTAATAGAATATAATCTAAGAAGCTGACGGCTGCTAGCGTGCTGAGCCACCAACCACTGCAATGGCCTTTACCATGGCAGCCAGGTCAAACAACGTGTGGAGAAGTATTATACTTGGACGTCAGGTCTCGATCCGAGTGCATCTCGACCAAACGGCTGACATCAGTTG
The DNA here is from genome assembly GCA_033296975.1 of Podospora aff. communis PSN243. NCBI lineage: Eukaryota > Fungi > Ascomycota > Sordariomycetes > Sordariales > Podosporaceae > Podospora > Podospora aff. communis PSN243. The sequence goes on along the minus strand of MU866003.1, from coordinate 87,383 downwards.
TTGGCCGAAGGGCAAACCTCGTTTTTTAACATTACATGTTTATTATAAATACTGAAAAGCTGCTACCCAGACATGATGTCTTTCCACAATCATCTCTAAACGTAACCCTGGTGTGATGAACTGGAAGTATATTTGATTGCTCCATATTAACAAAAAGAAAAACGGCCTGAGCAATCCTTCTCTCGACTGCGGGGTTCGCTTTTACCGGATGCTTCGGCAGGCAGTCACGACAGCAATCAGGAGGTTGTGGAGGTGTGGGAAAGCTGCTGCTGCTGCCAAGACCCTCCAAACTTTCCCGTCTCGAGCTCAGGCCAATCTGGTCGAAGAAGCAAGCTGCCTTGGTAAAAGGAGGTTCCTCACACCGTCTCTGTCCCCCATTCCTCCTGTCCGCTTTGCATGTCGTGGATCACCAAAACCCTCCGCTCTTGGTTCAACCGCAGGCCACCACATCTTCCCCTCCTCACATCGAGAGGGAGACCCCTTACCTCTCAAAGGCAGGCAGCCAACATTAAAATACAGGCCGCAGCACCCGCCTCGGGTCCCCATCCTCTCCCCTCTTCAACCACCGATCCAAATCCCCAACATCACCGTCACGTCAAGACAAATGTGCGTCATAATCCTCCGGACTTATACTTCACCTTGTGGAGAGGACCTGGAGGACGCCCGTCCCTATTTTACCTTTTTATGCGATTCCTCACTCTCGACGCATTGCAAAGATGCGTCCGTTCTCAGGCGGCCGGCGCACCCCGATGACAAACCCCATTGCAAGAACAAAGACTGCGCTTTGTGCTTTTTGCACGCCGAGGCGGTGAAGCATGGGATTCGGGCTTGACTCCAAGGGTAATGGGTATGGGTTTCGTATCTGCCTATTTGGCGGGATTTTGGGGGGGTTCAAGTTTTCATCAGGAAGGTGGGTGGAGTCACTGAGATTAAGAAAGGGCTGGAGATTAAGAAAGGTCGCTGACAGGAGGGGTAGGCGATGAGCAGCCGAGATGCTTTTGAGTGAATGGGACGGGGTGTTGGAAGACTTGGGTGTGGTTGAGAAGGGGCGTGTGCCCTTTGTGCATGCCATGGTATGCGTGGCGTTGCTTGGCACTGAACCATGGACAGTTTCATTGGGTTGCTGGAAATGCCGCAATTGATGACTGGTTGACATGGGATCCGATCTGAATACTGGTGCAGCACACTTGCCGTGTTGGAGTTCCCGGGTTCAACTAGTCTCTTGAGTGGATGCTGTATAACCGATGAGTGATGCCGGCCTTTGATGAGCGGCCAACCCGGCGACCCTACCGTTGATTGGCGTTGTTTCTGTCGAGTACAATCGACTATATTTCACCGGATTAAACTCTGTGCATCGAGTCATGGTCAGCATCCTCCTCCAGGCAGTATCTCCGCTCAAGGGAACCTCTGGTGAATTTAGTGTCGCATTGAGAGGGGAAGCCACCTGCGCAATAACACAAGCCCACAGTTGTTTTCTTTGGCTGTTAGTTACCCTCTTCGAAATCATTCTTCACACGAAAAATGCCCTTTGACTCCATCGGGCATCTGACTCCCGATGAGGATCCATTCACGCCGAACAACCCGGACTGGACCTACATTTTGGATCCCTCTCGCCAGGGGGATCCACTGCAGCTCTTGCAAGAATTCCTCCTAAACGGTGGCGAATTGTCAGCCCTTTCAAGACATCACACCAACGACAGCAACCTCCTCAAAGCCCCCTGCCTGTATGTCGCAGCACACCTAGGCAACACGGCGGCTGTCAAGTTCCTGCTGGACAGCAAAGGCGTGGATGTGGAGACGAGGTACCACGACCCTTCCCTCGACTACGAAAAGACGGCCCTCCACGCCGCCGCAGAGCAGGCACGGTGCTCCGTTGCCCGGGCGCTCATCGAGCGCGGTGCCAACGTCCAAGCTACCGACAGGGTCGGTCGCTCAGCCATCTACTACGCTGCCAAAAGTGGGAGGAAGAGCATCTTGCACTTGCTGGCATCTGCAGGCGGGCCCTTGGGCTTGAAAGAGGTGACGGAGGTGTATGAAGCTTCCCAGAGGGACGAGTTGGTCGATACGTTCTGGTTCTCTGTCATTCACGGCAAGCATCAGTTTCCAGCTCCGGACACGTCGGCTTTTGCAAAGCCCACGCCCGCTTGGATCAAGGCCTCGGTGGGAAGGCGGTGGTTGGGTAATCAGATGGTCAGAGACCTTGAGACGAGGCTTCTGGCGGCTGCCTTTCCACGTCAGGATCTGGGTCTTTGCGGTGGTGCGGAACGAGAGCATGAGCTCTGTAAAGATTGTGCATCCTTGGCGCTTCAACAGCCCGAAGAATTCATGGGCCGCAAGAGCCGGATTGCCGCCTGGAAGGATGCAAAGGATTCTTTTACTTATGGGTTTCTACCGCGATGTGGAATGTGCCGGATCGAGCTGTTGAATCCTGAGGTTCTGCCGGAGGAACTGTCAGAGACTCCTCTTTCCCCAGGCATAAACGCCGACGAGCGTAGGTACAAGGATGACGGTGCGTCTTCTTTTGGGTTTCCCTTTCGTTTCTTCTTGATTTCCAGTACTTTAAACCGAGGCTAATGATGGTAGATGATCTCTGTTGTCTTTTAACCGGAATTCAGACAGGGGGACTCGGGTTTGGCGACCCAACAGCCACATACTCTCTAGCTTCATACTGGCTCCTTCGCTGTCTAAAGGGCCACCAAGAATGTACTGCAGTGTTGGAGCCGCTAAAGCTTCCTCGTCGCGTCGTTGACGTTCGCATCTCGGGGGACTCCAGCCCGGTGTCGCTTTACGAATCACACCCAGGCGAAACCGGGTATTATCTAACCCTGAGCTACCGATGGGGAAAGAATGCGGTCAACGTTGCGGAGCAACCTCGAGCAATTCAAGCGAGCTGTTCCGGAAGACAAACTGTCGCAGACCATCAGGGACGCCATCACGGTGACAAGAAGCCTGGGTTTTCGTTACCTATGGGTCGACGCTCTCTGCATCCTGCAGGACTCTCCGGAGGAATGGGAGTCAGAGATCAAAACCATGGACGAGGTGTACTCCAAGGCTTTGCTGACCATTGCCGCCGACGTGGAAGTGAGCGACGACGGCACTGGCTTTCTCAAACCCAGCACACCACAAGGGGAATCCGGTTCACGTCCAACCGGTATCTTGGACACGCGGGGATGGGTCCTACAAGAGCAGATACTGTCTTCCAGGACACTCTCATTCACAGATTCCGGCGCCTACTGGACCTGCGCGGGCCTCAACGCCTCCATTGCACAACCAGGGGGATTCCTTCACCAAGACCATATGCGAGAGCCAAAGTTGCGCCAGCTACAGCGTCAGTTGCAAGGCCATGATCGAACAGGCACGTTCTGGAAGTCTGCCCTGTACAAGGGCTGGGCGTTGATGGTGACCGACTACTCAAGACGGGATCTCACCGTGGAAGGGGACCGGCTCAGCGCCCTGATGGGCATACAGATCGTCTTCGGCAAAGCCCTCGACGATGAGTGTCTTGTAGGTCTCTGGAGAAACAACATGGCTCAACAGCTGCTGTGGTGGGTGGCCAAGGACGAAGACCTCTACTCTGGCAACACCCCTCTTCGCAACGGGTCTTCAATCTACCCCTTCGGTCGGCCGGCGAAGCCGTCGTTTGAGCGACCAACCGCCTTTACGGCCCCCACATGGTCTTGGGCCTCCGTTCGCGGTCCCATCACGTATGCAAGAGCCATCGATGCCGGCTACACCTGCTACCTCTCGATCCCAGCCTACGGTCACAGTGCCGATGAAAAAGAAATACAGGTCCACGAAGTGACACTCGACACCTCCGGCCCGCAATCCTTCCGGGGGTCAATTCGTCTTACAGGCTCCATCATGAAAGCATCGAGTTTCGTCAACGCAGAGAATCACCCCATGATCAAAGCAGAAGCCTTTTGCGTTTCGTGCACACTTCACCCAACTGGTGGCTCACATGGCCAAGTCGTCCAAGAGCCGTGGTACCCCGATGTGCTTCCTGCGCACGAGGGCGAGATATTTTGTTTGCTGCTGAAGAACGCGTTTGACCAGTGGTCACTCTGTCTAGTCCCGTCCGGCAATGGGCCGAACGAATACAAGCGTGTGGGAGTGTGCAAGTGGAGAGCGCACGATAGACATTGGCGGAAGCTGGACGGTGGTGATCTGTTCCTCGATGTTGCGGCTCCTGATCGGCGACGGGTAAAAGTGTTTGGCCGTGACAAGAGGATGGAGCCGTTTCTGTATTCCAATGCCTGGACAGAGACGATCGTGATAGTATGAAGTTCGCGACCAGACACGGTTGGAAGATGGATCTCACTGCAGACACAGTGCGGTGTTGCGCCTTGAGGGGTCCGGGAAAAGGATTGGGTTTCTTGCACACTTCTTTCACCAGCTTCCTATCTCAGGGGGTTTGGGGTCCAGCGTCCATGTTGCAGCCGCTGGGCAGCAGAGTTGAACGACGGGAAGCTGTAAGCTCGTCCTTTGTCCCTGGTAGAGTAGGCCCTTTGTTACTTTTCTCGCTGACATGTCCCTGGCTGATCACCAAGATTGCAGTTAAACAGAGCCTTGTTGACATCCGGGTATCGTTACTAAACCCTTCCCAATAATACAACCCCTATCTTCACACACCTCCCACCCAAACCCCCAACCAGTAGGACCCCCCTTCCCCCCCCACCCACTAAAAAGCAGCCTTACTCCTCCCGCCCCCCTTCAACTTAACATTATACTCCGCCCTCTTCCTAATCACAAACGCCAACCCCAACAACACATCCGTCCCACTCCCCTTCTCACCCCCCTGCATCAACGGCCCCATCACCCTCCCCGCCAACCTCTCCGCCGTCATATCATTCACATCACTCGCCTCCGCCACCTCCCCCCACAAGCCCAGCAGCAACTTGAACAGCGCCCTCGCCGGCCCACGCAGACCGGTAAACGCCTCCTCCCAAAAATCCAACCCCTGATCCAACCTCAGCGCCAGACTCCCGCTAATAGTCGCCTGCCTCGACAGCACAATCCACCTCTTCGCCACGCTCTCCGGGACAAGAGGCTGCGGTAGCTCCCTCAAAAAGGTGAGTATCAAATCGGCAGCTTCGTAAGCGCTAAACCCTTCGTCGCCCCAGTCCATGTCCCGTCCGTAGTTCAGTTCCGGGCTCGAGAAGATGAATTTGAGCTGGGCCAGTAATACAGGGTCGGATGGGGAGTCGAAGATGTCAGGTGCTGAGAGACCGTTGTCGCGGAGGAAGTACACGCAGCGGAGGATGCAGAGGGGGTATTCCGTCGACGAGGAGCCACCGCGTTTGTGTCGGGTGCCGGCGACGCCGCGGGCGAGGGGGATGGAGATGGATAGGGGTGAGCCGAAGACGGTGGGGAGGGTCGTTTCGTCGGTTGTTGGGGTGGTTGGGGTGTCGGGTTTGCCGCTGTTTCGGCGGAACTGGAAGGACTTGAAGAGGCGGAAGGAGGAGCGGCGGGTTGCGGTGGATTCGGGGCGTTTGGAAGCGGTGTCGGATACCGAGTTGGTGTCCGAGGTGGATGGACGGTGGGTGGAGAGGGTTGTGTTGGAGTCGGACCATACGGATTGGAGGTTGAGGGGCCGGCCGGGGTGGGGCTCGTCGAAGGAGGAGCGGTGGTCTTCGGCCGGAGGGGTTTGGTTTGTGGCGTAGGAGACGTCGGAAATGGTGGATATCTGGGAAAGGGCGTAGCTCCAGTCTCGCCGGTGGCCGGGGACTTCGGGGGTTGGTTGGGCGGTAGCCTGAGAGGGGTTGCTGGTTGAGCTGCGGTCTGACCCCGAGGCGTTGGAGTCAGAAATGCCGGAATGGCGGGGGCCTGAGTCGGAGCGCGCGCGGGACCTTGCTCGGGATCTTGGGGGTGGTGTCGGGGGTCGATTCGTCCTGATGGGCATTTCACAGAGTTCGTCCAGTAGCTCATCGATCTCTTCCGAGGGGACAGATCCCGAGGTATCAGGCGCTGGGGCACTGCTCTGGGTCGGCGTGCTGGGCAACGGGGCGGCCGGTAAAGGTTTCTTCGGGGGTAACCTCTGTTCGTCGGACAGCTCGATGGCGCTGTCTGGTGGCTCTTCAAGTGAAGAACCGCGATGCTGCAGAGTCTGATGTGCCTCTAGGCTCGCAAGCGCATGTTGATGCAGAGCACCGAGGTACCATTGCAGGCTGGTGAAGGCACCGTTTTGGGGTGCATCCTCCTCGAGATGGCCCCATGTAACATTGATCCTCGCCGCCACGCCCCCCAGCTCGTCCCTCTCATCCAAGGCGGTGTCGGCGTCTCTAGGAAGGGGGCGACCCGGGTAAGTTCTGCAAAATATTAGCAACAGTAAAACTACGGCGTCGACTCACTTACAGAGCGATGAGATCCACGGCCAACCCCAAAATATCTCTGTAGCCGTAGAGCATCCCGCAGAGTTTCCCGATTTGTTCCCAGCTCGCTAACCACCTGCACTTCTTCTCCATCCTCGAGTACCCATCTTTCCCGAGCACAGCGATGCACCCATCCAATTCGCTTACAATAACCCGACACCCCTCAAGCACGCCAGGAGTGATGCTGCTCAGGTGGGGCGGGAGTGCGGTTGCGTCATCTTTGAGTAGATCGAGGGTGTTGTCGAGAGAGGAGAGAAGGGTGCAGACGTCGTCGAGATGTAGCCGTGATTCGCGCACCTCGCGGACGAAGCGCTTTGCCGAGGCCATGGTTTTGGAAATGGCGCTGCTGGCGGCGAAGCAGCCCGTGTTGATGGTGCTATTCCCGACGTCAGCTGTTTGCGCGAGAGAAAAGCAGGATGAAGTTGACGCACATCCACTCCATGCTTTCACCCGAAGGCGTCGCCATTTTCGCTTTCGGCGTAGATCGTCAATCAGCAGCAGAAGTCACGGAAGACACGGTGGGAATGAGGTGAGGTTGCGTTCCTTCCCAACGTCGCACGCGGGGTCGGGAAACGGACGGGCGCGCATCTTAAACAACGCTCGCATCGGGCTCCCGTGGGGTGGACCACGAGCGACTTTCCCATCTGGAACGGCTGGGCGCATTGATGACGAGCTGGGTCGACCGCGCAGTCGGGCCTCGTTTGGTGCTTGGAGAGCCTTGAGGAGAGGCAAATGCGTGGACAGCCCCGCAGTCCGCCATCACATTCTGCAAGGGCAGGTTGCATTGACCCATCGCGCTTGCTGCTTTTGGCGCTAGTTCGGGGGTTTGGAGAAGGCACGAGCACCGTTGGGGGTCTCATGGTGCGGGGGTGCCGAGGAGCTGCCATGTGGAAGTCGATGTGCTCGGTCCTACGATTGAGGAGGGGCATCAATGCTGAGCGTAGCTGTCGTCGAATCCTTGGATGGCATCTTTATAGAGATATCAGCCAGTGGTGACAAAATTGGGATGAAAACCGTGCGCATCGCTCCCCGCTTTCCAACGGGGAAATCGCGGAGCATGACCTTGAAGTGGGCCGGACGGGTCCGGCCCATCAACCTCAACGGGTGAGCTCCACGATCCTGGGGCAACTCACCGGGGTCTAAGTAGTGTGAAACTGAAGCGCAAGCGAGCTGTTGGGGGCAGGTTATTTTCACATGATATAGCCACCTTCGATACGGATAAGACATAGTCGCTTGTGCTATCAGCTCTCACTCCCAGGGGAAGCTGTCAATTGAGACGTGGTCTCATGATCAAACTTTATGGTAGGAGGTTTACCTGAAGATGCAATAGCATTTTAAGTCTGACAGTTAAGACGCAGCATCTATGTTCTTATGGGCCACCCCCTGTCTTTCCGCCCAAGAAACTTGTAACTTAAACTCAGCTGGAGACGTCCCGGTCTTGAGCGGATCCGAAAGGTTGTTGTCGACGATCCAAATATCCTGTTAGACGCCATGCGGTGTAGCGGCGTACTATCCTCCTCATAGCTTCAACTCGCGCCGCTCCTTGTTCCTGAATTTTCAACTCTCTGGAGGTAGGTCCTACCTGTTTGCGGCCTCCAGGAACACCAAGAACGAACGTAAGGTACCTCCTTCCGACAGTGTTTCCGGAACCTAACCCCCGTTGTCCCTAGTTCAGTGCTGACATCAGGAGGCACAGACGTTACGGCGCCTTGTACCTTGTACTCAGGAATAAGAGAGTACAAACTGAATGCAGGGTGCGAGTCCTGCAAGATGTTGTATTCGGATATTTAAACAGTGAAAACTCACACTGAGGAACGAAGTTGCGCGGGATAGCAGGACGCTACCTCGACGTTGTCTCGACTCTTGGGGTCAGCAGGCGTCAGCAACCACCCAATCATAACTAATCCGACGTCTTCTATTGACGTGTTTGAAAGGCGTCGAAGAGAGCTGAGTAAAAAGGGTACCGTATCAAAGGTTATCCAAGTGGCGGGTGTCTGGTGTTAAACATGACGACAGACCAGACACCGGGGATATTGGAGGCATGTTGGGCACAATTATTACGTCGCCGGCGGTGTTGGCTGGAGGTCGGCTGAGGTGTGGAAGGGCAGCGGGACGGCAGAGCGGGCCATACGGCATGGTGGGGGGAGGCGGTAGGCTGGGCGGCAGTGGTCTACGAGTCACCCACACCGTGCTCGGTCGACATCATGTCAAAAAGAAAGAAAAACGGCAAAAGCAGAGAAAAGGAGAACAAAAACGACAAGGACTCGTCGCGGCAACGGAGTTGTAGAACTATTTGGCGGGTTTCAAGGCATGCTTGACTTTAACTGACGACTCAGGCTTATAATGCGTCCCTTACTCGTGATACATAACTATAAGGAAACTAAGAGCACGCATAGGGTTCAAGGACGTGCAGGTAGCTGGGCCTCCTTGTGAGGAGCCTTTTCGAAAGCAGAGGAGGTTAGCCCCCAACGGGTCTAACCGGGAATTGAGGCAGAGGTATGAAATGAGCATCAGCACCTACCCGGGTACTTATGAGGTTCCGGGTAAACACTTAACATCCCCGCTTTCAGTTCGGCAGCCGGAAGCATGTCCACTTTCCAGTACCTGGAGTTGGTAGTACATGATAATTGGAAGGATCGAGTAAACACATTTGGGTCGCATTTTGGCCACCGGCTATGTCGGCCGGGAGGTGGACGACGGCGAGATTCCGCACTTGATGTAGATAAATGCAGGACTTTGGTCAAAAATGTCTCTGGAGCAGATGGGCTCCGGGTTGCGCGACGCGATTGCTTCCACGTCGCATGCAGATCAGGATGCGGTTCTTTCTCTTGATGGCCGCTGCTGTTTTGGGGTTCCAGACAGCGCCAAGGTTTACCAACAGCTCGGCCCTGTCAACAAACTCGTCGTCGCCACCCAACCCCTGCAGTGACAGCAGTTTCCGGAAGCCCGCCTACGAAATCAGTAACCTGCAGTTTCTCACCAGCGTCCGAGATCCTGCACAACCAAACTACGGCCCCCGCTGGACCTCGCTCACATTCGGTCTTCGTGATGCAGTCAACAACTACTCTCTCTCCTGCAACAGGACTACCACGGAATATTACGGCGACCTCTGGACCAAGGACAGCTGTGTCCCTGTGGCCGGCTTTCTTCCACGGGATTCAAAGTCTGTGACCCTGTTGAGCGGAGTGGACGTGTGGGAAGAGACGCGCACCGCCAAGCTCGATGTTCTCAAGCTGGTGCAGTATTGGTATTGCGATCCTGTCAATGGGTCATATCCGTGAGTGACACCACCTCCTCACCTTGGTTGTCAATACTAACTTCATGACAGCCAAGTGTATCAGGCGCGTGCCGAAGCGAAACTAAACATCTCCTGCAAGACGAACAAAACACATCTGGATCCCCCCTATCCTTGCAAGATTGACAACCCCATGCCGATCAAGATTGATCCGCAATGGCAACCCACAGGACCATTGCCTGGGACTGTGGAACTCATATCGAATCCTTCTCGCCCTCCATCCACACAGGGGATATCGCCTCCACCAACCACAGACTGCACCGACATGTCTTTTAGTCGGCCGGACTGGACCGTTGCCAACTTCTCCATGACAGCCCAGGGCCCTAGTTTCACCATCACCAGCCAGGCGACCAGCCACGTCTTCTTTTGCTCTGGCGACTCATCATCGATTAGCTGCGGGCAAGCCTCAGACGGTTCTGACAAATCTACGATTGTCGTCTCTTACAACATCAGCAGCGATAGTTTCGACATTGAACAAGGCTGGCAATGCGGCGACATCTTGGGCCAATATTCAACCATGTTTACAGCAATTGGATCATTCGGAAAGCCTAAATCTTGCAGCAACAGCTCCGCTTGTGTTGTTGATCCCATAAAAGTCGCCGGGCGGCTCACAAGGCCCGTCGACCTCGTTCCAACCCCTGTTCCCATCCCCGCTGGAGCCAACGCATCCCAGTGTCTGGAAAAGTCACAACAACGCGAGATTGACAACGCATGGTCCATCACCAAACTCAACTACCAAATCACACGAGGATACCTCACTGGCTACGGCTTGTTGTCCCAAACCGACACATGGACGTGGTACCGCACACTGGAGCTGACGATCGAAAACCGCGTCGTTGGCGTCACCCAATCCTGCACCCTCTCCGACGCAGCCATCGACAACCCCACGGGACAATGGTTCCTCTGCCTCACTCCTCCCCACCCACACACGCTCGACGTCCACCGCACCGTCAAAACCCACATCCAACTCAACACATCCCCCCTCAACTCCGCCACCCTCCGCATCAACCAAACCTGGTACTGCGACCACCCCTCCTCCCCCGTCGAAATCACGGCCCACGGCCTCGTCACCTCCAACACCGTCCTCCCCGCCATGTACTGCGGCACCCGCAACGACACGGGCTACAACATGCAATGCGGCCTCCCCAACGCCTTCACCGGCCTCGCCTCCATCTGCGACTACCACGCCACCACAACCTGGTGCCAACCCCGCTGGATCCAATCCTACCCGCCCACCCCCCAAGACCCCGGCCGCTACACCTACCCCATCCCGGTACGCGCCACCGACATCACCACCACCCGTCTCCCCCCGGACGCCCTCACCTCCCCCCTCGGCGGCACCTCCTGCACCGTCCTCTCCCTAGGCCGCCCCGTCACCTGGACCCTCTCCCACCCTTCTTCCCCATACCTCACATTCACCCCCTTCTTCCCCCCCAACCCCAACATCCCCAACCAATCACCCCCCACCACCCACCACGACCGCCTCCCCACAAACATCTCCCTCGTCCTAACCTCCTCCATCTTCCCCTCCTCCCCCCTCAGCCTCGGCGTGACCGACGAGTACCTCGCCCCCTCGGCCTTTTTCACCCCGTATTTACCAGGGTGGGAACCCAACCGCACCTTTACTTATAGGGATGCAGACCCGCAAGCCGTACAAAAAACGTGGCCGGCGTTTAATATGCTGGGCTGGAAGTTTAGGATGGATGTGAGTAGGGGGTATTTAGAGGTGGAAAAGGGGTGGTATTGCGATGATGGGGATTTGGGGAGGCCGGTGGTGTTTAGGGGGGTGTGGAGGGGTTTGATAAAGGGGTGGGGGTGTGAGTGGGTGGTACGCCGGGAGGATGAGGTGGAGGGGATTGGGTGTGGGGTTGGGGGCGGGAGGGTGGAGGTTAGGCCCGAGGTTAGTTGGAGTGTGAGGGAGGGGGTGGTAGAGGGGGGTTTTTGGGGGGACAGGTATGGGAGGGGGTGGGGGTGGGAGTGATGGTTTGTTTAAGTTTTTTTTTTGAGTTCTGTGAAGCTTTTATTTGATGAATCTTGGCCGTCATGTGACCAAAATGAACACAAGATAATAATAAAAAAACACACACGCCACAAGCCCCGGCGTTGCAAAACAAAAAGGGGTATCAAGCGGAGAAACAGAAAAAGTCACATCCAAGCCCTGATCGCAGGTGGCTTATTTTATACTTTTTGGGCGTGCCGACGTCAACCTTATCAACAATCAGAAACCCTCAAAGTATAAAACCACCTCTCATCACCTCCATCCTTTTTCTCTTCTTCACAACATCACACACACACACGCACACACGCACACGCACACGCACACACGCACACACACACACACATCCCTTCATCATGCTCGTCAAAATTCCTGTTGTCGTCGCCAATAAGACATCGATCTTCCGCTCCCTCGCAATCGAGTGCAACGAGAAGATGACGATTTGCAACCCTTGGCCCCTGCTCACAAAGCGGGCCTACGACGTTGTCCACGACAGCAACACCTTCAACGTGTTGCTTTTCGGGTATTGTGAAGGTGGGTTGTTTTGCGGTATGGATATATGTGGTGCCTGATCAAGGCCGAACACTGTTTTAAGCCCGGTATTGAGTAGGTCAGCAGCGGCAGCAATTGAGCGGATATCAAACAACTTGCCGAGTTTATCGATCATCAGAGGGAACATGATGTATCCAGTCGGCGAGTGGGAGCAGTTCCTTAGGCAAGGCAAAATATTCCAGCTGGTGAGCTCGAGACATCGGTAAAGACTGGAAGCGGCCGTGGCGGCGACAACAACGCCGACTGGTGGTAATGATGAAGTTTTGCGGTGTGGAGAGAAGTCAAGAAATTTCGCCCGTGCAGTGCGGCACGTAGGTCTAAGGAATGGCCGCCAAATCGAACAAGTCGCTGTTGCCGTGTGTCTGAAGGAACTGCATTCTTTTCCAATTTTCTGTGCCGTTTCGCGATGCTGCTGCATGGATAACCCGACCGTCGCTGCACGAATACGCTGTGTCAAAATTGTTTCCACGTCGTCCAGGCAGACGGCAAGGCTCTGCCCATCGCTCCTTCTCTCCAGCTGAATTGAGGCCACTTCCCCGCACTTGGAAAATCTCGCGCTGCCAAACTCCCTTCAGCTTCCTCCGCCCGGTCAACTACCACCACCACCATCCTCAATCGAGCTCTTGCAATGGATGAGCAACGGAAAAAAATCACATCCTTGCTCGGAGTAGGCAATTTCCACGCGTCAACCAGTCAGTGAGTCGAGCGCCCCGCCCAAGCAATAGACCTAGCGATCAGCCTCTGACGTGCAGCACTGGCAGTCTCTTCTCCACCCTGCCCCGGAGAGCTAGGGCGCCGAACTCTTCAGTCCTTGTCCGAGCTCCGCCAGCTCCAAGTGTTGAAGACGTCTCAGATGACGGCGAAGATGTCCCGAATCGTGGCGAGGTTGATCAGTGGGCGGTTTTGATTCCATGTTCGGACGATATAGTTGGTCCTGCTCATGATGGCTCCGACCCAGCGCCCCCATCCGTCGACATTCTGTCTCCGCAGACCCAAAACCAGCGTGAGCCATTTCCTCCAGCGCCGGTCACGGGATTCCAGCCGGTCGGAGGAAGGGAGAAACTATACCTGGACTTACTGACGGGCCACCTCCAGAACTAGCGAAAGCCGAGAGAACGACAGACTCGCCACGCAACCGCGAACATTCCAGGGATAGATCAGAAGGCCGACATGAAGCCCAGGGGAGTCGCCGCGATTCCAGCACATGGGACCGCGATGGATACAGCCAAAGTCCCAGACGCGTGAGAGAAAACTCCGACGTGTTTTCTGCCAGTTCGGGCATGGCAGGTTTCATGTTCCCATCTGGCCTGACTCCTCCAACATCAAATGAGTCTATCAGATCCTCGGCGATGCAGGACTCAGGGTACCACAGCTGGCGCGAGTCCGTGAACGCAGGCTCATGGCGGTCCCTTCGGGGCACACGCACAAAACGGTCTCCTCAATCTGGGGAAGAACCGTACGGGCACCAAAAATATGCGCGCGGCGGGGTGGCCTCAACAGTATCACGATCGCCCCGGTACGCAAGTGGACTCATGCCGGAACTCATCACGGTTGCTGCTTCCCCTGATCTTCGCAGCCTGGGACCGACCCTACTACGCAGGGCTCTGGATACAGGCGATGATGCCCAGGTGGCATCACTTCTTGAGCATCGGTTCGTCGAAGTTAGCCAAGACGAGTTTGTTTGGTTGCGAGACCTTATGGATGTCGATGTCGGCATTCCTGAGATGGTCGAGGTGCTCTTCGGTTCAAATAACTCGGTCGAATGTGCAGTTTCCGCGGAAGAATATCCCGGATTGGAACCCGAGGCACTAAAAAGGAGCCTCCCCGAACTTGACGACTCCTTCCACCAAAAAGCATGCGCCCACATGTACAGGCTCCACCGAGAAGACGCTCTGAAGTTCGACCCCGTCTCGGTCAGTTCCAACAGATCCCTCATGCAGCAGCGGGTTGCTGCTCTCTGCGGACTTGGCGGAGTGATCGTCCATAGCAATCAAGAGCCCGGAAAAAGCAGCCGGAAGGGGGTCACCATTACGGAATCAACAGCTCACATCTCGTTTTTGGGTGCGACCCAAGATTCAAACAAAGCCGTGGCACTCCAGGCATGTGGAAAACGTCAGCCATCTTCCTTCCGTGACATTCAGTGCTAACAGCGAATCTTTACCCAGCGTACTGAAAGTTCGAGCCTTGGAGACTATGTTGCAGAGTTGAAGTCGTCTGCGTCTAACTTAAAGGCCGCTGCATCCGCTATTCAGCAAAGCGGCTTCTGCTGCAATGAGTTCAGCATTTTGATCGAAAAGTCTCGTCACGCCAGGACCGTGCAACTCAGGCGGATTCATTTCAGACAGCTCGACTTCTTGGACAGGGCAATCCGGTCTTTGGAAGCGGCGGAACAGTTCGAACCTCTGAAGGTGGACATCAGATATCTAACTACCGGGATCAAGGAGGTTGACAGACTCCTCTCAGACGAGGACCAATCTTGGTTCATGTCCGCCAGCATTTATGGGCAGGTCCATATTTGCTCTCTCGCGCTCCAAGTACTAAGCATTGGTCTACTTCTTCACTCCCAAGCGCACACTGGGGAGCTTCGCCCATTCTTTCTGACAGGGCCTCTTGAGAGGATATATCTTCACGGGGTTTTTTCCAATCCCGCATATGGGGACTCTATTGTCGTGGAGCGACGGCAACTGGCCTGTCTTGGAGACATGATTGGAGATTCAGTCTTTGTTTTCCGGAACGCCTCGGACAAAGAGTGTTACCTCCCTAGACAACATCCGGGCAACGAAAAGCTGTACGTGCTGGGGTCATGCAGTCAGATAACAGATCTCTGGGGACCAGGATACATGATCGGCAATTTCAAACCTACGAGCGACTGGGCCGCGGCTGGTATAAGCCTCACCGGGTTTTACATCAGAGGGGGATTCATCCAGCGAGACATTAGCACTGGGCAGCCGAACACATTCCACTGGGCGCGAGAATGGAACAATAATCCAGCTGCCCTCAAGACATTCGGGTACCGCGACGAACTGACGATCGGCACAGTGACTGAATGCCAGCCCGTCAGTTCCGACCAGGGTCCCGTGGAAAAGAACGACATCTCCGGGGTCTTGAACCTCCCAACACACTCGGCAAAATCTTCAAAGGCCTCAACGGCTGCCTCAAAGCCCCGGCCGCCTGTCTTTCGGAACCCAAACTGCCCACTCGACCTCACCAGATGTCGACAAGAGTCAGAGCCTTACCTATCTATCCTTGGTACCTCACCCGATTGGTGGAGTCTCACAGAGGTACAAGCCATGGCTGCCGTCAACCCTGGTTACTTCACAATTCAGGGGGCATTTTCCATGACGAAACAGTCTGGGATTCCTCTCAAACGTGTGTTGCTGGATCGATGGGCGGGAGATGAGAATCTGACCCTCTTCGACGAGCCCTGGGGGTTGCAGGTTAGTCCCTGCACAGGGGTAGCCCGCCGGGTCCCGCTACGGTCCGTCATCGAGGAACCGTTGATCCGATTCGTGGACAGCCTTGACATTCCCGGATGGGATTCGCTCAAGGCACGGGCTGTTCAGGCGTTTCAAGCACCTGCAGACGCAGGACTCAGCAGATGGGCTGCAACCCTGGACACGGCACAGAGACAGTGCATGCGAGCCGTGCTCAGCAGGTTGCTCCACGTCCTCAAAGACACCGGATTCGACAAAAGCGGAAAGCAATTCTCCATTCTCTGGCCGCACGGCACCGATGCACGGTTTTGCGTCCGCATTCTCCCGGAAAAGCACAAGAACCAGCTCTGGTGCTCAATGCTTCAAGACACAGAATGGTGCGCTACGTTTGCTGTCGTAAGCAGCCAATGCCTTGAAACGGACACCATTGCTTGTCGAAACATTCCCATCACGCCATGGCGTGGAGGAGCAAAACTTTCTACAGTCGTCTGTCCGAATTTCACAGGGGCAATACCACGCCCCGTCAGTATGTCTTCCAACTCACCTAGCCAAGCAGGCTCAAGTATGCAGCGTTGGCAACTTCAGGACAAGAAACAGTATTGGATTGGAAAGCAAGGAAGTCAGATATGGGTTGTAGTTCGGAGATATAGGGGGGAAGTGACGGAATTACAGATCAAGAAGAATCGGTTTCCCGCGTCAGTATCGGCGTTTTTATGGCCGGATAAGGTGCTTAGGGAGAAGCCGGATGTCTCGTTTTGTGGGGAGGATGTGTTTGTTTCTCAATGATAGGTTTAGATGGCTTCAAGTGGAACACTTGCCTCACAACAAGAAATCAAGAAAACACCGTGACGCTCCGTTGGGGACCCGTTGATGAGATGAAGCTTTTGGAGATACTGAAAGACAAAGGGATACATGGTACCCACGCACTAACGACCAGAAACATTACACACTCCAATCTATCTCGCAGCAGATAATATCTCGATCGAATAAAGAAAGAAACCCCAACCAAAGCACTTCCGCAACCTCCGGGTCACCCCCCATCCATTAACCACCACCCTCCACACCCCCTAACAAGAGAGAACCCATCCCCCCCTAAACTAAGCCAAATCCCCACCCCTCAACCCCGCAACACTCACCCTCAAAAAATCCGCATCCTCCTCCAACCTCCCCCCCAAATCCCTCCTCAACTCCTCCACATCCCATGCCGCCCACGTGAACCGCCCATGCAAAAACCTCGCCTCCCCCGACGCCGCCCAAACGGCATAGTTCCCCGCCAGCGCCACATCGTCAAAATCCATCGTGTCCGGCGACGCGCCCATGACCTGCCACGGCTCCGTGTACACGATTCCTGGGTGGAAGCTGACGACTTGGAATTTGGCGGGGTCGACTTCCTGCGCGATGTACTGCATGGCGAGGGTACCGGCCCCTTTGGTGAGGCCGTATTCCGGGCGGGAGGCGGCGAGGGGGATGTATTGGGGTTTGGATTCGTGGATGGATTGGGTTGAGATGTTGATTAGGGACTGAGGGGGGGGGGGTTAGTTTGTGGTTTTGGGTTTTGGGTTGGGGGGATGGGGAGATGGGGGGATGGGGAGATGGGGAAATGAGGGGATGGGGGGATTGGGGGGAGGACGGGCGGGGGTGTTTGCTGGGAAGGGGAAACAGGGAAAAGGGGTAAGGGGGAAAAGGAGCATACCTTGGGTATATCCTCTCCTCCGGCCTGCTTGTAAAACTTCTCGGCAAAGTGGATCGGTCCGCGGACGTTCACCTCAAAGGACTCCCAGACGTGGTCGATGCCGAGTTCGAAAAGGGGCTTCGGGACTGCGAAGCGGGCGGCGTTGAGGATGAGGACGTCGACGATGATCTTCTTGTCGGCAAGGCCAGACCAGAGGGAGTCTACGGCGGCAGGGTCGGCAACGTCGGAGCTCTCGCCGATGATGTTGACGTCCTTCTTTGCGGAAGCGGCGAATTCCTTGAGAGAGGCAATGGCCTTTTCGAGCTGTTCCTTGCGGCGGCCGGTGATGATGACGGTGGAGGCTGAAGCCGTGATGAAGCGCTTGGCAACGTCGAAGCCGATGCCGACGGTGCCGCCGGTGATGAGGACGGTCTTGCCGGCCTGGCTCAGCTCGGGGCGGGATGCATCAATGGAGGGGTAGACGGTGCGGTGGATTGTGCTGGTGACGTTGGTTGCGAAGGGACTAATACCTTGAGAGTCGGACATGTTGAAGATGGTGGATTTGTGTGTTTAGATAGGTGTAGTAAGGAGCTGAAATGCTGATGGGGAGCTGAGATGATGAGTGTTTGAGATTCTGATGAGGAGCTGAGATGATGAGTGTTTGAGATGCTGATGAGATGATGTTGAACTTCGAAGCAAAGACGAAGGGAACTTCTTATACTCGCTGGTCTCGAAGGAGTTTGCAATATGTTTGATATCGTCATCATTCCGGCTGACAAAAGGGTATAGAACCATCCACCGGCTCATACTAACTATCCGAAGTCCGCCATCCTTCCGCAACACTCCGGAACTCCACCGTGCTGCCCGGCGGAGTGGGGCCGATCCGCTGCGGGAGCCATTATCGAATCCGGTTAGCGCCCGCAGGTATAAGTCGCCAATTCCGGTGGAATCCTTCCGCATGCCGATGACAAATCACACGATCCTTCCGCAGCTGCTCAAGACAACAACCATGCTGACGTTGAGGCTCCCTACTGCACCCCACCACCGAATTCCGAACCATGGCAACTCCCACTAAAACCGCGTGCACCGAGTGCGCCAAGGCGAAGCGCAAATGTGGACGCCAGATCCCGGAATGCTCCCGCTGCTCGACCCGCAGCCTAGCCTGCGTCTACCCGTCCAGACCAACCTTCTGGGTAGCCTACCCATCCCCTCCAACGCCTCAACCCGAACCTCTCAACATCTCCTCCTCGGCCCTCACCACCAACTCCCTAACCAACCATCCCATCCCCCCTCCCTACCCCCAACCCATACACATATCCCTCCCCCTCAACCTCCCCCCCTTCAACCCACCCTCCCCCCTAGCCGACACCCCCCTCTACCACCCCCCTCCCGCCTCGCAGCTCTGGTTCCTCCCCCCCTCGACCTGGACAATCCACCACATCCCCCCCTCCGAAATGGCCCCTCTCTCCTCAATGCACACCTCCCTCAAGCAAACCATCGCCCAATTCCAAACCATGGTCTCCTCCTGGGCAACAACCGGCTCCTCCCCCTTCATCCACACCCACCTCTACAAAGCCCACCTCCCGCGCTGCGTAGGCGACGCCTTCACCAGCCTCGCGGCCTACGTCATGATCACACAGTCACAGTCACCCTCACCCAAGCATGACTCCACAGCCGAGGACACCGTCCTCCGCATAATAGCCTCCAAAATAGAAACCATCATCCTCGACGAGGACACCAACTTGAAAGAGAAAGAAATCCCCACCTTCAGCCACATCGCGCGGGTGCACGCCTTGCTGGTCTTGGTAGCGATCGGGTTGTTCGACGGGGACATACGCCTGCGACATACTGCCGAGAGACACCTCGCTACGCTGGGACGGTGGAACGGGGAGATGCTGGACGCGGCGAGGAGGGCGGCGTGGAGCGGGGAGTTGTTGTTGGGGGGTGCTGCCGCGTGTTTTGATGGGGAAAGGAGGGATGGGGAGGGGATGCCGTGCGGCACGGCGACCAAGAAGTCGGGGGTTGAGGCGCTCTGGCAGGCGTTTGTTCTGTCGGAGACGGTGCGGCGGACGTGGCTGGTGTGCACCGGGGTTCGGGGGGCTTACCGGTTGCCGCAGGACGGCCAGCTTCACCGTGCTGGGGGCTTGATGTTCACGACCGCGCAAGGGATCTGGGATGCGCCATCTGCGTGGACGTGGGCCAAGTTGTGTGCCGAGAAGGACGTCGGCTTCATGGAGCACGCGCAGACGAAGCGCCTGTTTGGAGAGCGAAGACCGGATGAAGTCGACACCTTTGGGAAGCTGATGCTGGTGGCCACTTGGGGCGCCGAGAGAATGGAGATCTGGGGCGGTCACCTGAATTGCTGAGTCACGATGGACACCGGTCAAGGAAATGAGTGGATTCATCTGAAGAGAGCTGGCCTCGAAGAGTAGTGATTGTGAAACAGCGCCCATGATCCGAACAAGTACAATCCCAAACCGAACCGAGCCGTGTCCTGATACCTGCCTGTCCGTCCCAATACCTGCCGTCCATCGAAATCCGGTGTCCCAACCTATCCCACTGTGGTAATAGCAATATTAACACCAACCCCATCGAACAAAGTAGGCGCCGGAACGAAATCCTCTCCATCGAAGTCTGTCCAGCCCCTTTCTGGGCCCCAACAGATCATCTTGCCCTGCTGCAGGGTTTCGTGAAAGAGACTGGTCATCATTGCGCCAGTCTTCTTCACGCTGGTCCACGCATCAAAATAGATGCGATCGATATACGGCATCTCTCTCAGGACGTCGCTGAGCAGGTTGCACGAGAAGGACTCGTAGAACCCATCCGCCCGACGAAAGCCGTTGAAGACACCGTCGCTTGGATCGCACTCGACAAAGACGGTGAGCTTGCGAACGTTGACGCAGTCTGCCAGGCCGAGCGCCGGGTTGACTACCCAGCCGCGGGGCGGCTTGCTCCAGCCCGGGCCAAGACGGAGCTCAAGAGACGTAATCCACCCGCGCTGACGCGCGTTCATGCGTGCCAAGAGAGGTTTCTTCGTCTTGAAGAAACGACCGGGGTGGGTGGGGAAGAGACGGAAAGTGTGGCTACTGTAGAAGGTATGCGATGCTTCGCTGTAGATGGCTCTGCAAACACGCAGGATGGCGAGTCTCTGGTGGATTCGCTTGTAGTTGTCGGGGTCGAGATCAATGACACCGGGTGCATCGGCAAAGTGGTAGCCGTACACTTTGAGGCGCAGCTCGGACGGCAGGTCCATGAACCGGAAAGGCTTCTTCTTTTCCTTGGGCGGCTTCGGCGCCGGCCTCATCAGCGCCAGGGTTGGATCTTGTAACGACAATGCGCCCATCGAGAGCTTGGAGACCTCGTCTTCGGGGTCCCATTCGGCCTCGGAGGGCGCCGTGGAGGGGTATGCGGAGCTGATCGGCGTAGCGGCGCTGAGAGGGGTAGTGTGGCCCGAGCGAACTGTTGTTGGAGAAGATGACGATGCGGCGACACGCGCGCGGGCGTTGCGTGACGCCTTCGTTGCCGGTCTTTTGGCCATCTTGGCTGCCTTGATCGTCACGACGACCAGCGAGGGCCGGGAAACTGCGACGAGGGATCGAGAGCAGAAAGTGGATTATTGCAGGAACTAGTTTGGAGTCAGTTGACCCGTCGTGCAGCACCGTCACGAAGCAACGTACCGAGGTGGCGTCCGTTATGGTGAATGGCGGGGTATTCAGGTCGCTCGACCAGAAGGGAGAAGCTGCAGCGACAGGCCGCTGGTTGCGAGAGACTCGAGCGACGAGGAAGACTCGTAAATGCAGAACTCGGAGGGTGGTCCCATCGTGAGTACTGATGCGCGACGACTGGACCACCCTCTAGAGTGCATGCGCGGCGGCCATGGTGGGCAACTCGACGGTGACAAGGGCGGGTATCATGGAGTGGTACGAATTTCGTCGATTTGTGGTTCGTCGCCGGAGCAAATGGGCCATCAAAAATTCAGAGTTTCCGGGTTCTGAATCTGGGGTCCAGTTTGGCGGAGAAAGAGGAGAAGAGACCAGAACGAAGGCGCGAGGGCACACGAGGAGCAACGCTGTAATAAGGACAGCTAAAGTTCGCCGAGTGAGGGGAAGGCCGGCTGGTATGTAGGAGGCAAGAAGGTGTGCAGCAACCGGCGAAACGAGGTTCGGGACGGCATCTTCGCCGCGTCTTTCCAGCAGCCACTCAGCGGCAAAACGAGGGAAGCGGAGCGGGGCACGTGAGAGCCAGAGTGCGCCAATGCAGCAGAGACGAGTGCATGACGAAATTCCCCGCTTTCCATCCGAATCTCCAATTGAGTGGGTCGGCCAGTGGGTCCCTCAAGAGAATCTGCCAAGACCAGGCCGAACGGCGGCCCGTGCGAGCGTTTTTCTGGGCGTCGAAAATCCAACAGCTGAGCAGAGCTTTTGATCTTCGAGCGACATTTCGAGCTTCATCACCCTCCCGACGCTCCACGCCTCTCACACCGCACAGGCGACCGCAAGGCAATTGCCTGCAGCAGCACTCAAATACAGGCCAGAACGACAGACGAGCGATTGCGGAGAGGAGAAAGCAGCGGAAGCCGTCACGATGATGCTGCCGCGAACGGCTGCGCGCTCGGCGCAGGGCGCTGCAAAGAGTCTTCGTGTCGCATCTCTCGCGACGCCCGCCCTTCCACAGCGCACCCTGCCGGCCATTTGGGCCCGTGGCATGGCCAAGGACAACAAGCCGCGCTTTTCCAGCCCCAAGAATCCCGTCTCGAAGCCAACACCCGCGCCTTCTGCCCCGACCGATGCCACAACTCCTCAAAGCAAGCCTGCCGCCGCCGCACCCACACAACCCGCCCAAAGTCAAGCACAACCCCAGACGAAGCCCGAGGTACCAGAAGAACAAGAGCCGATCCCCGATCTCTCCAAGCTTCCCGATCTCACCCAGGGCATTCCATCGACGCTGGAGTACGAGAGGGCCGGTGCTAGCCGTTCGTCCCTCTCGGCCGTCGAAGAGCCAGAGGCGTCCACATCAGGGGGCAGCGGCCGGGCTAAGGGCGAGCTGCCGGCATCCGCATACATCTCTTCGGCCGATCGCCGGCGCGCACAAATGTTCAAGTGGATGCTCCTCGCCATGGGCCTCTCGGTCGTCGGTGGTACCGCATACCTTGGCAGGGACTGGGATGAGGACGAGCTCGCTAAGAATCCCGACGCACCCAACGGCTGGGGCTTCGGTCTGTGGTGGAACCGTGCCATGGCCAGGCTGGGAGAGACCAAATCCTACTACCAAGATCCCGCCTTTGATAAGCTGCTGCCAGACCCCGACCCGTCCTTCGCCCGTCCGTACACGTTGTGCATCAGCCTGGAGGACATGCTCGTACACAGCGAATGGAGTCGCGACCATGGCTGGCGCGTGGCCAAGCGTCCCGGCGTTGACTACTTCCTTCACTATCTGAGCCAGTACTACGAGATTGTCCTGTTCACGTCGGTGCCGTTGGCCATCGCGGAACCCGTGCTCCGCAAGCTCGACCCCTTCCACTTCATCATGTGGCCGCTGGGCCGTGAAGCCACCAAGTACAAGGATGGGGAGATCGTCAAGGTAGGACAGCCAGCGCCCCGTGTCCCCCACTTGGTTTCCATCAGGGACGTCAGAGATGGCTAACACAGTTTCAGGATCTCTCCTACCTCAACCGCGACCTGTCCAAGGTCATCATCATCGATACCAACGCCAACCACGTGCGCGCTCAGCCTGAGAACGCCATCGTGCTCCCCAAGTGGACCGGCGACGCCAAGGACACCAAGCTGGTGTCCCTGATCCCCTTCTTAGAGTTCATCCACACCATGGACTACGCCGACGTGCGCAAGGTCATCAAGTCGTTTGAGGGCACGGATATCCCGACCGAGTTTGCGCGACGTGAGGCCATCGCCCGAGCGGAGCATCAGAAGCGTCTCGAAGCCATGCGCGGCAAGGCGAAGCCCAGCGGCGGCGGCATGAGCTGGCTCAGCGGGCTGCTCGGCCTCAAGCCTGCCAACATGTCGCTAATGGTCCCGCCGGAGGGCGAGGAGAACCCCGCCGAGGCCCTTGCATCGGGCAAGATGCTGCAGGATATTGCTCGTGAGCGCGGCATCCGCAACTACAAGATGATCGAGGAGGAGATCCGCAAGAACGGCGAGAAGTGGCTCAAGGAAGACCAGGAGATGCAAGAGAAGATGACCAAGGAGGCCATGAAGAGCATGCAGAGCAGCTTCACCAGCTGGTTCAAGACCGAGGAGCCACCCTCCAACAACACGCCCGAGAAGAGCGCCTGATCTCTCTTGTCGGACACTGTACAACATTTTCTTCTTGCATGTCGTTACGGTATGTGGCCTACAAAGGGTAGGCTTCTCCCCTCAGTTTCCTTCTAGAAAAACTTGGTTGTTAGTGTAGCTGTCGGTGCATAGGTGACGGCGCTGGTTGACGACATAGAGGGTCTAATATTGCTCACCATCAGGCAGTTGGGGCCTGTTCTGTACGAAGTAGAGTACCTTACAAAGACGGCCAAGGTATGACCTTGGTTAATTTCATGACACCTTAACCTTGCCTTTCGTTGGCTCCAAACTTCTGTTGTTACTGTGCTAGGACGGCTCTCAGGGGTGACGGACGAGTGTGGAGAGGAGGCAAACCCGCCCCTTGTGTCAGTTCGATCTGCCGGTGCCGTGAAGTGAACACGGCTTGCTGTCAAGAGGCGCACAATCTTGTGGAATACTTGGGTTCTGGACTTTGGAGTTGGCATGTTACGTCTGACAGGTTGCCAGTGTGCGATCTGGTGAGTGGTGGCGGTGTAGGACCGCCAACACCTGTTCCAACAGTTGTTATCCAGCTCAATGGATTGGTTCCCTTCCCGGCTTTGGTTGACGCCGGTCTGGTCAGCGCCTTGGGCCGATCGCATTGCGCCGGCCCCAGCTCCTCTCGACTGTGTAAGTCCATTCCACCTGGGTGTTGCAGAACGGCTAACAGAGTTCCCAGCACGGTCTCTCATCATGCGCCAAGGTCCCAAAACTGAAGCCTTCACGGAATCGTCGGTGACACAGACCCGAAGAAACCAATCACCCCCTAACTGGATATCTACAAGTTGCACAACTCCGGTCTTGGCTTCCTGCACTGCGGTTCCGGAAGACTATCAACAGTAGAGTATCGCGAGCTCTTGACTTGGTGTCTAGGTGTTATTGTTGCACTGTTTGCCACTGACCTTTCACAGCAAGAAGTCATGGCCGTCAGCGACCCCTGAACGAGAGCACGGCCAGGGTTCGCACAGGACGTGTTCTGGCCCGCGATTGACGTCGTTGGGATCTGACAATGCCCCCGTCCCGTCGGCAAGCCACAGCATCTTGCCGCTCCGCCCGTCTTTGGTTTGCTGTTTGGTGCGGAGGAGAGGGCAAGGCCGTGATCCGTCCGGGACGGGATGGCGCCATGGACGGGTGTCACGGAGCAGGCCTTTGACAACACCACGGCACGCGGATCCCTACCATCACGAAAGATCCTGACATCAAACACGTCTCTGCCAGCACGAGTTGATGGCAGGCATTGGGTATATAACATGTCAATGTCTCAGTTCTCAAGTCGAAATACCCCGTCCTCAGCATCCGCATCCCCTCATTTCATCATCTTCACTACACCAAGGCACCAACCAGCCTATCAACAGCCCTTGTTCAAGGAGGTCAAAACAAAACACAAGCCACCAAGATGCATCTCACCCGTGCCACCCTCGCCATCGCCCTCGCGGCTTCGGCGACTGCCCTCCCCGTCAACGACAAGCCCAACCTCCCGGTTGAGGAGTCCCGCACTCACCTGATGCCCGGCGGCACCCTTGCCGACAAGGCCGACAAGACCCCCCGCTCCCTGTCGTCGCACTTCGGCTTCGCTCAAGGCAAGTCCGGCATGCCCGGCTTGCCCACCGAGGAGCAAACCAAGCAGCAGCCCGACAATGCCCCCCGCTCCTTCCACTTTGTCGACTCGGAGGGCAAGCAGCGCATGCCCGACAACGGCATGGACTTTGAGCACCCCGCCAAGGAGCCCCGTTCCTCGCACACGCACTTCAACCTCGCCCAGGGCAAGTCCGGTTTCAACCCTACCAACGAGGGCTCCCGCTCCGGCGGCTCCTGGGAGGGCGGCAACACTGACCGTGTCGAGGGCCTTTACAACAACGACAAGGTTCCCCGTAGCCATCAAGCCCTTGTCGAGACCAAGCCGCCCGGATTCATCGGCACCGGCGTGTACGCTACCCCTGAGGGCCGCGTCCCCACCATGCAAAAGCGCCAGAACGGCCGCGAGGGCCACATGCTTCCGACCGAGCAGCGGACCAACCCCGGCTGGAAGGGCCAAAACGGAGAGTGGTCCACCTTCAACGGCGCCTACTCCGGCCGCAAGGACGGCTACGACGCCCCGCTCGTCCAGCGCTCCAAGGGCGACAACAGCCGCGACGGACACGCCAGCTACACCACTTTGCCGTGGGGCACCGACAACTCTGGCCGCAAGGACGGGTATGATGCTCCCGCTGCCGGTCGCTGGACCAGCGCCGAGGGACACGAATGGGGTCTCGACAACGCCGATCGCAAGGACGGGCTCACGGTCACGCTCGCTGGCGGTCGCAAGGACGGATACGATGCCCCCGTTGTCCAGCGCGACATGAAGAAGGGCGACGCCCCCTGGACTGGTGGTCAAGAGGAGGCTGCCTTCCCCATCCCCCCCTGGGTTACCTGGGTTGAGGCTGGTCACGGTCGGGAATCCGCCCCGCTTGGTGCCATCGAGGCTGAGAAGAAGGGTGAGTTGCATGGCAACGGGTTTTCGTCGCGCCCCGGATGGACCGGTTCCGCCAAAGATGGCGAGATGAAACCTGGTGCCAAGATGGATTACGAGATGGAGCCCCGCGATGTTGTGAGGGGAGCCGGCATGGATGCCGTCCAGGGCGAGTATCCCGCTGCTCACATCTACCGCGAGCGCAAGGGCAGCAGCCCTCTGGATTCGCTCATGGTCGGAGGGTGAGTAACTCCTCCTGTCTCATGAGGCTATGGATGAGGCTAACAGCTGCGCAGTGACGAGGGTAGCTGCCCCAACTGCAGCATGGAGTAGACGGCGTCTGGGCTGAAATCACTCGTGAGTCTTCCTACAGCAATTCTCCTTTGGTTCGCTTCACGACTGACAATGCCAGACCAGATAGTCCCAAACCTACAGAGTACGGACAGACTGACGGCGGATGCACCCTTATCCCTTGTTCGGGTCCTGATTGGAAGGGGTTTCGCCCTATCACCGAGGGATCCTCTTTCATGGACATTCCACTCATTCAGCATGTACTACTTAGAATGCATTGCCTTTCCCGCTCACACTCATCTTACCTCTTGCCCACTTGGTGAAGCTGCTTTAACGTGCTCGATTGCCATGTCACCTTCCTGCCCTCAACGGGCGTCCAATTACATACGGATTTATCCAGATGGTATCTAACTTCTACAAAGCGGCCACAGCGACCCATATACATCGCCATGCATCGCTCAACCAACCTTCTACGACGGACTATCCACCTTAAACCCCTTCACCTCCCCCTTGACACCCCCTCCGCTTGCTTTACTCCTCAGCACAAGCCCAATCACCCCCCGTATCACAGCATCCACATCCACCCCCACAACCCCCAACACCCACGCCGCCGCAGCCAGCACCACCCCAACCACCACCACCAAATCCAAAATATGCACCGCCCACCAAAAGTGCTGCCGCCCCAAAGGACAAGTCGCATACTCCATCTTCCACTCCCAACTCCCCTCATCAAACCACAAACTCAACAGCCCCGCATTCCCTCCAAAATCCCCCATCATGCTACGCACCGTAATCTCCCTGACACCCGGTAACTCCTCCCTGCCCAGCAGCCCCTTCTTCCTCGCCTGCCGCCACCGCGCAACTTCCCACTCCCGCCCCTCTAGCAGCCCAAGCGATTGGTTGATGTAATGGTACGTATCGCACCCCTCGTGGTCGTGCCCGTTGAGAATGACGCCCTGGCGACCCTTCCCGCCGGCGGGCGCGGAGCTGTCGCCCGAGATGCCGAGGATGCCTTCTAGAAAACCTTTGGAGGCGGCCATGGAGAGTTGGTTCTGCTCGCGCAGGGTGCCGTCGTGGTCGTGGAACTCGAAGAGGGGCGCGTCGACGCAGACGCCCGCGGGCTTGTACAGCGGGATGTGGGTCAGGATGAGGGTGAAGTGGCCCTTGAACTCGACGGCGGCGGCCGTGTTGATGACCTTGTTGACGAAGGCGTAGGTGGCGTCCTGCAGGGCGGGCGCGGCGGCGGGGGTGTCGAGGTTCATGTCGTTGAGGACGACGACGCGGAGCTCGGGGACGAGGTGGGTAGAAGAGGGGTTGGTGTCAGTGTCGAAGATGGTCGGGGCGAGGGAGGCGTTGGAGAGGGGGAGCTCGAAGCGGAGCTCGTAGTTTACTTTGCCAAAGGCCTTTTCGAAGCGCGCGGTGCGGTCTTGGTTGATGTCGCCGGCGTAGCCGATGTCGTGGTTTCCGGCGACGTTGATCAGGGTGCGGGACCAGGAGGTGGTGGTGGTGTTGTGGGGGTTGGGGGAGAGGTAGCCCGAGAGGTCGTACTCGTCGTCGGGGTAGAGGGCGAGGTCGTCGGGCACGCGCTCGGCGCCGCGGAAGACGCGGGACCAGAAGCGGTCGGCGCGGCGGTAGAACTCGGCGTCGTCGAGCCACTGGCTTCCGACGAGGTCGCCGAGCACCGAGACGTGCGTGGGGCGCGTCCACCAGTGGACGGTGCGGTATATGTGGGCGAGGTAGAAGTCGTTGCCCAGGAGGTCGATGCGCTTGCGCGCCGACTCGAGGAGGTGGAAGGTGTCTTCGAAGAATATGTCGATTATGTCGTGCAGGCACTGGCGGATGCGGTGTCGCAGCGACTCGTGCTCGGTCTGGAATGTCGCATGGCGGGCGAGGCTCTTGGCGTGGGGGAAGACGCCGAGGTAGGTGATCGGGAGCGAGGTGTCGCCTTCGAGCTGGGGATCGCCGAGCGCGAGGAGTCGGAACGGGGCGGGCGGTCGGCTCACAGTCGGCGGAGACGATTCGTTCTTTGCGCTTGCGGGGAACGGCCAGTGCAGCTTCGCCGTCTCGAGAAAGGCGGCGCGCCCCGTGTCGGCGGTCGAGGCATTGTTCGTCGGGGGCAGCGGGAATGCGCAGCTGCTGAAGACTGGGAAGAGGTAGAGGTAGAGGGTGAGAGCTAGCGACACCGGGAAAAGCACTCGCAGGCCATTGCGAAGAATCGCGGTGGGGGACGTTTGGCTCATGTAGACGGCCGCATGGAAGTCCGCGTCCCAAAAATTAGAAGGAATGTAACAATTAGAAGGAGTGACGAAATGCACCGACGAAGCGTAAAAGGACTGAAGAAACCAACACAATGGTAAATAAAAAAAAAGCCGTTGATGAAACAGTCGAGTTCGAGATGCCGGCGCGCTCCTGTCAGCTGAGGGCGCTAACCCAAATCGCGCCGAGGATAAGCACGGACCGCCCCACTTTCATCGGCCGATGCCGCCTGCCCAGATCTTCAGACCAACTTTCGCAGGAATACACGCCCCAAGATGGAAGTGAACCCGACTTCGATTGTGAGAACATGCTTGATGAAGCCCGGCCAGAAAAAGTATACCCGGACTGATTTGGCCTTGATCTTTTGCATGTAAAGGAGCCCACTTTCACCTTGGTGTATCCGTAAAGAGCTTGCATCGCACTGCAACTGAGCCGCGTTCCAAATTTGACCCCTCGGTCTGCACGACGTCAACGCGTCAACGACTGGCCGCTTCGACGACACAAAACGGCAACGTTGCGCCCCCATCCGCCAGCAACGCCCAATTGACATACCCACTGCACGCAAACGCCGCCCGTTTCAATGGCGTATTTCACTCCATTTACCCTCCCCGGCATCATCATCTGCGCCGTTGTCTACACCCTCATTGACTTCGTCCTCCCCTACCTCCGCCCCTCAACCCTCCACCGCTACCTCCACTCCAAAGATGGAAAACCCGCATGGGCTCTCGTAACCGGCGCCAGCGACGGCATCGGCAAAGCCCTGAGCTTCGAGCTCGCCTCGAGAGGCTTCAACGTCGTCATCCACGGCCGCAACCCCGCCAAGCTCGAGCGCGTCCAACGCGAGCTGCAAGCTGCGCACCCCAATCGCTCCTTCCGCATCCTCATTGCCGACGCAACACAATGCGCTCCCGACACATTCAAGGACATCGCCCACCGCCTGTCCGATATCCACCTCACCGTCCTGGTCAACAACGCCGGAGGCACGCCCATTTCAAGTGAGAATCTGTTCAAAACCATGGATGAGTACTCCCACAAGGAAATCGCCGATACCATCGCTCTCAACGCCACGTTTCCGACCATGCTGTGGAATGCCCTCATCCCGAGTCTGTCGCGGAGCACGCCGGCGCTGATACTGGTGGTGGGGTCTCTTGCGTCCAGCGGACTCCCGCTTGTTGCGCCGTATGGCTCATCAAAGTCCTACCTCCGCACATTATCCGAGGCACTTGCGCAGGAGATGATCATTACGAAGAGGGATATCGAAGTGTTGCATGTAGGGCTGGGCACGGTGACGGGTGTGTCGGGGATATGGACGCCGCCGAGCTTCTTTGTGCCGCACGCGACGACGATGGCGCGAGAGATATTGGGGAGGGTTGGGTGTGGGAGGGTGGATGTGGTGCCGTATTGGCCGCAAGCTTTGCAGATTGCGGGGACGGTGGTGTTGCCGAGGTGGGTGAAGGGGATGGTTTTTCGGAAGGTTATGGTGGAGTTGCGGGACAAGGGATTGAATCCGGGGGAGGAGAGGAAGAGGGAGTGAAAAGCTTCGTGTTACCGAGGTGCCCAGGGAATGAGCGTCTGGCTCATACCCGGTGGGCGCCAAGGTGAATTACTGAAAGGTAATTTACTGAAAGGTGATTTACTGAAAGGTGATATACTGACACAAATTGATAGATGACCATAACTCTCCGCCCTTCTGATCTGACTAGCCTCGAATCATTGGTAAGGAAACGTAACCCTGCTTGGCAGTCCACTCCATTCCACCCCTCAAGGTAGATTATTCCCACGCAGACATGTAAGGAAGCTCCTTGAGCAGAGGAGGATGGTACACGCCATTGTCGTCCACTTCCCCTGTTTTCCTGTCACTCCATGATATCAGAGTTACCAGCGTTACCCAAGCCATGATAATACACTTGGCAAGCTTCCCACAGTCAGAGGCCGGGATGTCGTCATCCCCGTCGAGCTTTCTCATGATGTCCACGAGGACTGCCTCGATTTCCGATGTTGGATTTGACTTTTTCTGTTTTTCCGCTTGATGCCCCTTTTCGTTTTGCAACGCCGGGGCTTGTGGCGCGTGTGTTTTTTTTTTACCCTGTGTTCATTTTGGTCACATGACGGCCAAGATCCATCAAATAGTAAATAAGTCGTAGTCGTGGCGATATGGATAGCCGTCTGATGGGAAGGAACACCTGCAACTGCCTCTCCTTGTCGCCGCGCGTAAATCGCTCTCTTGTAGGAAACGCGAACTTCGTCCGTGCATTTCATGAACGCTCGCTCAACCTTCTTTTCTTCGTCGCTGAGATTTGGGTTGACAAGTTTGATGTCTTCGGAGTCCAAGGTGGACGCGGCGATCATGTACTCCAAAACGGTAGAGAGACGGGCAAGATGCCCCACGGTACGCCTGGTGCTTTTATTTTGGAGCTCGGAACGGAAGTTGAGGAAGAAGTCGGTACTGTGTTCTCGGCCTCGAGTGGGAAGGTAGCAAGCGATACGCTCGTGAGCGGAACCGAAAATCTCGATCGAAGGGATGATGTCTCTTGAATGCAACCGTCTTCCTGCATGGTTTTCTATGCTGTTCATGAGCATGTGAAATTTCTCGAATTCTTCTCCCTTCTTCATGACACCTCCAACGGTCTCTCGTACGGCATCGCGAAGATCCAGGGTGGCCATTGGAACTAGCCCACCGAAAGCGATGCCTGCAACGGCTTCGCACCAGGATCCGACGTGGTTAGATTCCCCGAACTTTTCGGACTTGTTTTCGAGGTGGTGGATATCGCCACATCGTGATCTTTTGGACCAAGCATCATCGATGGTCGGATCCGAACGTGGCCAAGTTGTATCCACCATATTATCCGGGAGGCTCAGGTCGACAACCATGTTTGGTTCATGTGTCTCCCCGTCGGCGTTCGAATTGTCGAGCAGGGCGCCCCGAAGGATACGCTCTCGTGTAGTGCTCGTCACCACAACACAATGGGTCTCGATGGCGCTGTGCCCGTGGTCATCGTTGCGACGTCGTTCCATGTCGCGGGCTCTGGCGAAATCCATCTGTGCGAAAGGAAGGAATCCGCAGGCCATATGTAGATAGCAAAAAGAGGCGAGTAGCCGCTTCCTGCCGGTGCCTTGTCCGAGCTGCGATCACGATTGAGAGCAATGCTGACAACGGAGAACATGCTGCGTTTCTCCGACATCAAAACGCTTCCGAACGCACCGAGACCTTCAGGGGTAAACTCGCGATGTTTACCTTCCAGCCTCAACCCCAACACCAGCGAGAGCGACAGCAACTCGCGGTCAAATACCTCAATGCATGGGGTATCGTGATAGAGCCAGAGCGGCTTCTGGCGATGAGTCCACGGCAATAGCTTGGCTGCTGCGTTCTCGTGCCACTTACAGCCGACGTCCCCGGCAGGGGCCTTGATGACTGCAAGTTTCCTAATGCTTCGAACAAGCAGCGGCCCAACTGTGGCTGTTGCTGGAGAATGGCCTCTTCGACTGACCTGGGCGACAGATGAGTGCTGGGCGCGCTAGGAATCTCCGCTTTCCAGGCTTTGCGACTTTTGCTGTTCCCGGTACGTCGAGGGTTTCGGCTTTGGGAACGTCCATGGATAATAGAGGAGATGGCGATCAATGCTTGCGTCGACAGTATTCAAAGAGGTCGACATCGTTCCGGTCGTGTTGGAAGTCTTATTCCATAGAGCACCCCATGCAGCTCTGAAGGGCCTAATGAGGGTTCGAACGTCCTGGTTTCTGCTATGAGTCGCTGCCCAGTTGACACAGGTGTCCAGAGGGACGGGAGGGGGTCTACCGAATAAAAAGGGGCTTGGGAACCCCCGATTTTCACGCCCTTGGATTCCATGTCTCTCTTCTTTCGCTGGACCTTTTCAACCGCCTTCTTCTTGAACTTATTGAAGTCGCCGCGCGTAGCTGCGGGAACTCCACTCCAATCCCCCATGTCGGACTTCCCAGATCGGTCGCACTCCCAGGCGTACTCTTGGAAAAAGGCTTCGTACACTGGTCTCCACGTGATAGCGCGATAGCCGGGTACAGTCCAGTCAAACATGGAGGAAGTAAAAACACCATTCCCAGCCGCGCCGAACAGCCCGGAAACACTGGGGAGAAACGGACGGTGCACTGACCCAAAAACAGAGCGACAATGTTGTGAAGCAAAATACCCCAAAAGGTCCTTGTTATAATACTCTGAACCAAGGAGAACTCGAACTTGGCGATCCCTATAGTTGAAGCAGTAGAGGCCTATGCCAGAGAGGAAGCCGAGAATCGTGATCCCTCCGACGACATAATTGACAATAGACTCGGGACTGAGGAGGAGACGGACTCATGATGTGCAAGCTATGTCCCGGATGAACTTGGAGGTAAATTTATGGTGCAATAGCATCGCTAGAAAATTAGCAATGGTGGTGGTGCCTCTGCCGAGATGACCTGGGGATAAGTGGAGGCTATAACTCCAATGTTACCCTTGTTCTCCAGAGTGTTTGCAGCTTCTCACAACACCCATCAGCTCACAATAACCTGAGTTCAAATCAATGGCTCTCGGCATCCTGTCATCAGATAATGGGATTTCCGAATTACCTAAAAGGAAGTAGTGTGTACTTGTGGCGCTGAGTCCTGCTGGCACCACGCCATGAGGCGTCATGCTAATGCAGGCAAGACAGAGTCGAGAAGCATGATTGGCCCTCACAGAAGCCCAGGAAGCGATGGCTGGAGAATTTTCATCGTCGACTCTTCCCGTCCAATAGCACCCCAGCTTCGGACGAGCGCGTGAAAATGGGGAGCCAGGTATCTGATCGACTGTTTGGTGATCTTAAGACACTGAACTGGTGATCGCACCTCTTCAGAGAAAAAAAGCAGTACACCAACATACCTATTCATGAAAGGATTAAGCAGGCTGAAGTCAAAAGAAGCGCGAGCACAGATGTTCGAACTGATAATGTCGCAGGAAAGGGCAAAATGACGACCGCGCTGTAGTCTCGGAACCTCGCATTTAATACCTACCTAGTCAACAATACACCAATTTGAACGGCGGCTATGTCCCCTATTCCCATCCAAATCCCTCGAGGAAAGAATCACCGAGTCAATGTGTGTTTGTTCAAAAGTGGACCAAGAATAGGAAAAGAATGTGGATGCGGATGTTCGGGCGTGGGAATGGGGGAGGAGCTTGACGGCCTCCCACAGCGTGGTATTCACGGTCCTGGTCATGAGGTTGTTGTTGATCCACCCCAGCCCAGATACCTAGGCATCATCGTTCGCTGTGTGCCCGCATTAGCTATCAGCTCATGCTCAGCCGATAACCCATATCGAAGGATTCGTTTTGAGGTCCCGATATGAGGCGCGGTCAGCCAGCTTGAGATGGTGGAGCCGAGGGATCGGGCGGCATGGGGGTGCATGCAACCCCCCTGAGCCAGATGATCCTTCCGAGAATTTTTGTTTCGCTCACTTCTCAACACGTGCAATCGTCTCAAATGACGACCCTTCGGGCACACTTACTGTAGCTGCGGACGAGAATGTTTTAATCCTGAATCTTCAGTCTACCTGAGTCCGTTCAGTCAACTGTGATAATTCGTGCCCGGCTTCCAACAATGTGGTCGACTTATGGTAGTATGAGCCGCATGAAGTCCCGACGATGGACCATGGGACAGCCGAGAGGGGAGCCCACATGAAGCCGTGCCGAGGCGGCGCACCGCTGCGCCATCACATCTGCCGGGAGTGAGATCAAGTCCTCGCCATCCTCCACCATGCCTCCAGCGTCCTGTTGTCTTTGGGTTGAACATGGCTTGTAGATCCCCTCTTATCTAAGAAGGTAGCTCGTATACTCCCATTCCGTACCTATCCTCAAGGCACCAGTTGACTTCGGTGTCGATTTTGACTAAGCCCCTTACCTCAGAGGATCGATCCCCTGGCATGTTGCCATGATACCTTCCGAATTCCGCCAAGCTTCCATGAGCTGAACACTGCAAAAGCCCTGTGCAGGATCAACCCCTTGTGTAAATGGCAACGAGTCTGATATCGTGAGTATGGTTCAGCGTCGACGACAGGATCAGGATCGCCTCATGCGAGGCATATTTTCAAGTCTGCCTGGTGAAGGGCATCGGCTTCAGCATGTGTTAGGAACCTTGGAGGCCTTCTCAGTCAGATGGGTTTGGCGAGAATCAGGATATAAAAGGGCAACGTTCATCCCCGTTGACAACGACTTTTGAATCATCGTCAGCATCTTCACATCTCAACAGCTCTTCAGACTTCTTTCAATTCAGCTTCACTTTCCACAAACAGCCAACCATTAACAACCAACCATCACATCTCCACCACATTCACACCAATTCAACCCCTCAGCCGTCCATCTACCAACCAAACACTTCCAACCACCACCGTGACCTCAGTCAAAATGCACTCCAACGTTCTCGCCCTCGCCCTCGCCCTCTTCTCCACCCTCACTCCCGCAACCGGAGCCAACATCGGCAGCACCAAGGTACCCACCCACTCCCTAAACCCTTCCCCCAAAACCAAAACACAAACACAACCTAACAACCCCCCAGCGCGCCCCCTCCCCCGACCTCACCCTCTGCACAACCTGCACCCTCACCCAACGCTCCGACGGCACCCACGCCATCATCGACACCGCCATCCACGAGACTATCGCCCGCGCCACCATCTACTCCCCCGACGCCCTCACCGCGCGCGGCGATGATTCCAGCCACAACATCCCCGCCGAGGACTCCATCTTTGCCAAGCGCGACTCGTGCACCGGGGTCAAGTGCAACAACCGCGCCGAGTGCGCCAAGTACGGGTGCGACAATGGGTGCAATACGAACGGGAAGTGCCATATTGGGGTGGAGCAGATGTGCCCGCGTGGTTGCAAGATTTGGAGGCGGGAGGGTGAGGGGTCTGGCGGTGTCATGGAGATTCGGGATGCTGTGAGTGGGGAGGTGGTTGGGCATGCTGAGTGAGCCTGAGGAGTTGGGCACTGGGTTCAAGTGTGGTTTTGATTGGTTGGTTCGTTTGGTGTTAAGTCAGTTTTAGAATAGATAACTTGTGCTTTTATGGACGTTTTTTTATTTATTTATTGAACTTGGCCGTCGTGTGACCTAAATGAACACAATCAATGTGAAAAAAACAAACGCCACCAGCCCCGGCGTTGCAAAAGGCAAAGGGGTATCAAGCGGAAAAACAACTTTGAATAAAAAGTCAAATCCAAGCCCTTACCGCCAGGTGGCTTATTGAACATTGGGCGTTTCGACGTCGACCTCAATAACGGCCTATGCGATGGTTTCTCTTTGCGGCCGTTTTTTTTTTTCTTTTTTTTTTTTCACGCGTACAGGCAAAGGAATTCAGATTCTCTACCACAGTCTCGATTCTGCGCGCACAGTGCTTACCTGGGAGGCTAGCGTCATTTCTCCACAGCTGACGGGAGGCGTCAAACATGCCATTGACAACCAGGCAACGAGTCATGTGGCTGGGGAATGCAAAAGAGCGGTGACGCGACAACCTGGAAGTTGACCAAACCCAACTCGACGACACGACACTGCTCCAGCACAAGTCCAGCTCAAAGGTTTTTGCTTCCAAGCGGGACAAAATGGCGCCGACGTTCCCCTGCGCAAACTGCCTCGAGAAGGAAGCGACGACGGGATGCGGGAAATGCCTTCTCGTTGCCTACTGCGGGGCAGAATGCCAAGCGGCCCACTGGCAGCGACACAAAGCCGACTGCGAACTCGAGTCCTTCGCCGAAGCGTGGAAGCCCCAGTGGATGCTGGAGAAGCGGCTTCCCTACTTTGTAGCGGGAAATGGCCCAAAGCGCCCGCTTAATCTCAAGTGTTTCTGGGGGAATAGCGCCGCCATCGATGCACTGCGCCTCGCCTCCAACGAGGGGAGAGGACTACGCCAAGGACCTCAACGTCCTCTTCGCCGCGTCCGGAGACTTTCGCAACGTCGTCACCACCGTGGCCGCTCTCCCCTCGAGCTACAAGAGCAAGCTCGGGATCCCCCTCGAGCTACTAGAGCAAGCTCGGGATCGTGCTCAACGACATCTACTTTGACGTTGTGGCCCGCAACGTCATTTTCTTGCTCATTGCCCTGGCGGTCGAGGACCGCGACGAAGCGGCGGATTGTATCATTCACACCTGGTACGCCCCTCTGGTCCGCCAATCCGATCTGGACATCCTCCAAGGCCGAGTTCGCCCGCTCATTGAAGCCGTTGTCGATGAGATCAAGAAAGCCGACGAGGACGCCAAGGGCAAGCAAAAGGACAGTCCGACTCACGAAAAGACCTGGTCATTTGGACGACGGACTTTGAAGGTCGTCTTGAGCAAGTCGGAGTGGTCCGGTCTGCTATCGTTTTTGGAGATTCCGGACGGCCTGGGCAAAAAGAAGGCACGCAAACTCCGCCATGCCGTGACCCTGAACAAGGACTTTCTGGACGACCGCGACAGGGCTTTTTGCAACCGTACGCCCGCTCACCGGATCGCCGTTAGCCAGTATTGGGAAGACGGCTTCGTCTTGCCCCTTGGTGCACCCCGCCAAGCCAAATTCTGTTGTTTACCTTAGTGTCCAGTTATCCAACCACCTAGGCACGTGATCACCCATTCCGCCCCCATGGATTGGACACCCGTGTCAAAACCCCGCACCCGCCGCGGCCCGACTGGGCAAGTGCGAGACTTTCCCCATTGTTCACTCTCGGGACTCTCACTCCAGGGGTGCGCTCACCGAAGTCATGGCTGTCGCTCCGACGGGGCTAACGGTGCTCTACGACCCCGAGCATCTACCGTTGAACTTGAGGAAAGCCGAAGTTGAGTATGTCGTTTCTGGCCGTAATGGGGAAGTTGTGAGGTAGCTGACTTCGGTCGGATTGGGCAGCATTGTGTTCGTCCACGGCCTGCAAGGTCACGCCGAGAACACGTGGACATGGCGACATAACCCCCGAAATACTGACTTGAACTTTTCAACCTTGAGCCTGTTCAACAAAACACCCACGGCCACCAAGGTCTCATCTGACCAAGTGCCGGTGATCGCCCCCGTTTACTGGCCAAGGGATCTCCTTCCCAGTCTCTGCCCAGAAGCTCGAATCCTGACCTTCGGATACGACACCCTAGTTACAAGAGGGTACGGCGCCGTGAACCAAGGGAACATCTTTGCCCATGCAAGGGACCTTCTGAACGAACTGATTCGCGCCCGAGAGCCAGGCCGTGGCCTCGTGTTTGTGGCCCACTCGCTTGGGGGCATTGTTGTGAAGGAGGTGTTGCGCCGATCGGAAACCTCATTAGAGGCTGTCGTCAAAGATGTCATCCACTCCACTGCTGGCGTGGTTTTCATGGGCACGCCGCATCGTGGGAGTCCCGGGCTCGCATCCACGGCGGACACGGTGCGGAGGATTGCACAGACCGTCCTGAGGATGAACACTAACCAACAGATCATTCGGGCGCTGGGTCTGGACAGCCCCGAACTGGAGCTCGGGCGCGAGACTTTCATTGCGCTATGGGAAAAGTACAAGTTCCAAGTCAAAACCTTCCAGGAGTCGAAGCCTCTCACCGGGTTCCAAGCAGGTGTGTTGAGCGAAAAAGTCGGTGCTTTTACGGACAAATCTTCATGACCCTTTCAGCAGGCGGCTGAGACGATATTCAGGTTGTCCCAGATATTTCTTCGACTTTAGACGACCCGAAAGAGCGCGCAGAAACCATCAATGCCAACCACATGGACATGTGCCGCTTTACCGGACTCGATGACCAAGGGTTCAAGAAGGTCGGCAGTGTCATTCGGGAATTCTCCAAGTTCCGTCTACGTAAGCATTCTTTCGGACCTCCCTTTTGTGTGTGTTTTGCGCAAGCGGTCGCTAACACCATCGCAGTCGAGTTTGGTAAGCGAGACAAGAAAATCTACTACCCTCAAATGCTATGCCGCCTCGGCACAGAGCGTGTTTACTGAGGCTTTGACTTGCCCAGAATGTTCCAAAGCATTAGCCTTTCCGGAAATGTCGTTTCGGGAAAACGCCGTCAGAGAACCGCTACCAAGCACTTGCAACTGGTTTTTTAGCCTTCAAGTCTACCAAGACTGGGAGAGCCGCTCGGATCCTTCTCTCTTCGGTCGCTTTCTCTGGGTAAAGGGCAAGCCGGGAGCAGGCAAGTCAACGCTGATCAAGGAAGCTGTGAGAAGAAAGAAGGACAGAAATGATACCAATGTGATCATTGGCACCTTCTTCTTCAACGCCCGTGGCACGACTTTGCAGCATACACTCCTCGGTATGCTGAGAAGTATTTGTTGGCACATCTTCAACCAAGACAACTACTTCAAAGGGTGTGTCGTTGATCACTACCGGGCAACCTCCAAATCCGCCAGAGGCCAGTGGATCCCGGGAGAAAATGAGCTCCGAGCACTGGTTCTGGACGCATTGGGGACACGCCCTGCCTCTGCTCCACGCATCGTTCTATTTATCGACGCTCTCGACGAGTGCGAAGAAAGCGGCGCGCGAGACATCATTCGCTACCTCACTACTTTACTCGATGTTGCTGACAAGTCCGGGCAACAGTTGGACCTTTGCCTGTCTAGTCGCCACTATCCTACCATCTCGTCGCCTAGGGGCTTTGATATCGTTGTTGACGATGCCAATCGCGATGATATCCTTCGCTACATCCAGGCCAAGATTCCATCCGACATTATGACAAGTCGGCAGTCGGTCGAGATTCTACACAGCATGATCTTGCAAAAGTCGTCGGGCATCTTTCTCTGGGTTGTTTTGGTCATCGACATTGTTCTCCAGGACGTCGACGAAGGAAAGACAGCAGCGGAGATCGAACAGTCGCTAAAGGAAGCCCCTAGCGACCTCGTGACGTTGTTTTCCGACCTCATCGGCACTATCCGCCCAAGGGAACGGGCAAATGCAATGCGGCTAATTCATTGGGTCCTCTTGGTCAACAAGCCACTCAGAGTTCCTGACCTCCAAGCTATCCAAGCATGCCACAACAAGACTGCTCAGCCCTTCGGGCCCGACCTGGCTGAGAGGCCGCAGACCGTGCATCAGCTCTCGCTGATGTGGGATGGAGATGTGGTGCGCATGCGAAGGCAGGTCTGCTCAATGTCTCGAGGCCTCATTGAGGTTAAGGATGTGGTACAGGATGGCGATCGTGCGAGGCCCATCATACAGTTCGTTCACGAGACGGTGCGGGAGTTCTTCATGTCTGAAGGCTCGCGTCTATTCCAGACCCCCAAGTTTCTTGGGATTGGCCACATCTCGATTCTTGGAACTTGTGCGCAAGCGCTCTGTGTTCCAAACCTGAGAACCCGTCGCCAGGCTCGCCAGGACAATCCGGACCTTTCACTCTTCGGGAACAACCTGGACTTCAG
Source organism: Podospora aff. communis PSN243 (assembly GCA_033296975.1). Lineage (NCBI taxonomy): Eukaryota > Fungi > Ascomycota > Sordariomycetes > Sordariales > Podosporaceae > Podospora > Podospora aff. communis PSN243. The sequence goes on along the minus strand of MU866003.1, from coordinate 47,428 downwards.
CTTCCTCCAGACATACTCGGTCGATCGACTTCTTTTCCACGCGATTAGAGCCAGAAGCAGCATGCCGCTCCCTAACTCAATCATTCACCTGGCGGGAAGAATTGCCACCATGATCTCCAGAAGGGAGTTTGGCGGTAGGACGTCATGGAACATCGTACGCTGGAGCACTATTTCCCCGCAAACTCTGGAGCCTCTGCTGGTATACGATCAACAGTTGGAATCGTGCGCCGGGAGTCTTGCTCTAGCGTGTACCAATGTTCTTCAGGCCCTGGAGAGCAGCCAAGCCAAGGTTGATCCGCCCATCCCGGGGTCACCCGCGTCCCTCCTCCAGTCCTCCTTGGAGGATTGGTTTACCTTACCTCACTCGTTATCGAATCTTTCGCGTTGTTCATCAGCCGAACCCACCCAAGTGAGAAACCGGAAGGATCGACAGACGTTATCAGCAATCCAGCTGTTGCTCACCAACCGGTCAACACTCCACATTGCAGACATGGAAGGCAACACCCTTCTTCACCTCTCTTCCTGGCTGGGCTTGGCAAAAGTCACGCAGTTGCTTCTCGAGCATGGCCTGAATCCCGACTTGTTGAATTACTGCGGAATGAGTCCTCTCTCATTGGCCTGTCAGTACGGGCACACGGCTGTGGCTTCTCTGCTTCTCGACAAAGGGGCCAAAGTCGATATTTCGGGTCCCGGCGGGTATACGCCTCTCCACCTGGCTGTCGAGCAATCACATCTTGGCCTTGTAAATCTCTTGATATTCCACGACGCGAACCCACAGGCTGCCGACGTCTACGGGTCTACCCCGCTGCATATCGCTGCCAAACTCGGGGCAGAAGCGATGATCATAAAATCCCTCATCAACGCCAATGCCGACCTAAGTGTACTAAACCAGGATGGTCATTTGCCACTGCAGATTGCCGAGTTCTATGCCAGTGACCTATCGCCTTGGAGCTTGAACCCCAGGAGCCGCTGGTCGGGACACACGACGAACTTCCGGAAGACTGTGGCATCTCGCACGCAACACAGACACTCGTATGTGACTCCCAGCGGGGAGATGCTTTCTGCTTGGGCGCCGCCTGCAAGGCCCAGCGGTGTAGGATCTGACGCTTCTGAGAGCCTGCTACATTCCGTGCCCCGGGAGCCCGAGTCGCGGTCATATTTAGCACCTGGTGGGAATCGACGACAATAAAACTTCAAGTTCACGAGCCATTGCAGTCTCTGAGACAGGGCCATGATCTGGGTGAGGATCCTAGGAGTTATAATCGAGGATGGTGTTCGGTGAGGCGAGGGAGTCTACGAGGGAGCCGTGGTATTCGGCTGCGGCGATGACGGGGATGAGACGGGAGAAGGCGGGCTGGTGCGGGTTAGCTCATGGGTGAGGAGCTGGGGATGATACAGCGGGTAATTCCTAGGCGGCGACGAGGGTTATGAAGCTCAAGTGTGAAAAGGGGGAGTAGGGGTTGGTTTCAAGATCGTCGAGGTTGAGTGCATCGCACCTAAGAACGTATGAGTTCTTTATACTTGATATTTACTCGCATCTCATCATCCTTACCCGGTCAGGTTCCCGAGAGCTTTATCCCGGTTCTGGCTTGCCCCGGATTCTGGGCGCGAAGCAACTGCGATAACCCACCTAGGTAGCCAACCCTCAGGTTCATTGCAGACCTATTAAACCTTGACCTGTGTCTTTGGGCTGGCGCAATGTGTATTAGCAGCCATGCAGGTACATCTGGCCATGAAAGACTCCGCGGGTCCGGTGTGAACAAGGGGGTTGCAATAGTCCGGCTTTGGGCTCAGTTACGGGCTCATGGTTGATCAACAAAGGATGGGTTTACAACGGGACAACCTGAAGCAGAATCAACCCAGTCACCTCAATCCGTCCAGAAAACCAAACTCATTTCCACCCTATCAACTGTACCAAACCCTACTAACCCCACCCCTCCTCCAACCCCCTACCACCTAGCTACCTACCTTACTCAAACCTCACAGCCCCCATCAACAACTCCATAAACGCCGCCCCAGTCTCCACCATGTTCAACCCATGCTCCCCCACCGTCGGATAAAACACACACGGCGACGCCTCATTCGCATACCCAAACTCGACCCCAAAACCCTTCACATACCTCCCCGCACCCAACCCACTCGCCCGCCTCCAATTCCCCTGATCCGCACTACACCCGCTACTCGGCGCAAAGTTCGCCGCAGGCATCGAGACGAACCCCCTCGCGGTAGCATCACTCATCGCCCCCGCCATGCGCGCCGCCGTGACGCTCATCGCATCCCATTCGCTGTACGGGAGATACTCCCTGTACCGCGTCCCGGGACCGTCGGGGTAGGCGCCGCGCTGGCCGTCGTACGCGGGGTTGAGGAGGTTCATGTTCGGGTCGGTAGCTTGGTTGGCGTCGTGGCACCACCCGTGGAGGACGGCGCCGGCGACGGAGTGGACGTCTAGGAACCAGCCGAGGGAGGGGTGGGATTGCAAGACCCAGTCGACGGATTTGGTCTCGGCTTCCGAGAGGGGGGAGGGGCCGTGGTAGGCTTCCGAGGAGGGGTCGGAGCTGGCGGCGCGGGAGCCCGGGACGAGGGCGGTGGAAAAGTTCCAGACGGAGTTGAAGTTGCGGTTGAGGTCGACGCCGATGGTGTTGGGGTCGTTTGGGGTGGAGGAGGTGGGGTTGCGGTTTTTGCGCCAGCAGAGGTTGGTGGATTGGTCGTAGGCTAGGCCGTCGGGGTTGACGAGGGGGAGGATGACGATGCCGAGGGCGAGGGCGTTTTTGACGTCGGAGGGGGTGTAGGAGACGCCGCCGTAGGTGAGGCCGGTGTTGGCGCGGTCGGCGTGGAGGAGGTCCGAGGCGAAGTTGAGGAGGTGGTCGCTGGCGCCGCGTTCGCGGGCGTGGCTGGCGGCTTGGAGGAGGACTTGGAAGCCGGCGGCGAGGGTGGAGTTGCCGGGGCTGGAGCCGGGGCCTTTGCCTTTGCCTTTGCCCTTGCCTTTGCCTTTGCCTTTGCCTTTGCCGCCCATGCGGAAGCCGTAGATGGTGCGGTTTTCGTAGGTGCGGTAGGGGGATTCGAAGAAGGGGAGGTCGAATTCGTCGCAGAGAGCTTTGACGGCGGAGCGGATCTCGGTTGGGTTGTACACGGTGGAGGTGTCGCCTGGGGGAGAAATTCCGACGCCGCGGGGGACGATGGCGCCGTTGTTGAAGCGGTCGCCGGTTCCGATGGGGATGGAGTTGGGGGGTGCTTGGCGACGGTGGATGGCTTGGGTGCGGTCCATGACGTGGCCGCCGGCCTTTTCGACTTCAAGGAGGCATGCTGACGAGAGAAAGGCGTGTGACGCGAGGGAAAGGAGCGTGGATAGCCTCATGATGATGGCTGCAATGGATGATGAGTGAAAGACTGGAGTGAGTGTGAAACGAGTGGCTTGAGTGTTGGATGACAAGGAAACATCTTGCAGTTTGGGGCGTGGGTGCTGTTGATTTATACTTGAGAGCTGGTGAACTTCACCAACAATACCAAGCCTGTTGGTGTGCCCGCCCTGCCTGGTATTGTCATGCTGGCCCAGCGCTTTGGACCATCCCTCACAGTCTGATGTCTTGCAGAAACCTTGATTTGCACTGGGTCCCCGCGTCGGCCCGCCCGATTCTCATTTCCCTCCCGGCGCCACCGTCGCCTGCCTTTTACGCCCCCTTTCCTCACAAAGACCTGTTTGATTGGAGCAGTTTCATCCCAAAGATCGATTCAGCAGGGAATGCGGATCCACCCAACCGCCTCTTCCCAGTGGTATATGTTACTATTGTCAATGATTCTTACTATTGTCTGTGATACTGTGCTTTCCATACTGTACGGCGACAAGCCAGCAACCTTTTGTTGCACAGGCCCAACCGACGGCGCAGACCTCCCATCGAGCACAGTCCAGCGCAAGTTCGCCAACACTTTGTGGAGATTGAGAGAGGGGAATATCCTATCCACTGCGCACAAGGCACTATTGCATGCAATTGGCAAGCTGCAGCGTGTTGGTTCTTGTCAAGTACAAATTTCAATTACATCGTCTCAAGGACATGATTTGACTCGGATCCGATCAACTATCGGGCCGGACTCTATGTTCCGGGTGCACCATCCTGGCGCGTCATGCAATTCCACGCCGCTTCCCGCTTCCCCGCCCCCAGGTCCAACTACCTGGAATGCCAGGCTGGGGGTTCCCCGGGTTCGGGTCTCACTCCTCCTCATCGACTGCCTCGCTCCCGCTTCCGCTCTCCTCGCTCCCGTCCCTCTTGAGCCCCTGCCCCCTGCCCTCCTTGCCCTTCCTGGCCTTGCCCTTGCCCTTCCCCCTGAGACCAGCAGGAATCTCCTTCCTCACCTCACCGTCCTCAAAGAGCACACCGAGATCAGGTCGCCTCGCCACCGCCTTCTTCCACAGCGCCTTGGGGATCTCATCGCTGGTGACAATCATTCCGCTTTCGGTGCGCTGGAAGAGGAGCTCTGGGTTCGCCTCCAGGGCCGACCGCAGATGGATCCAGATGCTCACCTCTGCCGCCTCGCCCTGCAGAGGGCGGGCCTCGTCGGATGCCGTCACGGGCGTGAAGACGAGGTACTCTGTCCCGCCCGGAGCGCGAGAAATGCTACCGACCGTGAGGATCAGGGGGTAGCGCTGGTATGAGGTCTCATAGATGAGGAATTCAGGGAGGTCGGGCGTGGCGAGGGTGAGCTTGTCGCCCGTGGGGATGGGAGCGGCGATGCTCTCCCGGTTGGTGGGAATGCGGCGGATGGTGTAGGAGGAGGGATCTTCGGCATTTTCCTTTGTGGGGGAGGACTGGCGAATGTGGAAGCGGGGTTTGGATGCGCTGGCGATGACGCGCTGGATGTCTTCGAGGTCGGCCTCGAGGGACTTGAGCTTCTCGTGCCCGAGCTGGAGAGTGGGTTGGTGTTAGTGACGTCCGGTCCAGGAAGAGGAAAAAAGGAAAAGGGAGAGGATGGAAGAGGGACATACCACGTCATCGAGGTCAACCCAGCCCTCGGCATCGGCCACCAGCCTGTGGTCTTCCTCGTCTTCCTCGTCGACCTCGTCCTCCTTGACGGTCCGCTTCAACACGAACATGAGCGCCTTGGCGATGCTGACATCGCGGTCCTCGTGGACGCTGTAGCCACGGCCGCGGTTGCCGTTCTTGCCCTTGAAGCTCATGGCTCGGCTGCGGCCATGGCGAGGAGAGTGCTGCACGAGGGCGCTGGGGGGGAGGACGCCGCCGAGCTCGTTGTTGATGGCAGAGAGGGGGACAGCGACGGCGGCCGACATTTTCTGGGTATTTCTCAGCGGATAATAGCTGGGAAATGGTCAAGGTGAAGCGTTGTTGGGAAGCAAGAGGCTGGATTCAGTTGTTTACACGGCGATGGTTGAGGGGTGGGATAGAGTCAATACCCCGCGGAGGGGTTGTCTCTTATTACCCCTCGATTCCGGCGACGTGGACGTGACCAGTTTGGCTGCGACCATCCCGAAATCGGAAAGCCCGCGTGTCCTGGATGATGCATCGTGGTGTTGCCCCTCTTCTCGGGCACTAGCGAGGCGCGTAATAAACCTGGACGATGCCTGACCGCTGGTCGTGCATCATGTTGGGAGGATCTGGCATATCCGTATTCGTCGCCGTCTTCTCGTTGGAGCGAGAGAGAGGAGTCGCATCGCCCAGTGTCAGGAGATGTCCGCACCCCTGTCGGCAAGCGACCAGACCCCTGCTCTGCAGAACCCCACCCCTGCCAGCGCGCCGCGGTTGCCCCACAACGAGCGCCATCTCCGCATCTTGGCCCTGACCGCTCACCCTGATTTGGCTGTGAATCATCTTGACTGCCGCCAACGTTTCGCCAGAACCGACAGCAGCTTCTTTGGTGGCTCTGATGGCTCAGAAATGACGCGCCTCATATCATCTCCGGTGACAGCAGCACAAGCCAGCAACATGGCCAGCGCGGCAGCGGGCCTGTTTTGTGTCCTGCGGAGGAAGGAACGGCCCCCGACCAGCAGCACGTGTCGACTGGTCGTGACGGATAAGGAAGCGAGGGTCCGGCGCCTCACCGCCTCTCCGCTTGCTACGTGTCGCCGCCCTCACCCGTCCTCTCCACCTTGGCCTGCAGCCAGCGATTGACGGCGAGATGCCATTCTGGGCGTCCACGTCTGCGGCTAGGCATTACGGATCCGCAAACCTCTGTCCTGCCCAGGTGGTGATTGCCGGGACCTTGGTCGTGGACATTGTGACTAACAGCTGCACACCACACGCCACCGTTCTCGCACCCGAACGCCTGACAGGAAAACAGATCTAGAGCCGACATGGGAACCCAGATCTGCCATGCTGGGCGACGCTGGGCGATCCGCTAGTAGCGCCCGAGACGAACCTCATCTGTGCTCACAACTGGCTCGGAAAGTGACTTGTCGGGTCAGTCACGCCTTCTTCCACCATATCGGCGCATGCACCTTGCTGCCCGTCAGGCAATGCTCCATGTCAACACGGCACCCAATTTAGAGCGGGAAAATACATGTCCCTCCCACGACCCCAAGCCAGTCTTTGATCCAGATCCACTACCCTGCATATTTTGACACAGACGCTGCAGCCGGCGACAGAACCCCCCCTTGCCCCCCATGTGTGCACCCGGTCGACCAAGCTTCTGAGCCCTCAGTCTCACACCTCCCACGCCCCCAACCGACACCACCAAGCTCCCAACAAGTTCACCTCCCTCCCCCTAATACCCCCATCTCTCCAAGCTCTGCTCAAGATTCGCCTGCGTCCCGGCCCGAATCATCTCAACCTTCTCGGGACTCGCCCGGCTCCTCCACCTCTTCAGGAAGAAAAGCGGCGGGCTCACATCCTGGATGAACCAATACAACACCGACAGCTCATCGATTCCCGGCATCTCGCTCGGCCGCTTCACCCCTGCGTCGGCAAAGGCCTCGTCCGCTGCCGCCGCGAGCTGCCAGTCCACCGCTGAATCATCCGATTCGTCGCCCTCTTTTGATGCCGCGCCCGTGGGTACTAGTACCGCTGGGTTCTGCGGGAAGCCGTGGAGCAGGGCGTTGCGGAGGGAGACCATGGACGGGTCGTCGATGGTGGGGGGGAATACGAGGGAGTGCAGAGTGTCGAGGGAGTAAAAGTACTCGTCGGCTTGTGAGGCGACGTGGCTGAAGTCGAAGTCGATGAGGGCTGTGATGGTGTTGGTGGGGGGGTCGAAAAGCAGGTTGTGGAGGTCTGGGGGGGGGGGGTTAGTATACCGCTTTCTACTAAGGAGTGTTGTGGCTTTAAGGAGTGTGGCTTACCCAAGTCGGCGTGGACCAGTGTCGGGCGGGGTTTTAGTTTGGATTCGACTTCGCGGAGGAGCTGAGGGAGCTTTTCTGCGGCGAACTTGTCGAGACGATCGCGGAGGGAACCCGTGGTCTTCCATCCTTTGACGACGTCACATTTGTCGGCGAAGGACATTTGGGTGCGGAAGTACTCGGTGTACAGATCCGTGAGGGTGTCGGAAGGTCCGCCGCCGTGGATAGGGGTTGGTCCTGTGATGATGTTTTCGGCGTCGTCAAAGTTCAGCCCGCCGAATCCCTTGACGGACGACGGTAGTACAAATGTCTGGATTGCTGCAAAGATGCGGGCGATTTGCTGGAGTATGCTGGTCTTTTTCTCCCAGCCAAGTGATGGGAACGCATCGGCCAGCACAACCCCTGGCATGAACTCCATGAGGAGCCACCCCTTTTCTTTTGAGTCCTTTGGAGGACTCCAGCCATAGACGCGGGGGACAACGTTGCCGTTTGTGTCGAGTTTGGCCAGGGCCTGGCGCATCAACAGCATCATAGCCACTTCGCTCTGGGCTCTGACGGCTTCATTCAACATGGCCTCGGGATTCGCAACTCGCATGACCAATTTTGCCGCCCCCCGAGGAAGAGGTGAAACGGCAGCCCGTCCTGAGGGTGAGACCTCGCTCGAGGCAGCTTCAGCAATGAAGGAATGGACGATGGAGTTTTTCCCACCACCAAGAGGCGCGAGGTCTCGGATTTCTCTGCCGTAGACATTTCGCATCACAGCTTGGATGTACTGCTCTGTGTCCCCACCCTCTGTTTCCGAATTCGTCATGTTGTGGGTGGACTTGGATGTTAGGATGGACTCCTGCGGCTTGAACTAGAAATGTGCGAATGACTCGGATGACTGGTCGCTACAATGGAACACGGAGTTGTGACATTTTATCTCATAAATGATCGGCGTAGTTCTTCCTAGTTCTCCCAATGACGACGTCTCTTATCTGCCTAAACAGCGACCTTCCCACCTCGGCGACCGCTGGATATTTACAAGAGCAAGATTATGCCTTGCGCTGTGCCGTGAATCCTTCAAAATGTGGGACGGAACCGGAAGCTGGTCGGGCGGTGCCTGTGTTGGCGAACCGACTGGAGTGTTATCTCAGCTTAGCCGCGCTCGCATATTAATGAATCAAGTAGGGGAATGATGTCCAACATCCCAAGTAGATTTTCATGTGGCTCTTTAACTGTTCTAGAAAGTTAACGCATCGGGCTGTTAGGCCACTAACAGATGGCAACCAGAAATGCGGGGGGACCTGTTAGTGTATTTATACTTGCACCATCGAGGATCGCGGACAACTGGCTTGCATCACGCCAAAGCGGATGCCAGCATGACCAAGGACCCCAACCCGTCCGTGCCTGAGCACCACTCTTCCCAGCTCACAGCTCGCTGGAATAGCGGTGCCGACTCAAGCGAGCCGTGGTACTCCTGTGGCACAGGACCACATGGTATCCCGGGGCGCTCAAGCCCAACCAGATGGCCGCCCGCAGTGAGGCCAATGTCAAACGGCACTGAGCCTCGGCTATCTTTCATGGCCTCAAGCTCCCACTGCGCCTCGTCGCTCGCGTCCCAGAGCCTTTTTCTGGCTGGGAGGGGAGCAATGACGAGACCCGTCTCGTGAAGTCGGCACATGGATGTAGGTTCAAAGTGAGCGAGGAGACTGACGATACGGAAGACGACGCAAAGCCTGCTTCCAGTTAGCATCACATGAAGTATGGAATGATTTTGCAGCGTGAGCTTACCTTCGTCTTGATTCCTCAAAGATCCAGTCTTCCCAAGCCGTGCAGTCGTTGCCAGTGGGGACCGAAAAGGAGTTCAGTCGTTGGGCTGTTGCCTGTTCGGATTAGCTTCAGGTCAACTGTTGACAAACGCGAGAGAAAGGAGCAACCGGAGAAACATACCCTCACAGCAGCGGCCAGCGCCAAATCAACAACCGCCGCACTCCGTCCATGCTGATCCTCCAACCTAAGCACGACATAGATGAACAGTGCCTGGGCCGCGTAGAGCGTTTCCCATCGACCGAAACCGGAATACTTAAACACACCGTCAGCATCCGCGACAACGGCTCTAAAGACCAAGCGGGAGCTAACCATCTCGCAAAACCGTTCGCATTCCATCCTCACATTCCGCCAGAACAGCTTCCGACTTCCTGCCACTCCGCTGTGCAGCATGTGCAGCAGGCTGATGCAGTTGTTCAAAGACTCCTTGCGCGTATCCTCGGGCCCGTCTTGTGGCCGGGTGGAGTTTATACGCGGGTGGATGAAAGGGGGTAGGTCATGCTCGTGCAGCAGCATCAAGGGGTATGACTTTAACGTGTTCAGCACCATGTGAGCGGTTCTCTGTTTTTGCGGCCCGAGTTCTAATGCCGACCGGGGCTCGATTGTGGAGGGGATGAAGGCTGGTTGGAAGGGGAGTTGGGGGAACAGGGGTAGATCGGGCTTCTCAAGGGCCGTGATGTTGTTCCAGAATGGAGTCGTCAGGAGATTGTTGTCGGATGCCGAAGCAGGGAAATTCAGCGAGTTGAGGGTAAAGTCCACTGGGCTTGCGTTAACATCAAACCCAAAATCGAAGTCTTCGACGACAATGTCGTGGACAGTTGCAGCACTGGTACCGCTCGGGCTGATCCCAGGGCCGGGTCGAGCAAGCGGTGCCTTCGGGACGCTGTTCTTCCTCTTCCCCACAACCCTGCCGGACTTTGAGGCATAGAAGCATTTGAAGCCCCTTGTCTTGCAAGTCGAGCACGTTGGCTGGCCGCTGTCGCAACGCGTCTTCCGCTTGGCACAGGAGGTGCAAGACCGGGACCTCTGAGTGGGACTCTCCACCCTGGAGCGGCAGTAATAGCCATGGCGCTTGAGCGTTGATTCTTTCGAGTCCCGGATTTAGCCACAGTCGTCCCTGTCATGTCATTGGGCCGTTGGGGTGCTTACCCTTGTCGAAAGGCTTGTTGCAGCGCTCGCAGCGCAGAACCGGTGACGGGGTTGACATTGTGTGAGATTACTAGACCCTGATGATCAGTGTGTTGGTGACCGGCTCAGTTTGAAGTTGTTTCTGAAGAGAAGAAGGTCCGAAAACTTGTTTCGCGGCAAGCATTTGTCAGCGGTTCCTTCGGGCGGGACATTTTGTAGCTGCCAAGACCTCCGGGGAACTGCAACTAATCCCGAATACGCTCATGTTCCACCCGGCAGAGTTGTTAGCCGACCAACACACTCCGGCGAATAATCCTCTGGCAGCTGTTAATGCACCATCGAACACGAACACGATCATCGAGCGGTACGAGGACACGGGTTTCCGACGTCCATCACCGGAGCTTTGATAGAGGGGGTTGCTGTGATTTTCAAAATACGGCGAATCTTGGGGTCACCGTGTCAGCCCAAATCTCGGCCGTCGCGGACTAATACGGAAGAGGACATCATCGACCGGGACAGAAAGATCCGGTCCTGCAAGTCTGCTACTCACTCGTATATAAATTGCGCCGCCAGTCAGTGAATCTCAAGTGCCATCTACTTTCGAGCCAGACATTTCCCCTGATTTCCCACCTCGCAATGACAGCGCCATTCCCCTCACCCACGGCCACATGGCACAAGACAACTTACCCAGCTCTCTCCCCGTCCCGACCAGAGCTGTCTGCCGCGGGGAAGAACGTTCTCATCACCGGCGGTGGAACTGGCATAGGTGCAGAAACAGCCCGCTACTTTGCGGCCGCAGGCGCATCAAGGATTGCGCTTCTAGGTCGTCGAGAGAAACCCCTGCTCGACACGAAAGCATCCATCAACATCCGCTACCCCGGTGTGGACGTTTTTGTGGCTCCAACAGACGTCACCAAGAAGTTCGATATTGACAAGGCCTTTGACGACTTCTTACACGACCAGAAACTCGATGTGTTGGTCAACTGTGCAGCGATGCTGGGCCCGAAGGAGAGATTGGAGGAAGTCAATGGGACTGAATTCCTCGACGGCATCCAACGGAACTTGGAGGGTGCTCTGTATGGAGCACAAGCCTTCCTTCGTCATGCCGCCAAGGACGCAGTTGTCGTTGATGTCAACTCGTCCGCTGCCCACATGGACTTTTCTCCTCTCTATCCGTCTTACTCGATCGCAAAGCTGGCCGTCTTTCGACTTTGGGACATTGTGGCCTATGCAAACCCGAATATAAGCGTCTTTCATATTCAGCCGGGCGTTGTTGACACGGATATTAATCGGCAGGTGGGAGGTGTAAGAGCCACTGGGGTTGAGGACGATGGTTTGTCGATCATCATACTACGGGAATCATGACACAAAGACAGGCTAACTGAACTCCAGTATCTCTCCCTGCTAGCTTTGTTCTGTGGCTATCGAGTCTTGAAGCAAGGTTTCTGAAGGGCAAATATCTCTGGGCGAATTGGGATGTCGATGAGCTGAAGGCTCGAAGCACCGAGCTCGCTGCCACGCAGGAACTGAACATCGGGCTTGTTGGCTGGCCTTTTGGGGAGTCTGGCTGGAAGGCTACATGGGAAGAACCGGCGACAGGGGCCAATAGTTCGAAGTAGACTCATCATTGTTGTCAACAAGTTTTGACCCCTGAGCTAGACACACCGTATTATTCCAAGGCATCGCTTTTTACTCCTGCATAGCGCACCACCCCGGACGAGGACCAGTCCTGTAGAACACGGCAGCAACATGGAATTTCTCCACGCTACTTCCGGCATAGCCTGCTGTTCTGCGAGGGCAAGTGCCCCATGATCAACTCCCCAAGCTGCCACTCCTCCGACCCCACCGCATTCGTCGCGTAAAACACCCCCTGCGGATCCCACTTCTTCTTGATAGCCAGCAACCTGGGGTACTTGCTCCCGTGGAAGCTCTCCTGCCAGTTCGGCTCAATGTAGTCCGACTCGGACATGTACGTACCGGACCCCGGCGTCAACGCCCTCCAGCGGGGGTTCCACTCGTACGTCAAGTTCCTCGAAAACTGATTTACAAACTCTGGCGAGTCCGTCACGTTCCAAGTCACAAACATGATGGCGAACATCAGCACCTTGCGCCAGGCAGGGTTGACGGCGTTGTCGATGGCGTCGGTGCCAGGCGGGTTGCGGATGTTGAACTGCAGGATGTGCGAGCCCTCGTCAAAGACGCTGCGGATCGTGTCCATGACCGTCTTGCGCTTGGCCGGGTCGGAGATGACGTCCCGCGGGAAGAAGCGACTGGCTTGGCGCATGGCCCAGGTCCAGACCTCCTGGGGAAATGCCTCGTACCAAGCGTCCGAGTAGTTGTCGTACTCCTTGATGATGGGCGTGTATGGGACGCCGAGCTGTTCCCACTTTGCGAAAAGGGGTGCCATGGTCCTGCGAAACTCGGCTTCCGTGGTGTTGGGCGCGACCATGGAGGTCATGTCGTGGAAGATTTCGGTCCCGACGTGGCGGATGCGGTAGTACGAGTAGTAGCCGAGGTCGGCGTACTGCTCGAAGCCGTCGACGTAGGCCCGCTGCATCTCCCAGAACTTGTCGTGGGTGAAGTTTGCGTTGGTGGTGACGTTGTAGCGCATTGTAGTGACTTTGAGCTTGGGGAAGGCTTTGACGGTGATGGATGTGACGACGCCAAATGTCCCTGCGCCGCCGCCTCGAAGGGCCCAGAAGAGGTCGGAGTTGGTTGTGGCGTCGGCCGTCACGAATCGGCCATCGGCTGTGACGACTTGGATGGAAAGGACGTGGTCCGCGGCTAGTCCGTAGATGGATGTCAGGGGTGAGTGTCCACCCCCTTGGATGTAGCCTCCTACTAGGCCAACGGTCTTAGGGTGTCAGCGCGTGCCTAGCAGTTTAAGGGGGTACTTACAATGCCTTCGCCTCCAATCAAGGTGACGCCGCGCTCCTTGGCGAGCCGGTTAGCGTCCAAAACTTGAATTCCGGCACCAAGCTTGAACGCAGGGCCGGTGTAGTCGTCGGTCTTGTACTCAGCATAGTACTCGGAATCCTTGAGGTAGTGCGTCCAGATGTTCAGGCCGCCTCCGCCGGTCGACTTGGCCCCGAAATCATGGCCGGTGTTCTTGATGACCAACCGCAAGTTGAGCTCGCGAGCTATATTAACGGCCATCTGAATCTGAGCCACATTGGTCACGTTGATGCTGTATTGCGGAAATCCTCCAATGGTGCAAGACACCTTGTTTCCGAGAAACGCCGCCGTGTAGTTGGGAGGCATGCACGTCATTCCCTGAAAGATGATGGACCTGATGGATGTCGGGTTCTCGATTCTGATCAGAGTTAGTGTTCCGCCCGACGACGCACGCACCCGATTTTGCCACCACCTGTGTCTTACCTCAGGGTTGAGTTGTTCCATCCCGCTGTCAATTTCTCGCAAGCAGCCGCGGAATACTGGCCCCATTCCGGATAGCATAGGGACGCCTCGGGGACCGTTTTGATGAGCCTATCGCCAAGAAGAATGTTGAAAAGTCGCCATGCGGCATCCGACGGCCACTCGGCGTCTCCGGGATAGTTCTTGCACTTGGGTTGCGTGACGTTGCTCTGCCGCGTGGCTAAATGCTGCGGCAGTTGCGCGAAGGAGATGGCCGACAGCTCACCCAGCTGGAACTTGGAGAGTTTGTCCAGCACATTGTCTGTCAGCTGGAGCTTCTCGAACTCGAAGAGGCCGGAGTTGGTCTCAACTCGCTCGAGGGCGGCTGGTAGATCTAGTTCAAAATGTCAGCGCATGCCGACCTTTTTCTGGTAAGAACGTTGAGATAGCGGTACCCGAGATTCTGGCTTCGTTGGCGCAAGTCGGGACTGTCAAGGCGAAGAGCCCGACGATGGACGTCAAAGAACCGAAAACACGACTGAGACCCATTTTCACACACAATAGGGCTTTGTATCGCGGGTAAGTCAGCGGGACAGTGTCCACCATAGGCGATTCAAGAGCACCAGGTCAGGTATTTATGTTTGACCCCTGACGGCTGAATCACGCTGACATATTCCACTTCCTAATATCAGCATACAACATCCAAATTCAAGACGACTAGGTATTTGCCATGGCGTCGTAGCTACTAATGGACATGGCGAATCATTCCTCGCCCTTCTCGCGGGGTCGACTGCGGTGCGATGACTTGGCACGGGGCAGCTGCACGGTTCGAACCTACGAACCGGCTAATACACCCGAGCTCGCCGCGCTCCGGCAGGAAAGCAGTAGAAGGAATATGGCCCCTGCGTACGGGCCCGCGATCTGGACCGCCAACCACGGCACTTGTCAGGTCGCACAAAGGCATTTTGGAACCCCGCATCAGACCCGGCTGTAACGTAGGCTGGGATCCTCACGGTATGTTGATATGTCACCGTCCTATTTAGTATGTTCAGGTCCGAATAGCCCATGATGCCTGTTCTTCAAATCCGCCTTGGGGGCTTGGTCATTCTGCTGGTTCCGTGACTGGGCGGAATTGAACTTCGGGCGAAGGGGACTATGGGAAGGCCGCAAGTGCATGCGACTGAAGATGACATCTTTCAGCGGTACATGTGGCCACCAGTCTAGTGCTTTAACAGCACCACCTGCAAATGAAGTCTCTTCAAGCTTGGGCGGGGCGACCGAGACGCGGGCCCACGGCAAGGAATGCGTACCCGGTCACATTCCAGCCTGGGTACCGACAGGGAAATATTCTGAGTCAGCCCGGCTGCTGCATGTAGGGGGGTCAAGAGGACGATACGTCGGCTTTGGTAAGTTACCTTTTCCTAGATTGTGCAAACTCAAATAGACAGAGTTGAGGTAGACCCTCTTTGAAGATTGTCAGAGTGTCATCAGGGGGTCGAATGGGACTGCGAGATGAAAAGGCAAGGATTCGTACAAAGGCCTTGATATTCGGACATGATGCTATCTGCTCTAGCGGATTGCTCGAATATGGTACTGGGGCATACAGGGAAGACGTGAGCAAAGACCGGGACACACGGGCCGGAACCTAGCGAATCACATGGGCATCCACCAAGTCACAGTTGACACCAAACATGATACAATTACACTACTCAACTCGAGAACTGAAAGTACCTGACCGCTCTCCACCTGAGCACTCCACATCCTCGTAACGGACTTCAAGTTGCGTGCAGCCCAGCGTCATCGAATCGGGCCAACCACCTAGTCGCGGTCACGGCCTCCGCGGAAGCCACCGGGTCCGCCGGGTCCACCGCGGTTTCCCCTGTTCGGGCCGTCGCCACGGTTGCCCCTGTTGGGACCATCACCCCTGTTTCCGGCAAAGGGTCCGCCCGGACCGCGGTTGGGAGCATCGCCGTCACGGAAAGGTCCACCCGGGCCGCCGGGACCACCACGGAACCCGCCGGGACCGCCGGGGCCGCCCGGACCGCCACGGAAACCACCGGGTCCGCCTGGGCCGCCGCGGAGGCCGCCGGGTCCGCCGGGGCGACCGAGAGCCTCGATTTCGACCTTGTCGCGGGCCTGTATAGGTAGGTTAGATCCAGTTCTTCGCTAGACCTGTGTCTAAATGGATGGAAGGGAGCTTACATCAACCTGGACGGCGGCGCCGAGGACACCAGGGACGAGGAGGAGAGCAGCGAGGAAGAAGCGGGACACCATTTTGACTGACTTGTGGTTTCTTTGCGGTTTGTGGGGATTGTAAAGAGGTGGGTGTGTTGTATTGAGTTGAATGGTCGGTAGGAACGTGGACGAACGAGGCAGCTTTATAGTTGGAGGACGACGTGGTAAACGCCGTACAGCCTTGGGCGGATGATTCTAGACCGCCACAAACTGACGAAATCGGGCTGGATAAACATCCAAAGCGGAGATGTCCGCGTCCAGCCTCGTGCATAGATTGAGGGTCGTTGTACTCGTTCGTTCCGGTATTGGGTGGCCTCGCCGAAATGCATCTTGGGGGTCCCGGGAAGATAGCACACCGACTACCGGGGCCACCACATTTGGTAGGTCCCGTTCAATGCCTTTAGGGGTTTGTCCGACAACCCCTGGTCATACCGTGTGGTCCAACCGATGACGAACAGCAGAAGTTGGTCTCACCCAGCTACATTGGACCTGTGAGTCGGTTAGGAGAGTGAGTTAGAGTGCAGGTGTGCTTAGCTCGTTGGGAAAACAGGCTGTACGGCGCTTGGTACTCGAGGATAACTTCTTCATGGGCGTCAATGATGCAGGCTTCGGTCTTTCATTTGGTCGACAAATTCTCCGATTGTTCAGAACCACTGAACCAGTGTCAATGCGTGTCTGATGCTGACCGGCGGCCTCGGGTACTTCTCACCGACAATGGGTGACCTCCCCGGCGTGTTTGGTGCACTGGACTCTCCCGCATCTTTGTATAGGGGAAAGCTAATTACCTACTCCAAGTTCCAGAGCTTAAGTCAGGTCCATCCCAGGTGAAGAAATGATAGAGTGACCGTTTCAACAGGCACTTGAGCTTATTCGTGCTCAGTGTGTTCCCCGGGTCGAGCATGGCATGAACGCCTCCCCACGGAACCAGGACGGGGTAGAGAAGCCACCCTGCTGCGGTGGACACGATAGGTTGGACGGGAAGCATTCAGCCCATGAACGACTGGTATGAGTCCCTGCGTGTCGCATCGCTGAAAAGCTTATGCGTCCATCTCGCGTCATGCTTGGCTTTGAGGTACGAACACCCCCATCGCGGGATGGACTTCGGCGTACCAGGGAATTGTAGCAGCACCCAATATAACATAGGACTGCTATTAGGCGCGCTAATGCTCTTGCGGCTGCTGAAAGTGTTTTTTTTACGTAAAACTCCCATGCAACCGGTATGGCCCGCTCGGGCTACTAACAGGATATATACTACCGAACCCATGTTTTCGATGCCCACTTCATTCTGGCTGACCTCGGGCCCGGCGGTGGTTGATATCGCCGATCTCCGTGCAGGTAAGTATTGAGTTAAATACAATGAGCGTCACTTTGTGTATTGCATCATCGAGCTGCCGCATTCTGTATTGTTGGTAAGCATCAATGTGCATTTGGGTTTAGCCAAACGATCGCCTCGCGGCGATGTTTGGTGGGCGTAACAACGCCAAGTCCATATTTTGACCATTATAGCCGCTGCCATCTTTGGATGATCGGCCAAGCACTTGAGCAATGTAGATCGATCTTCCTGCTGGGCCGCTAATGGGGCTGAAAGCCAGGCCCAGGCAGATTGTTTCCTTCCAGCATCACGAACCACATGTCATCAACAGGGCACTCGTCAGCATGCATGCTTCGGTTGAGGTTTTGCGTGTCGAAGGCCCCCTTCCAAGCCCATGCTGCGAATACCCAGGGTAGGATCTACTAATGCAGGTCATGGACTTCCCCTGACTACGGTATTTGAGTTGATGTTTTAGGGAGCCGATTATAAGCCGCATCCTGCACCAAAACATCATTTTGGGCGACGTGATCACTTGTTCGACTTGAACAGGGTCCAAAAGGGGGTCTTGTGCCACCCTACCACGTGCGCGGCTAGACCCAGCCCGGACGTCCGGCATCAGGTCCGGACCCTCCACTTACCTCCTCTCCATACCCGCACTCGCAAACACCGCCGAGCAACGCAGCCAAGGTTTCGTCTCCAAAGCTCACAATGACGAACAAGCAAGCCTCTTCATTCCCCGACACAACCTCATTGCTGCGGTACGTTTACGAGGACCTCTCCCGCTTTTCCGAAGTCGTGTCGACGGACATCGTCCTCCACTCGGCCGATCGGGACCTTTCTTCTCCGCCCAAGCCTCCCCTGCGCGGCGTCGAGGCCGCGCAAGCCCACGAGGATGCCCTGATTGCAGCCACGGGCGGGACTCTGGTCATGGACGTGCAGACCATCACGGCGAACGAGCACTTTGGCAGCGTCATGGGGGTGCTAAGGGCGTCCAAGGCGGGTCGCAAGGACTTGGCAATTCCTTTCTGCGGGGTTTGGAGGTTTGAGGGCGGCTTGGCGATTGAGCATTGGGAGAATGCGGTTGATCCGGGACAGTTTGCGTTGTGGTTGCAGGACTAGGGGTGTGTTGTTGACGGCATGTGACAAGAGCTCGTTCCACGGCTGGTTGGTTTGAGTGCCCGTGTTTTTTTCAATTCAACAGTCCACAGGTCAGGATACAGTCAGAACTGAAATGATGAGTGGAACCCACCCTCGTGGCTGCGCGGCCGCCACTCACATCTTTTCAGTACCCTTTCATTGCTTTAATCTCATTCAGTTGAAAGGCCCGGGCTTCATCTTTGCGCGAGAGCTGGACGGCACTGGCCCGGGGGTAGTTCTAGCCCAAGGGCTCACAAATGATAGGGATGCGCTGCGCGCCACGAAATCAAGAGAATCCCACT
This sequence comes from Podospora aff. communis PSN243, assembly GCA_033296975.1. Classification (NCBI taxonomy): domain Eukaryota; kingdom Fungi; phylum Ascomycota; class Sordariomycetes; order Sordariales; family Podosporaceae; genus Podospora; species Podospora aff. communis PSN243. Next base: position 28,872 of record MU866003.1, on the reverse strand, counting down.
CCTCGCCGCGGGAAACGATGCGGAATTATATGGCGTTTTCTTTTAGTTGCCTCACTTGCACGCATCGTCTTGGCCGCTGTGACCTGACATAACCGGTGGGTCTTCCCATTCCCACCAAGGAGCCCCCACAGATCCCCACTATCTTCGAAATTTTCACAACGCCTCCTCTCACTTCACACCGATCACATCACATCCTTTCCCTCAGTCTTTTCCGGGTTTTATCACTGCGCTCATTTCACACCTCGGCCTCTCAACTGACTAGCTCCGGAAATGGCCCCCTTGGCGTTCGAATCAAAGGCCTACTGGCACGCCCGCTTCTCATCTGAGACGTCATTTGAGTGGCTGGTCCCCTCAGACGTCTTTATGAGCATTCTGGAGCCGCATCTCCAGTCCCTTACCCCTGACAGTGCGATTCTGCAGCTAGGTTTCGGCACGAGCGATGTGCATGTTCATCTTCGAAGAAGAGGCTTCACCAACATCACCAACATCGATTACGAGCCTTTGGCGGTGAAGGCGGGGGAAGAAGCCGAAAAACAGGCGTTTGGGGACGTGCAGACGACATATCTGGTTGCAGACGCGCTGGAGTTGGATCTCGGCGAGAAGTATGCGCTTGTGATAGACAAGAGCACTGCAGACGCGGTTGCGTGCGGCGGGGAGGCTGCTCTGGTGGCCATGGCGCAGGGAGTCGAGAGGCACTTGTCTGAGCAGGGGTTGTGGATATCGCTCAGCTACTCGGCTTTTCGGTTTGACGACCCGGGGCTTCCATTGGAGGTGTCGCTATTCTGCAAGGTGCCAACGCCGAAGCAGAGAGCGACGGATCCTGATGTTTTTCACTACTGTTATGCTTTGCGGAAGAAGTCGGATTGTTAAGTCTCGGTCTCATCCAGCCAGCCCGGGTTGGCGAGGACGAGCACTTGAGGAGGTGAGGATGGGGCAGCCACTTGCGAATGGCGGCGCACTAGGCATCGTTTAACCAAAAAAAGACAGAGGACCGCGAGGTCTATCGACAGACATGTTGCAGTCGTTTCGTGGTTTTCAACAATATAGAAAAGCCAAGAGTGTTTTTCGATCCCCAGAGTTGTAACGGTGCGACGCAGAGACAGCTTGGCGGTTGGGCGCAAACAAAAATAGAACCGCCTCGGCACGTCCCGCCTGACAAAAATGGAGGTTCGAGGCGACCCAGGGCCGAAAACCGCTAGCTGTGCAGTAGGTTAGACCATATCAGCCCTCGAGCCAACATGTTTTGGGAAACGGAGAACCGACATCAAGCGGGAACGGTTCAGTTTATTTCCCGAAGTCTGCGGCCTTTTGGATGCCAAGGCCCTGCTGTCCTCATCACCACGTCGATGTACTGCACTCTGCGGTGGCGAGAAGATTTAGTGCCCTTAGCACTGCTCCCTCAACTGGTTCGCCCTGAGAGCCGAACTGAAAACGGCATCATTTATCGATCAAGGGCATCTGCCAGTGGCAGTGTTGCACTGTAGATTCTATTACGATACCTTGACGGGTATCACGATTGACGGACTGGGAATAGCTGCGTGCGTCGTCAAGGAGGTCATTGGAGCTGAAGCTGTTTACATTGTGAGAGAAGAGAGTCTGAACCGACGTTGAAAGAGTATCATAATTGTATAAAAGCCACCTTCAGTCCCTTTCCAAACTTTGTCTCAGCACCGCATCGCAAGTCAGGAACATTCCAACAGAAATCCACAAACCTTCCGGATCCCCTCGGACCACGCACCAAAATGAAGTTCCTTCACGTCATCCCCCTCTTGGCGGCCATTGCCACAGCCGCACGCATCCCCGGCGGGACCCTCGCCCATATCGACGCCGTTGTGGACAAGGAAGGCGGCTGCATCCCGGCCTCCTGCACATCTTTTGGAGTACGTATCACCACAAAGAAGCTCGAGAATTCACCTTTGCAAGTCTCTGACATCTCATAGTGCTGCTCTGGTGGCTGCGGCTACTGGTGTGTAAGTACCAGACCTCCCTACCCCTGAACGATCTCGTCTCTTCGCTGTATCACTCTGCTGACATTCTTCAGCGCGCTTGCGGCATCGACTATTCTTGCTAGACACACTGATGGTTGGAGGCTCATGGTGGCGTCTGTGCCTATAAATGGTTCTTTGTTGGAATTGTTGGTGTAGGTACATCATAGACGAGTTGGACATTTCAGAAGCAAATTGCACCCACAATTCCAAACACTCCTGACTGTAGCTAGCGAATACACCACTCCTGATCCCGGCTGAACGCTACCACAGTAGGGTATGAATCCAGTCTTGGAAGCTTTTCCTCCGAGGGCATACTCACCTGCACGCGGCAGACATAGCGCACCCCCATGGCCCAGGGCACCGAGTACGCCGGGACCTGGTTACCAGGTAGGCGCACCCCCGCCGTCCAGACCTTGCCCTGGTGGTTCACGGGGTTTGCAGCGGTATTCGGGTCGATGATTCCAACGACGCCGGTCACAGGCATTGCGTCGGGGCTGAGCCACGTGGGCAGAATGACGGCATATCGATGGCCCGGGCCGAGCATGGAAGGGTCAGCTATCTCCTTCAAGTCCCGCGGTGTCACCTCCATCTTGTACGCGCACGAATACCAGGCCGTAGATACGCCCCTGGTCCTTTGACGATGCATCACTGCGTTGCCGGATGTCCACGGTCGGAAGTACACCGGCGAGGTGTGAGGCCAGAAGGCCGTCATGGAAGAAGGCCCTGACTCGGATAGCAACTCGAAGCCTCCCAGCCGAAGACGGAGGCCGCCGCCATTTGGTGTCAGGGTTGCCGGCTGGGGTGGGTTGGCCTCCACCATCGCGCGCATTGGGAAAAGCTCGGCTTCTTGCTGGAGAAAGGACCGTGGGGCCCAGCGGTAGCCCTCCACGGGGAGATGGCGATAGGTGTGGAAAATGATCAGAGGGTCGAAACGTCCGACCAGATCGTAGAACCTTGCCATGCGCCCGTCGTCGGTCTTTTCCTTGAAGAGCGGCGCCGGATCGAGCCCGAGGATGCTGGATAGGCAGAGGGTCTCGTCCGAGACACGGCTAGTTTGCCGGCCGCGGAGGTTGGCGACGCACGAGCGGAGCCGAACCGTGATGTCTTGCGACGTGCCTGGTTGGATGGATTGCATGCCGCTGTAGAAAACTGCCAGTTGGGTGGCGATGAGGATTCGGACCGGCGAGAGAAGAGTGGACGGGTCCCAAATGTTTAACCGGGCCAAGTCTTCGTGTGCCATGTCGGCAAAGGACTGGGCGCCATCACTGAATTGGAAGAAGGCAGTGCTGGCCAGCTGCCCCTCTTGCAGAGTCCACAGCCTATGATGCCACGTTGACAAGTGGATGCTGAGGTAGCGATCGGTGATGTCCCGGGACTGCTCCAAGGAGAGAATCCGGGAGTCAAGAACAAGGACGCGGCTTGCCCACCGGTACGTGTTGGCCATCTGCCTGATGGCTTTGGATCGAAGGTCACTTGGGAGCGGTACGCATAGTGTGTCAATCCAAAAAGGCACATGTGTCCCCCGCTGGGCGAGCGGGGGCATCACAGGCTGTCCGGGAACGACGTGATGAGGCTGGGTGCACAAGTCGTTGACGAGTCCCTGGATTCGATCAAGCTGGCATTTCGGAAGGGAGTTTGTGTTGTTGTTGCCGAGTCCATCGGCCCAGCTTCACCCCGTGGCCTGGAGGTTAGAATAGGTACACTTGGAACGATGGGGTGACTGAGCGGTGACTAGACTTACACATGTGAAAGTGCAATGTAGATGTCCTGGGCACTACCGCGAGAGACGACAAGTCTGGCTCCATTCCATCTGACCACTGGGACCGCATTCTGAGAAACGAGCTCTGCTGCCTCGGGGGGCACACTGATCGCCTCGCATTGGCAAGCTGGTGACACATGTCTCTGCTTGTACCGGGAAGGATCGACAACACTGAGGTAGGCGTTACAGATGGCCGTGCTGCAAGTCGAGTGGTCTGTCTCACGAGGCCACGGACACTGGCGACTACCAAAGTAGTAGTCAGCGCCAATGGACGAGATGGGTCGGGCCTCTGGGAAGAATGGCGAATCACTGGGACACCACCCACGACGCAACAAGCGCTCTTTCAGAATCGGACTGGGGCCCCAGGTAGGCATCTGCTTGGGGTCAAAACCGTAGATCGTCGACGCGGCGTTGGAAAGACTCTCTCCCATCGCCATGATAGACAGCTCGATCAGCTTCATCCTCTTCTTGAAGGGCTCGGCCATGGTCTCGCTGTGCTGGCAGAACATTTGCAAATACCAGAACGTGAAGTTCAGCGTCTCGCGAATGCCCGAGGCTCGTATGAACTTCTCCATGCCAGGATCGTTAGGGCCGGTAGCAGCTCCGACACGACCCTTGATCAGTGATAGGAGGCCCTTTCGGACAGATCGATGGGGCGCAGTCGGAGCCATCCCGTTTGGCAAAACTGTAGCCTCACGCTGGATCCACTCGCCAACCAAGCGAGGTAGAATGTCTGTGCGGATGGTGACTTCGCTGCTTCTGCGGCCCTTTTCCAGAAAGTCGGCTGTTCGGACAGGGACCCCCGCTATACGGAAAACGGTAATCATGCAACCGAAGTAAAAGCCGGCCTGGAGAAAGCTGGAAATCTCCTGGGGTGATCGATTGTCGAAGCTCAGGTCTCCCGTCTCCGCGTTGACCTTCCATCCTCGGCGAAGTGGGTAGCCCTTGAAGTTTTCTAGCGGCGGAATCCCGGGCAGGTCCGCAGCTTCAAAGTCTTGGCCTGCGACATGGGGGATGTTAATGTCCTTCCGTGCGACAACATGTGTTGGCGTTTGAAGGTGTTCCATGTTTGAACGGAAGATGCCTGGCGAGGACAAAACTCGTTGGTAATGTGCTTCGATAGGTATTGAAGAGAAATGTGGTGTGGGTGTATGCAAAAAGGGCGGCCTTCTTATCCCGACGTGGTTGGGCTCCAAGAGCCTTTTGACCTCTCTCTTCACCCAACCCCGTGCGCCGTGTTCGCCGAAGCTGATGCCAGCTGGCACCAATCATAATCCCCCGTGCTGACGACCGAAAAAACACACACTATTGTTGCTCACGGCACCAGACCGCAAAGCGACCATGAGAGTGGATTTGTTTGAAGTCGCAAATGGGCTCGCAGAAGCAGTGTAGAGGTCTAGCAGAGGTGTAAGAGTGGCCAGTGGTAGCAACTTATCGATCAACTGTTTAGATAACAAGACACCTCGCGGGAGTACACATCGTACCTATCAATACTAGAGTGATGAATATTAGGGCTTAGCTTATATTGACATGTGATTAACACACTGGCAGTCACACCGCCGATCTACTCACAACCCCACCAGTCACCTCCCCTTCTGGGACTTCTCCCTCAGTTCAGCCCACATCTTGATCTCATCCTCACGAAGCTGGCCAGGGAAGAATTCTCCAAGCATACTGCGACCAATACCCGGATACTTCTCCTCAACCGCGAGCAAAGTCTTCATGACCTTGGTGGCGCCAAACACAGCCTCGGTCTCTAGGTGGATGCCGAAATTTTCCGGTCGTCGGGGGCACCCCGCCACAACAACATTGTGAACAATGCCCACAGAACCCACGGCAAGGAGAAACCACGTGTCATTCTGGATCCCGGCGGCACAAAGAAGGAGAAAAATCCAAAGGGCGCAGAGGACAAAGAGCGCGAGCCTTGTCAAGACATTGGCAGACACGTCCATGTTGCCTTGGCCGGCTGACAAGTCTTCGAGGTTGAGCCCGTGTCCGTTGGCGAGGATGGCGATGGCATGCTGGGAACCGTTCCCTCGTGTCAAGATGTATTGGTCGTTCGATCGCCTGCGGCAAGCCCACTTTTCCTTCTTCCACTGGGGAAGGGATCCCGATACCAGGGCCAAGAATGTGCCGCAAGCGGTGATCAAGAGGATGGTCCAGTTTCCGTACAGCCAAAGGGGTATCGCTGATATGACGAACTGGATGCCCGCCGAAAGGAAGCCGCTCCAAAACACCAAGTCTCGCTTGGGCACTCCGGCAACCTCCAACTTGCTCGGCCTGCAAACCGTCACCACAAGGCCAGCCCTCCGTGGCCGTTTTGCCCCGGCTTCTGATGCACACAGCTCTGACCACTTGGTGTCCAAAACCTCGGCGGTTTTATTTCTCGTCTCCTCGCTGCACCAGCTGTCAAAATCGCGGATAATACGTCCAAGAATCCAGCTGGTGTTGTTGATGACGTAGCCGCTTCTGCCGTTGATGACCTTGCAAGCGCTGTCTGGGGTCGCTGGCATGAGCTTGTTGTCGCCAGCGGCAGCGACGAGAGCTGAAACCGAGTATGCCACCCATCCTTCACCGCCAGCAGAGTTAGTTTCCATGTTGAGCAAAACTGGGGTCTGGATCACTCGGTAAGGTAAGGTAGGCTGACCAAACGAAAAGGTGACAGGGGTGAAACCGCTCCCCGAAAGTTGTGCTAATGCTCTTTCGACAATGTTGCCGCCCAGCAGGAGCAGGACGGTGAAGACATCCCGGGGGTAGAGCAGCTGCTGCTGGAGTTGGGATAATGGCGCATCGACTCCGAAATCCCGAGGAGTGACAATCCTGGACAATAGATACTGAGGAGGCATGGCGGGCGCCGTTAGCTGCGGAAAAGATGGAAAGTAGGTGCCGGGTAGGCACACGACTTCATGGCACTTCGTCTGAGATTTTGTAGTGACCTTGCTGAGGCAGACTGGTGATGCACAGATGAAGATGACGGTGTGCGCCTGTTCACTCATGCCCGTTCGGCCCAAACATTACCCGCGGGACTCGAACGCTGATAGGTGGGTAGCATTGCAGGCACCATGTGTGGACCGCATTCATGTTGGTCACTCTCTGAGTCTCCCGCATCTTGGTTTGTGCAGGGCACCCTAGCTGCATTCTTCCGACAGGTTTTCCCCCGAGATCGGATTTGGAGTTGAGGATGGCCCCTCCCATTCCATCTCCGCCACTTGGGTCGATATCAACCGCAGCCAGCTGGAGCGCTCCCAAAACATTGAACGCTCTGGCATGGAGGAAAGATCAGGCCCGGGCCCAGTTTGGAAAGTAAGTCGGGCTGTTGGGGCCATCCCCGACATGGCAGACGACACGCACCCTCTGCAAAAAATGTCCGGTTTCACAACAGGGACACACAGCTTCATGCGGGGAATGGGGCCATGCGGATGCGGGGAGCTGCTGGACTGGCCGCAGTAGGTTCACTGCCCCATGACGGCGCCCAATCGACGTACCTTCGGGCTGCAACCAGCGTGCATGCCCCTCTTATTTGGGGGCTTGCGAAAACGCCAAGCCAATCACATTGGACAGCAAGCCTCACTTTCCTTTGAAGTGCTGGCGACCGGTGGCCACTGTGCTGACGGGTGGAGTTGTCATTGAAGCCGGGCCCCTGCAAGGCGTTTTTTCTTGGCTCCAGGGTTTGTATTGTTGAGCACCCATGCGCAAAGCACCCTGGAAGTCATGGCGCTTTGCGGGCAAATGACTCCCGGGGTACCACGCCTCCTGTCCACGCCGCTTGAGATGAAAGAGCCTCAAAGCTCACCTTAAATCTGGACGTGGGAAGTGGCATTTCCGTTGAAGAGCTGGCTGGGAACTCACCCCTGACTTACCCCTGGCTCGGTCAGCAGAGCCCACCCACCTACCAGACGCACAAGTCTCAACTGAGACGGGAAGCCGGCCACTTTTTGTCATTGCGGTATGGAACTCCACCTTTCCCCAGTCAACCCAATGTGTGACTGGGAGCTGCGCTCATCCGTCATGTGCAGACATATATCGGTTGCCTGCTCATCATGCCAAAGATCCCACTTCGGAAGCAGGGAGTTGATGATGACATTGAGCCGACTTCACCGCCCCCGACATATCAACATTCCAAAGCATACCAACCCCCAACCGGGTACTCCTACCACCAACCGAGTTCGACGTACTCAGCGCAACCCCAGTACCATCAGACGCAGCATGGGGGATCAGAAGACTTCAGCTCAGGCTGTAGCAAGACCTTGAGCTGCATAGCCGGCGTTTGCTTGTGTGGTTTTTGTTGCACAGTAATGTGATGTGAGCGATGGGCTCTACCGGGTGCATGGACACGATCAGTTTGATGTTTGTTGTTTCACTAGGTGCGAAAGTAGGTACGAACCAACAGATAGAATAGATTCAGGCACAGTTTCACACCTATCCAATCTACCTAGAATGACAACATGATCTACTACCCATGCTTTGCACAGCATCGTTCACATGACGTTGCAACCGTAGGCGGCAGCATAGCCCAAGGTCGCAGCTGCGCCCCCCAAAGCTGCCTTTTTGGCTTTGCTTTTCTTCTTCGGTTGGGCTTCCTCATGGTAGTACCCATCCGTCGAACTCCTGCCCCCCCAGTTGGACTGGGTGTCCCAACCGCGAGAGCGATAGCTGGCTGTATCCGACATGTCCTTCGCCGCCTTTTCGAGCGCAGCACGAAGGTCTTCCAGCTGACGGTCCTTTTCCTCAACCTTTTTGTTCCAGTCTTCCTGCATCCGAATCCTCGCCTCCTCCTCCTTCTTCTCGGCTGCCTTTAGCAGCTCGCGCAATTCATCTTGCTGGCTGATCCTCATCTGGACCATCTCTTCATTCTTGGCCTCCATAGCTCTGGCCAGGCGCTTCTCGTTGTCCTGCAGCCGCTGCTCAAACACCTCTCTGATCTTGATCTTTTCCTCCTCGAGCTGTCTTCCGGCGGCCGTGTCGATTAGAGTCGCACCTGGCTGGCCCAGTTCCTTTTGGATGGCGAGCACCATCGGCTCCGGCAGGTCCGGTTGGTCGATGAAGCCGAGGACGGCTTCCAGGGCGGAGCCCTTGGTGTTCATGACGCGCATCATGACGGCCCCGTCGTCGATCATCTCCTGGTAGAAGGTGGTTCTCAGCTCCTTCTCGCGGTTGTAGTCGTTGACGGTGGGATTTGCTGGCCACATGGTGGTCCCCAACACCACCGACGGGAAGCTGTCTTTGCCGCAGAGCTTTTGAAACATCTTGAGATCCTTGTAGGCGACTCCCCCGAGCCGGACGTCGGTGATGCGGTGTAGGTGGACGATGCCCACGAGCTTGAGGTTGTTCTTGGTGGCTGTCATGAGCCAGCCGGCGAGGTCTTCGAGGACGTCGATATCCGCCCGCTTCGTGTCGTCGAAACCCGGTGTGTCGACCAGCCACACCTTCTTGTTGCCGTGTTGGAAGGGATAGGCGCGGACTTCTTGGGTGTCTGGATGGACGGCTGCGTCAGTCTGCGCCCCCGCGAGACCAAATGTTACCAGGGGTGTTTGTTGTCTGGCCGACTTACGTGATTCGAGGCCGTGGCCAACCTCCACAGGATAGGGGGTGAGCTTGCTGATGAAGGTACTCTTGCCCGCCCCGGTGATTCCCATCACCGCAATAAACATGTCTTCGGGACTGTGAGATTACATTGTCGTCAACTTCCAAAGCTCACCACAAGGTTCCGGGCAGAAGTGGAAGGAAGCTAGGTGGAAGACTTACGAAGGTGCCTCGTCCATCCTGGCAAAGATTGCGTTGAGGCTGCGACAAGGCGGGAAGTTGTGTTGCTCGGGCGGGTCAACTTGAATGCGGGAAGGAGAGAAAGGGGTCGGTTGGGAAGACACGGAGGAAGACACTGGGGGGTTGATCTTTGCCGCGATACTACGAGCTTAAATACTGTGCTCTCTCAATATGAAGATACCTGGTATTGAGCAGGTCAACAACCCCAACCCCTTCGAGTTGCCGTTCTCCACCTCGCAAGGACCGGTTTGGGAGGTCGGGTACCGCGGCATCTTGCAAAGGCATTGAGGCTCAACAGATTGGCGACCTGCTGCGCTGCTCCGTTACTTGGTACCGTTCATCCGCTGACTGTCAAAGCCTGGTCTGGGCCCATGGTTGCCAAGCTTGGGCTGAGCCTGACGTGCCCCTCTCCCAACCCCCCTCTCCGAGTCGCTCCCGCCCCAATCAACGAGCCAGGGGAGAGTTAGCCCTCATCTGGCACCAGACACGTCACAGCACTGCGCAGACTGTCACACAGCGAATTCACAGTACAGCATGATTACAGCCCTATACACCACTCGGGCCCAATACGACATTATTCTATCTGATCCAGGTCCATGTAGGAAAAAAGGCGTGGATGAGCGACGATATCGGAGCCCCTTTTACACAGCGACATTCCATCTGCTTCACCGGGTCAGTAGTTTGCAGTTGTGTAGGTACTAGCATCGAAATTCAGGGAGTGCATCGCGTCCAAGTAAACATAAACGTGGGGAAGCGATTCCCGACTGGAGGTTAACCAGAGTGGCCTTGGGCAGGGAGGGAACCCCTCGGCCTAAACAGCCATTCTTCGGCCACGTGGCGCCCAAAGCGCAGTGCAACAGGCTTCTGTGGTGCGCGTGCAGATAAAGCGCACTTTGGTCTCTGCATATCTCGTCGGGCAGTGTCTGGAAGTGCTGGCAAATGTGCTCGCCTGCATTGCCTCGTCAGAGCCCCAGTGGCCCGGGTTCATCGCGAATTGCAAGTGCGGGCATTGAGCCGCAATGCTCTCGCTCGCAGAGTGGCCGGGCTGGGATGCAAGTCTTCGGAAAAAGCTTGTAGCGGGGCATTGACGACATGGACGCAGCACTCAATGTCGCCGACCTATCGCTGTTCCATTGGGCACCTCGGGTGGCACACGAAGCAGGTGCCACGAAGCAGGTGCCGCATGGGCGCTCTGCACAACTCTTTCACTTATTGCTGGTCCGAGAAGCCCATCTTTTCAGTACATGTGCCCCGCCGGCGAGGCTCTGAGGTGCATGGCCCCAACACATCGAGAGTTGGAGAGTTGCAAAATGCCGTCCAACGAAGTTCTCATCGCCGTCATGGGCCCTACGGGCTCGGGCAAAAGCTCCTTTATTGCAAGAATCACCGGTCGGAACGGCGCTATCGTTGGCCATGATCTCAAGTCCGGTGAGTGTCCACCGACGACTCCAAACAGCAACTCGTTAACAGTGTCCCATGCTGACATGTCATTCTTGGGCTCCCCTTGCAGAGACGTCCGAGGTCACACCGCACTCGGTGACCATCGGGTCCAAAAGAGTCACGCTCATCGACACGCCTGGATTTAACGATACCATCCTAAGCGATATGGAAGTTCTCGATCAGATTGGCGACTGGCTCGCAGACAAGTACCAGCAGGGCCAGCTGCTGACGGGGATACTCTATCTGCACCCAGCCGATCTCCCGAGAATGTCTGGCGCAGCTATGCGAAACTTGGAGATGTTCAAGAGCCTCTGCGGCAAGGAGAACCTCGATAGAGTTGTGTTGGGCATGACGTTCTGGGACAGAGTGGACAAACAGGTGGGCGAGGCGCGGAAAAAAGAGCTGAGCAGCCGGCCCGACTTTTGGGGGAACATGATCAGCCAGGGCTCTGTGATTCGCATTCTCAGCACGGATGCGGCAAAGTCGAGACAGCTCGTGCTGGACATGGTGCAAAAGGGAGGAGGGTCGGCACCTCTTCAGATCCAGCGAGAACTCGTTGACGAGGGAAAATATCTTGACAAAACAACGGCAGGAAACGTCGTGGGAGGAGAGCTGGAGAGTTTCAGGGCCCATCAAATCGAGAGGCTAGCGCAAGCTGAACGTGAGAGCCTGGCCAGACTGGCCCGGAAGAACAAGGAACTCGAGAGAGCCCGGGATTCGGTTGCACGGCAGCAGCAAAAGGCGCTCCAGGAGCAAGAACGAGCCCACCAACGAAACCTTCGATGTCAGGAAGCCAGACTACGGGCATCCCGCTCAGGCCACGAAATGAAGAGGGTCCAGTTCCAGCTTTCAAGCGTGTACCGCATGATTAGCCGCGGCGCAAGAGTCCGAAACGCCGAGTCTGGCTTCATCGCGTGGTGTGACTGCTGCCTTGACGTCTTTGGAAGAGACTCACATTATGGTAAGTGTACCCACCCCGCCACTGTGTGTTTTGTACGCCACTGTGTGTTTTGTAACTGAACCCAGCCATAGCCTGCGTTGGATGCAATGAAGAGTTTACGTTGTGTGAGTCTTGCTTTCAAGACGGCCATCACTGCCCCGAGGACCACAGCGACTACGTGGAACGACGTGGAAGTGTCGCGCGCAGCTTTTACTCTGAAAGCGGCAGCTTGGTTCATTGTGACCGGTGTCAGAATGAATGCGATGGCCTATACCTTCGTGAGATGCCCTCCTGGCAGACTTGGCGAGCGGAAACGAGATTTGGCTAACGCTGGAGAATCCCAGACTGTCGCGTTCGGTACAACTATGACCTATGTGTGCCTTGTTACGCGTACCACCACCGACCGCGAGCTGACTACGACATGGCCCTTGGGTTGCAACTCGCCGAGGGCCGGCAAGGGTGTGGGCCGATCAACTATACTGCCGAGCCGGACTCCATCGAGGAAGTAGGCACGGGAAGACACACGCACCTGCGTGTCTACAGGGACGATAGCTAGCCCGACCCCGCTCAATAGAACACTGAGCGCGGGTCATCAACAAGGTAGGCAAGGCAAAAAGCAGAAATTGATCATGCAGGTATACGAGATAGCGACAGAACAATACAAAAACCCCGCTTATATCCCCAACATCAAGTCCCATCCCTTCAACAATAGCACCCAACTCATTCCCTTCCACCGCCTACCAAAGCAAAAGCCCCAACACCAACGCATACATCTGCACCAGCATGACATCCTTAACAGCCCAACTCTCCCCCGTCCTCGGCGCCGCAGCGATGAGCACCGTCCCCGGCATTACACACGCCGTCCCGTTCGGTCCTCCGCAAACGGGCTCGCCCACGGGAGGCGGCACCGCATGCATGTTGGCAGGAGGTCGCACGGCGACTGCACGGACTGTGTGGCGACGACATGGCCGGGGGTCGGGCCACCCGGACCGCCGACGGGGTAGTTCGGACCGGTGCAGGTTGCGCAGGGCACGACGGACTGGACGGTGAGGTACTTGGTGATGGTTGAGACGCGGGTGTGGTAGGAGGTGAGGGTGACCGAGACGTAGGTTTCGACGGAAGGGCAGGTGGTGGTCCATTCGACGACGCTGTTTTGGGATGTGGGTTAGTGGATTTGGTGTGGGCACTGGGGGAAGTGGGGTTGGGGGGACTTACACGGTGGTTATGGTGTCAGGGGCGTAGTGTTGCTGAGCGCCGCCGGCACATCCGGGTTTTCCGCAGTGAGCAACAGCGCCTGCGCAAGCGGGTTTACCGCATGGGACGGCGGGAGCGGGTGTGGCAAGGCATGGGGGATCCGGGCAGGGGTCCCAGGTGCGAGTTGTGGCGCAGGGGGATTTTCCACCGCACTGGGCGAAGATGTACTTGGTCTCGACGATGGTTGGTGTGGGTCGCACCACGGCGTTGATGAGGGATGCCGTGCTGTCTGAGGCGGAGGCCATGGAAGAGGGCGAGCTGGTGGTGGCACCGGCGGATGCGCCGTCCAGGGTGGTTCCGTTGACCGGGGGAAGAGGCACGCTGACGATGGGGGAGGGTACCGCGGAGGAATTCGCCGAGGGGACGGGCGTCGAGGAATCCACAGCTGGCGAGGACGTGCTTGAAGAGGTGGCGCTGGGGATGGCGGACAAGGTGCCACTGGGAGTTACGCCGCCGGGACAGGGGCCCGCTCTCGGTGTACGGACCCCCATGACGATTCTCAGCGTGCCATCTTCGGCTCGGAGGTAGATCTGGTACGGCTCATTGGGTATGATGACCTCGCCGTAGTAGAACCTCGACCCCGGATTTGGGGGAGCGGGTGTTAGGGGAAAGGTTCTGATGCCTGCACCGCTGGGTCTTCTGAAATCAACGTAGATGCCCTGCTCCGGTCCGACAACGCCAGCCACGGCCCAGTACGGGCATCCAGCGAAGGGGTCTTCAATGGGGGCGCCCTCTCGCTTGTCGTTGACGAACCAGCTGTCAAAGAGCGCGGAGGCTTGTCCGGACATGCTCACGGAGCAGGCGTCGCAGTCGGTGATGCTCACAGTCCAAGATCCGACCGCGGGGGCCGTCAACACCACGATGACGCCCCTGGATAGTGTCAACAACTGGGCGTTGGCATCAGAGCCGCTGACAACGGTTCCATCAGGCCGGGTTACCGTGACGGCCCGTCCACCATCAACCGTCAGGACAAGTGAAGACACGCTCGCCGTGACAGGGAGGATGACGGTCGCCGCGTAGGGGGCCGGTTCTGCTGGGGCGTGATTCTGGCAAACTCGGTGAGATTGCGCCTGAGCATGATGTCTACAAGCGTTGCAATCTTGGGTGCATCGTCCACCGTCAAGCCGGCGAGCACTTGTCCGCCTGTGGCCATGGCGATGTCGTAGTAGGCCGGCTCCCGGGTCATGAAAGGGGGAAAGGACAAGCAGCGACGGGGCGTCCGGAGTTCCGATGCGGCCCGTGACAATGCGGCGGACTTCGATGCGCAACGCGGCAATGTAGCCACCCATGCTCCCCGTAGTGTCTACGGCCATGGCCAGGCGGGGGGCCGGCCGCGACACTGGCTTGTCGGACGTTGAGTTGGTGATGCTGAGTCATGTTGCTGCTGTTGGGTGCAGAAGGAACAAATGCGTTGGAAAATGATGAAAGGGCCAACGTGGCCAGCACTGTAAACAACGCCATCGTTGCGATGACTTTGAAAGGAGTGAACGCTCAACAGGGAGACCAAGTAAATGAGTGACTTGAGAATGGATAAGGTCTCGGCGAGAGGAGCGGCCTCAGCCCCGCTACTTGACGAGCTGAAGGTTGGCTCGCAATCAGCTGGCCAGTCCACGAGACGCGTCGCTTCAACATTCTTGACCCAGGATGGGGGGTCCCGCTCGAGTAAAACATGTCTGTGAAAGTGATTTGGTGGATTTGAGCATGGTGTGGAACGTCACTGTCTCAACAAGAAACTCACATCAGCGTACTTGGAGAACGGAAAGTCTGGGCGGGCCGGTATCTGAAGAATGCGGGAGTTGACGATACCGAGACAGGCAGAGTCCGACTTGCATACCAGTCCTCAAATCATTTCACCCGCGAGCTGGAAGGACAAATCAACGGACCAGAAACGATGTCGAATTTATAAAGGGTATTAAAATCGATTCAAAGGATGGCTGGGGTGACCACGGTCCCCCCAACCAGCATCGAGTGAAGCGAAAACAAGCCAAACTTTTCCCACCCATTGCCTATCACCCGGTGTTTCCCATCCATTTATCCCACTGCCATCTAGACCGTCTTCCCACAGTACAGCGCAATGCACGCGCCACCCGGCGGCGTGCAGATGCCACAGCTATCATTGCAGCACACCTGACCGCCATCACACCTCCCACTTCCACACTTGGGTCCCTGTCCCTTGCCCGGGTTCCGGGTCGGCTGCGGAGGCTTCGGCTCGACGATGGGATCCGGCTTGTCGGTGCACACCTGCTGGGTGCACATCATGCCCGGTGCCGTGCAGATTCCGCACGACGGGTTGCAGCATGTCATGCCTGATGCGCAAAGGCTGGCGCCGCACTGGACGCGGGGTTCGGGCTTGGTGGGGATGCATCTTGCGCGGTTGCCGATGGCCTGGCAGGTGTACCCGGCAGCGCAACGGACCGTGGCGCAAGGTGTGAGTCGTACCGTCTCGGCGGCCGCGTCCGGGCCCGTGACGGAGATGGGGTTCGCAAGCGTCAGGGTCGCCGAGGCGAAGAAGACGAGCGTGGAGAGGGTGAACATCTTGGCCGGTGGCGTCAGGGAATTTTTGTGTGGATGTTGGGGTCTGGTGAGGACGACAGTTGTGAAGGCGCCGCTTGGTGGCTGATTGCTGAGTGTGACGTGTCCGAGGTTTGGTGCTTCTTAAGAAGAGGACAGCTGCAACATTCCAATGGAGACCGAAACGTGTCTTGTGTCTTTGGAGATTGGTGGTGTGGCACGAACCTCCAGGGGTTATATATCCCCTTCGTAAAACCCCCTAGTTGATCGGACCACTCGGATGCCCCTTGTGGGAGCAAATTTGTTCGCCGATCGGCTGACAATAAACTTCAGCGCCCTCCGTCATCGACGTCAGCAAATGGTGAGGCGACGTCGTTGACAAGTGGGGTGACGGAAATGAAAAAACCAGCTTCGGCTCTGCTGATGTTGCACTCCCAGGCCTCCGCCACAAACCAACCCGGGCAGTTGTCCTCTTGGCTGGGAAGGAAAATCAACAGATCTTCGCGCCAGAGGCTATACGTAATCCCGAGGTCAGGGTTGCAGGTCGGCCCGTCGTCGCGCGGATGCAAGTATGACAGAGGCGATAAAAAGAAAAGAAATCAGGGATAACTGAGGGATGCAAGGGAACAAAGACCCGATGCTACGGCTGGGCAGGCTCGGCGCATGCCAAGCCATGGAGGTGCTATCACCGGTGGATTAGCCTATTCGCATAAGAACCCCAAAGACCAGGAAAGGAAGAAACAGGTGCGGAGAAATACGGGCTGTCCAGTTTCCAGACTTTTGCCCTGAGCTATATTTAGCACAGCCGTGAGTAACGACGAGCCATCTTTCTTGCGCTCTGGGTGCGAATGCAATCGCGATCGAATTGGGCGAAAGGGGCTCGGAGCGATGTGTCCCATTGTCCCGAATTGCTCAAGTCGGGAGGCGTCGGCATCTAACTGGTTGCCTCACCTCGAATGCAGCTGAGGCGCCCCTGAATGCTGCCAAGGACGGGAAAGTAAGCTTACCTACTTCATGCGCAAACCATTTTTCGATTCCGGTTATAAGTCGACGGAAGCTGACCTTTGTTCATCTCTAAAATGGGCCAATCATTGTTTGACGTCCTGGATGACATGATATCCAGAAGACTTTTCCGCCGTTTCAGCGGTGCGGTACATGTCTGGTACTCTACGGGGATGTTCAGATATCCTACCTTACCTGGTAAGGAAAGGGACATGCGTCATGAGATCGCCCGGGTCTTACAAACACTGGCCCTTTTCGCTTTCACAATTCCCCAAAATCGAAGCCATAGAGCGATCATTATTATCCATGTCCTATCCCGCTTTGAAGGACTGGCCTCTCATTCAAGGATGTTTTGTCAAATGACTGGACGCGGCAGTTATCCGACCGTGTGAGGGGTCGGCAGCCGCCGCTCGGTGACAGAAGCCCCGAGCTTACGTCTACCTGCCGAGGTGAGCCACAGCAGCAAAGGGGCACATGTCGGCTCCTCAGCAAGGTTTGTCGGCAACCAATCACGATACAGTCTTCACATCGCCTGCGTGCAAAACCAAGCGTTCAAAAAAAAAAAAAAAGCTCTGCCAACCAGAAGCACACAACCCCTTGAATCCCACCATGTGATGTGGGAGCCCGACACCTCAAGGTCCACATACTTGCAGTGTTATCGTCGCACGTGCGGTACCATAGCTGAGTGGATCGCTCCTCAGTCAGGTCCAGATAACCTCCTGGAGATGAATTGCTTTCCCGACGGCAACCCCCGACGGAGGGGTGCATCTTGACATCTACAACTCTTCTCAACTATTCATCGGATGCTCCTGCAGTGACGATTAGCCCCTGGCTCGAATACAATAGTCTGTGGCTCAAATACCAACACATCATATTGGTAAACACACCGAGATCCGGCGACCTGGGGAACGGACCTATAACACGCTCTCGGGTGGAGACTCTTGCCCGGATTCGTACAGTGTTTTTGATCTGGGGGTAACAGAAAATGAGATAGCTTTGGCTGCCGCAAGGACCCGTATTGTGCAAAGTATTTCCGCTACGTGTGCCGGCCGGTGCTCCAAAAGCGTAGGCGGGTTCGTATGGAGCAAGAGAAGCTAGGAGCGGAGGGCCCTGGGAGGCGTCTGTCTTGACCATTGAGGCTGTTGTTGAATGGTGGGTGGGTACTAGGGTTTGGTCTGCTCGTGCTATGCCGGTAAAACCAGCAGCCCGTACAACTGATATACCGATTTCTTCCACCCGATTGGCTTCTACTTAGACACCGTGAGTGACCCGGAACAGCGTTGGGTTGTCAGTGATATCGGTGATATTGAGAGTCCGGGCAAATATACCATATTGTGTTTCATACATACCTTCCATTGACTGTCTAATCCAACTTGGCGAAGAAAACCATTTAGTATGGTTACCGTAATGTGAGCTGCATTGATGAAAAGCTGGAATGTTTACTTGAGGGGTCGATACCTTACCCTAGTCAGGGCTTCCGTTTTCCGACCCCAAGTCTGTGGTAAGGGACTGTTACTTACTCTAACGTCTTATTCCTCGTTGGCAAACAGGCCGTGCATATGATGGAGAGAATACCAGGGCTGCCTCGGTCTCAACCCCCGTCCCTGGGAGGCATTGTTTTACACCAAGGGGACCCCGTAACCTTACCAAACAGGTACGTGGTCGAACAGTGTCCCATGTAGTCGAGTTTACGACACACAGCCCAAGGCAGTGCAGTGCCTGAAAATCGGACCCTTGATGAGTGCTTTGAGGCTGTGTGGCACCCTTCCAGAATGACTAGACGGGCCGTACCTGTCCTATTCCTGGTGGATCAATCTCTAAAGAACCTCCGTTGGCGGTTTGAGGCTCGCTGTTTTACGACAGTCCGATGCAGGTGCGCTTCGAAACCCACGTGGGAGGCGAACTTCCTGTCCCCCGGGCCGGGCCGATTGCATCTAACCCCCTTTCGCCGCTGCCCCCTTCCTCAGCTCGAATGAGAAAGACTTGGGCGCAAATAGGAACACCGCTGTCTCCCACCCGCACCTACCCATCCCGGCTAATCGCACGTGGCATAGTCCCCGGATCATCTCCTCCTCCCTCGTGGATGCTCTTTTCACAGGTGCTACTCCAGAAAGCATGTCTCAGATTCCGAAACGTTGTGACACCCGATTCCCAGTTCATCGGTACCTAATTACTCGAAGCACAGGCCGGTCTCTGCAGGGGTATCGACGATCTCTTGCATCAAGGGAGATAGCCGTCGGTTGCAAGCGGCACACGAGGCACTATATCTTGCTGGGTCGTGCCTCAGTAGCTGCGTTCTTGATGGACACGCAATGCCGTGAGTCAGTACGCCCGCGTGAGCGAGATGCAGCATGAGAGCAACACAGGAGATCACGCTACACAACATGTGTTGACTACGTGCTCGACGGTATCCAATAGTATTTCAGTTTACCTAGAACATTGATTCATCGAGAAATAGCGCCCGAGGATACTCTCCACGCACCCGTCTGCTTAATATGTTGATGAACACATAGAGTTGGAAGTCAGGTTACAATGGATCCAAGGATTCACTTGAAATGGGGTTATATTTACCCCAACAAATATCACTTTTAGCAACTTTTGGAAAAGCTTTGGGTGCATTTCAATTTATCCGAATAAAACCCACGTGGTCGGGTAAAAATGGACCACGCCATGCGCCAGCATCTTGGGGTCTGCTCCCGTCAATGCAGTTTGCTTACCGAGTGACCTTAAAGGTATTGATATTTCTTCCCCACGCACATACACATGCCCTGGATTTTCCGAAGCCGGCCCTGCATCTGGTAGGCACCGCGGGTCAGGTCGAAGCAAACACTGCATAGGAATGTCTGGGACAGAGAACCTAGCGGAGGGGAAAGAGAGAGTTGGTGCCACGTCTGACGGGGCACATCGGCTCTTGGCTTCACCCTAGGGAAGATTCCTGTCCGGGGCGGACTGGTGTGGTGAGCGTGAGCCCGCTTGGCACCAGGTCCCAGATCCATTGTCCCGAGTTGTGCCCTCCTCTCTGCCTTATCCCAAGAGTGAGGTGTCCTCACTTCGGCGAATTCAAATTCGTTGCATCCCCAAGGGCTCCCACTCGCCGAAATTCCCACCGAGATAGCGGCACAGTAAAAGAGCGGAGGTTTCCGCACCAAAAGTGTGAGGCACCAACCGCTCCCATAATCTCATCACAGCCCCCAAGGGGTAGGTAGTGATTCCTTTCGAAAACCAACAAGCATTTTCCAACATTTTGCCAAGGCGAATTTGAAACTTTTGTTGGCTGTGGCCTGGCATGGCGCATGACCTTCCCATTCAAGTCAGGCTTGCCTGGCAGATACCGTGTAACCGAATTGATGGCGTGGACCAAAAGTTTTCAGATCGCTCCAATGTGTGGTTAGGAGGGAGAAGACTCGGCCAACTTTCACTCGAAGCCGGACACGGAGATGCATAGCGGGTGCCACCATCATGTCCACCTCTTGAGCAGGATTGCCATGTTACTGGATGACGGAGAGCGGGCCACGTCGAAAGTCAAGGCTCAACGAAACATCTCGCCTTTTTTTATCTGGTGCACGCAAAGTACCAAGTTTCTTCACCCGGGTTGGGACAGCGCTTGCTTTCCTGTCGGGCCGTCACACCAGATGCAGCCATCGTTTTTCATGCGGCATCGTCGTGACGGTTACACAAGGACAGTGTCTCTCGGCTAGGTACCGTCTAGGTAACAGATGATGCTTCACTCTAACTGGTCGGTGGCATCTTGATGGATGGATCAGCGGCGGAGCGGTTTGCCATGTTTACCCTGTCCGAGACACTGCATAGCCGTCACTTCCCCGCTGGTTGTGTGACAACAGCCGAGATGCGTCAACGGTTCTTGAAAGATTTGTTGCCTTAGTTGGACATCAAAACCGACTATCCGCAGGATCGGACCCCATTGCTTTGAAGCCGCGAAGACACCGAAGGCTTTCTCGGAGTTGGACCACCCCTTTGGGCGTCGAGACGCAGAAAAAGCGCTGACGAGAGGAGTGTGCAACGCCAGGCGGTGCTCGTTACCCGTTTCATCTCGCAGCATTTTGGTATGGCACCGTTGAGCCAACCACACCACAACTGTGTGTAAGCGCACCGTGATAGTTCACCGACGGCACACAAGACCGTCACAACAGCGAACCGGAAGCCATGCCTGGGAATCTAGGGGGCGCGGCGGCGAAGGTGAGAGGTGAGATGCGGCAAGACGTCAGGGAGTCTGGTTACAAGGGACAATGCATGGTCCGTCGCCCCCGATGGGGAGTTTGGCAGTTTGGGCCAGGGGGACACAAGGTCCATGAGGATGGCATCAACGGCCGGCAGTACCAACATAGCACCCGATCCTGACGCTGGGATTTTTGCAACACTTGGCTCGCTGTGGGTGGGCCACCAGGTCCCCTTCATCATATCGCACTTATAAGCAAGCGGTAACGGCGCTGTGTGCTCGCCGCCATCATACCTGCTCCTCAACCACGGCTAGATTTCCTGTCTTGTAAACAATCACCACTTTCCAGCGAACACTTGTTCGGTCTCCATTAACGGTTCTTGTTTCCCCTTGGCAACCATTGCATCGCCAGGCTCCTCCCGAGGCATAGCTCAGATTCCGCGTGCAACGGACCGGTCCTTCCGTCTGGATCGGCATCGGCACGCAGCTTTGCCGATCTCCCGAGAGAGAGAAGAAAATTACCGGTGACATGGCTAGCCCCCGGCCCTCTTCCCGGTCGCGGTCCCGACATGCCAGCACCGATGTCGAAGAATCCCGACGGCGGGGAATGATCCTCGACCCCGACTTCCACATCCCGAGTCCGCGCCCCACCCGGCCCCGCCAACAGCAACCTTCTCCGGACCGCCACCAACTTATCGACCCCGAAACCAGCTTCATTGTCGACGAAACCCCCGCGGCCAGCTGTGCATCCTCGGTTCGATCCGTCTCCCCCTCCTTCTGCTCTCGCTACAGCACGCCCTCCACCCTCACCCCGGAATACCCCCTGCCCCCTTACTTGCCCCCCACCACCGGTTCCTGCTCCTCGGACAAAGCCTTCCACATTCTCGACATCAAGTGTCCCATCGAAATCACCCTCACCTCAGCTTCCGCATCCGACCTGTCCCTGCCGCCCCCTCTTGTCCCGAGTCCGGACTGGGTCCGCGGCGTTGGTTTCTGGCGCTGCTTCATCGCCGTGTGCATCCCCATTTTGCTCTCGGCATTTGAAGGCAGCGTCGTCAGCACGGCCCTGCCCACCATTTCGCGCGACCTGCATCTCGGACCTCACTCGTCGTGGGTGGCGACCTCCTTTTTATTGGCGAGCATTGTGTGCCAGCCTCTGTATGGCCAACTGGCGGATATCTGGGGACGGCGCCACCTCATGATGATTGCTGTTGTCATTTTCGGCGCGGGAAGCGCCGTGGCGGCGGCGGCGAATGATGGGTGGAGCTTGATCCTCGGCAGGGTGGTGCAGGGGTTGGGATCGGGTGGCATCGATTTGTTTGCCGAGCTCATCTTGTGCGATATCATTCCGCTGCAGAGAAGGGGACACTATGTGGCCATCAAGGCGGCCGTGTATGCGCTGGGAACGACGGTGGGACCGATTCTGGGGGGCGTCTTTGCGGAGCGGAGCTGGAGGTGGTGTTTTGGAGTCAACATTCCCGTCTGTGCCATGAGTTTGGTCTTGATGTGGATGTGGCTGCAGGTCAGCAACGGCAGGAAGGTGACGGATGAGGACTCGAGCTCGGATTCGGAGAAGACGAGCCCGATGAAGAAGTTCTGTCGCGTGGACTTTGTCGGCATTTCGTTGCTGACCATGGCCGTGGTCTTGATTCTCTTCGCCCTGAGCTCAGGGGGCGCCGCATACAGCTGGGTGCATCCACTCATCCTCGCAACGTCCGTCGTCGGGCTCCTCGGAGTTGTTGCCTTTGCGTTTTGGGAGAGGAGCAGGTGGTGTGCGCATCCCATCA
This sequence comes from Podospora aff. communis PSN243, assembly GCA_033296975.1. Classification (NCBI taxonomy): domain Eukaryota; kingdom Fungi; phylum Ascomycota; class Sordariomycetes; order Sordariales; family Podosporaceae; genus Podospora; species Podospora aff. communis PSN243. The sequence continues at coordinate 6,251 of MU866003.1, read as the reverse complement.
TGCCGCCCTACATCTTTTCCAACCGGACATCGGCAGCCGCCATGGCCGTCACCACCATCCATGGATTTCTGACCTACGGATTCCAGTTCTACCTCCCGCCCTTCTTCCAGACGCTTATGCGGGCCACCCCAACCGAGTCCGGAATCTTCATCCTTCCCTGCTCGCTCACCATCGTCGTCCTTGCCGCTCTCGGTGGTCCCTTGCTTTCCAAATTCGGCAAGTACAAGCTCATGCACATCGGGGGCTTCATCACCATGGCCCTTGGCACCGTCGCATGCTTCAGCGACTCGGAAGACCGCACAGGAAAGGTTTGGATCCTTTTCACCTTCCTCTTCGGCATAGGCTCCGGCATCATCGTCTCAACCACCCTCCCCGCCGTCCTCGCCGAGTTGACAGACAAGGACAACGCCGCTGCGACTGGATCATGGGCCTTCCTCAGGGGTTTGGGCTCCCTTCTCGGCGTAGCTGCCCCCGGCGCAGCATTCAACGGCATGGTCACGTCTCTTTTACACGGCAGCCACGCACCTAGCGAGATCGTCCGCAAGGCGTTGGCTGGTGGTCACGCCTACGAGCACGCCTCGGCAGCATTCCTCGCCGAGGTGCCACTAGAAGACCTACATAAAGTCAAGGCCATCTTCGGGCGCTCGTTCATGGTCATCTGGGGAATCTGCACGGCGCTCTCAATTGCGGGCATCTTGATCTCGCTGGTCGAGAGACAGGTCAAATTACGGACCGAGCTAGACAGCGACTTTGGGCTCAAGGGGAAAGTCGAGGCGTCCGAGGTTTCCTTCAACAAGGGGTTCGACAATGTCTAGAGTAATGGTAACAACACTGTGCATGGGAACTGGAAAATGGGCGGTAGAATGTCGTTTCATGCTTGTCAGATGCATTGCGATTGCTCCATGTAAGCACTCGCGTGGGAGGGTCCTGTGCTGGGAGGGACTTCTGAAATTTTTCACAATCGTACCACTCAAAATACATGGATGAGCAAATGACGTATAGTTCTTCCCTCCCGCCGTGTGACAACTCTCTGTGTCATGTGACGAACATGTTGCCGGAGCTCGGAGCCCCGCACGGGAAATGGGTATCTGCCGTCGGGTGGCGACACCCGAACCCGTGTTGGCTTCCTGCTGTACCTGCACATCTTGCTCAACAACGGACGTCACCCTTGACACACCGACGTTGCTGGGAGATTGCCGTTCAACCTCTTGGAATCAATGACGCAAGAGAGGCATTGACGCAGCAGCATCATGACGGACACCAAGGGCAGCCCACACTCACAGCATGGATCCCTGCCCGCGGAAGGGGAAGGAGCAGACACCGGGAGGCTCTCCAAGGCACAAGGTATGGCACATCCAGCTTCCGGCGTTCCGGAAACGAACATGGGTCTAACGGCGTATCTACGGCTTAGACGCGGTCAACGTTGAAGAGCATTGCGCAGTCACAATGCTAAACGGCAAGCAATGCCGTCGAGGTTTGGCCTGCAAGCGGCACTCGATGACCGCAAAGCGATGTCAGGGGACGGTCTGCGCCGCTGGATTTGTTACTTCAAGGCCTTGCACCGCCTTGACTTGATCCGATTGCCTGAGGTGAGTCGAGTCGCTCGCTGAGTAACGGAACATTTGACTTGGGGAGTGGGCCAAGTCGGTTGACCCACGGGGTCCTAGGGAAAGAGGCAAAAGGGTGGTTCATTGGCCCGGAGCTGACATAAACGGACGGGATTGCATACTGTGATTCCACATCATCTGCATGGCTCGCTGTGAATTGAATGGTGTTGATTCCACATGCAGTTCATGCCGATGTCCGGGAAGGTGACCATGATCCGCTGGCACCCTCCCTGCCGTTGCTCTTGTGCAGTCTCCTCTGCCCCGGTTGGCTCCAGTCCTGCATTGAACCTATCAGCTCGCAGTCTCGTTCCCCAGGCAGCTGCTATGGGCATATTGTCTTCATGCCATTATGTAAGTATTACCGGGGTTCCTTCTACTCTGCCGTGATGTCACGGTGACTCAGCGCTTGGCAGAAATGATTACACACTTGGTGAAACATGAAGAATAATCACAAATTACAGGTTCAAAACAAGGATGGTGCACGTCGCTGTCTGGCACCGTACGACGGCCTGTGACAACGGATCGATGCCTCGCAATGGCGGTAGCAGAGCCTCAGACATAAAAGAGAAGTCGTGACCCGGAATGCACGAGTGTAGGTCGGAAAAACCATCACAAACATCCTCCCACGCCCCCCAAACCCCATTGCCGACGCAAATACACCAAAATGTCATCTGAGGACCACTACGACTTTATCGCCCTTGGCGCCGGCGAAGCAGGAAAACTCCTATCATGGGACCTCTCTTCCAAGCACGGAAAGAGGTGCGCCGTCATCGAACACGGCCCAATTGCCGGCGCTTGTCCAACCGTTGCCTGCATGCCGAGCAAGACGTTCGTCCATCTCGCCGACGTCCTGCACCACACCCAGCAAGATGCACCAAGCATTGCTTCGGGGTATAGCAGTAATGGCAGCGTGGTGGCGAACATGACGGCCGTCATCGCCCGCAAGAAAGCTGTCGTCGACGGACTTGCCGACATGTTCCTCAATGCTTTTGATAGCACGAATGTCGAGCTCATTCGGGGACACGGCACGCTTGTTGGACCAAAGACGATTTCGGTAAATGGACGACTCTTGACGGCCGACACCATCGTCATCAACACCGGTTCAAAAGCTGCCGTCGACAAGAACATGCCCGGACTTGTGGACGCCAAGCCAATGACCCATGTGGAGCTGCTCGAGTTGACAAGCCTTCCGGCCCATCTCATCATTCTTGGGGGCGGCTATGTTGGCCTTGAATTTGCCCAGGTGTTTGCTCGTCTTGGCTCCAGGGTCACGGTCATCGAGAGGAATGCGCAGGTCTTGAAAGTCGAGGACTCTGATGTCATTACCGAACTCACGGGTGTTCTGACGCGAGAGGGGGTTCAACTCCAGACGGCAACCACGGTTGACAGCGTGTCAGGTCTATCTGGCGATGAGGTTACCCTGTGTATATCAGGTCCGGGTCCCTCTCTGATCAAGGGATCGCACCTCCTTGTGGCAACCGGCCGCGTTCCCGCTACGGGAGGGATTGGTCTCGTTGAGAACGGTATTCGGCTGACGGCCACGGGGCATGTTGCGGTCGACGATCAGCTCCGTACCTCTGCTCCGGGGGTCTTCGCAGTCGGCGATTGTGCTGGCAGTCCTTATTTCACACACATTGGATGGGATGACTACCGCGTGGTTTTGGCGTCACTGACAGGAGCGCCACGGAAGGGCGGGACGGCAAATCGACAGGTCCCTTCTGTGCTGTTCACGTCTCCGGAGCTCGCGCATGTCGGGTTGCGAGAAAAGGAAGCACAATCGCAGGAGATCCCATACCGATTGGCCAAACTCCCGATGGAAGCGTTTCTGCGGACACGGGCTCTGGGAGACACGGATGGGTTTGCCAAAGTCCTGGTGGAGGCGGAGGGTGACAAGGTCTTGGGGTTTACAGCCCTTGGACCACAGGCCGGAGAAATGTTGCCAGTGGTTCAGCTGGTGATGAAGCTGGGTCTTTCATACAAGGAGATTGCCGACTTGATCATTGTGCATCCGACCATGTGTGAGGGCCTGGTGGATTTATTCCGGTCGGTGCCAGAGCAGGCTTGATTGGAAGGATTTTTCATCACCCTACATATAGTTCCAGAACCACAGTGTGGAAAGAAACTAATTATGTCAAAAGACGTCACAATCAAGCGCCTGCCAGGCTCAAGCATAGCTTGAAGCCGCTGACGCTCTTGTTTGAATGACTCGGCCACACAATCCAATAGTACCGTCGCTCATTCGCTATATTTACTGAAGTGGATTATTTCAACAGCAGATGAAAACGCTATGCTAATGGTTACGCTGATTCACGTAGTATACCGCTATGAGAAATAAACAATAGGAAGATATGCAGTCTCTCGCGCCGTTACCGTGCTGTTTACATCCCCCCCCCCCTTCTCCACCCTGGCGCGTTCAAAAATGCCTTTAACGTCTGGGAGGCCCTGGATGTTTGTGATCTTTATCTTTCGCGTCCGCAGGGTCATCACATGGTGTCGGATCGGGTTTTGGGTGCCAGTCAGGTTTTGTTGGCTTGCAAGGTGTCGGGCACGGCCCAGGAACGGTGATGGTTGTTCCGGGACCCGTTACCGTCACTGTGCAGGTCTTCAAAACTGTGCTGAAGTCTGCAATAGTCACAGTAACAGTAGTTGGGTGAGGACCTGAGACTGTTGTAGTTGTGGTCGTGGTTTTTGTCTCAGTCTTCGACCCGCTAGTTGTTGTTGTCATTGTCGTCGTTGTCGTCAGTGTGGGTGTATATTGGGTTGTAGTGGTCGTCGTTGTCGTTGTCACGGTTGCGGTGCTGGTACTACTGTGCGGCTCACAGTCTAGCCCAACACATACGCCGCATTCCTCTGGCGTTTGACCCTTTGCTGACGATTAGTGACCTGGCAGGAACGGTAAAAATCTCATATTTACATTTTTGCAGCACCAGACCTTCCCGCCAACCATGTTCCAGGCACAGTAATAGCCGCTGTCGCAAGCCCCTGAACACAATTAGCAAATTGAGGTGATGGAGTGCGAGGAATGCCTTGGTGGTTGCTGACGTCCTGAACCGTTACCACAGCAGGTTTGGTTGAGATCGACCTTGTTGTAGCAGAAGAGGGAGAGACTTGTGGACGCCTTGCAAGTGATCCAGTTCTGCCCGCAAGCGTCCTCACATGTTGTTCCACTCCCGCAGGTGCCAAATTCCGGATGGTAACCTTCTAGAGGTGGTGCTTGGCGACGAGGGTCGCTGATTGGGAGCCTCTCGATGGGATTGCCCCATCGGTAGAATTGATAGTGTCGCGCCGAGCTCAGTTGGAGCAAGCAAAGTGCTGTGAAGATGAAAAGCTCTTGAAAGCCCATGGTAAAGTTCTGCAACCCTTCAGGCTAGTTGAGCGGCGCTGCAGGGATTTGATGGGGAATGTTTTGGAGTTTCCGATGTTAAGTGTGGGACTTGAGAGGAGAAAGAAACTAAGCGAAAGATGATGGTGCTCCATGTTATAGAACTAATCATCTGAGCCGCTAACTGCCGCCTCCATCACGAGCTGTCGTGCAGACGGCGATACATCACCTCGTGCGAACTTGCAGAGCAGCCAGCGACATGAGATAATGGTTTTGCTGTGTGATGGTGGCTCGTTGTGCTCCTGCAGTACTGGTGGCAAGGGTAACTGGTGATTCGCTCTGCAAAAATGCCCCACCAAGCCCACCAATAACCACTTCGCAGTTAACTCTGTGGGAAGCCGGACCGGCCGTCCGGGATGCACAGCATCACACCATTTCCACACAACCATCTCATGGTCTAGCTGCTTTTCCGCCACAGCATTAACCCACATCTCGAAAAATTCTAGCAATTTCCCTGCAACCTTCCTGTCCTGGGAAATAAAGATTCTATTGTTCAGGAGGGGGATCGCATTGTTACTGGGATTGCTCTCACTGGCCTGTGCTTAAACGTTAACCTACAAAAGAGCCGACAAAATCTTAGACTAAAAAGCGTCTGCAAGTGTGGAGAACCTCGCCTGGCACACACTACCCATTGTAACGGGCGAGGTAGTGTATTGCAACTAGCTAGGCCTACTTAACGAAGACGCAGAACATAAGGAAAAAGAAGAAAGACAGGAGAGGCCTTCTGAGGGGGCCTCTTGCTTATGTACATGACCGCGTTCCTCTGATCGGAGGGAGACGGAAGATTCCAGAGCCGTCGCGTGCCTCATTGAGGTTTAGTGTTGTGGTCTGTGTGTGCGCATCCGCAATTCTGGGAATAGCTTCGTTCAGGGGTCGCCGACGCTGCACCAGGGCTCAGCCCGTCACACTTATAATCTGGAGCGCTTACGCAGCTCAAACATGTTGTGACGAGCCTGCAGGCCGCCCTGGGACCGACCCGGCCCGACGTGTTCCCGCAGGCGCCACAGTGCCTAGGACAGTACGGAAACAGTGGGTTGTACTGTGTGATCAACGTGATCACCCGGGGAAGGTGTTGAGCATGTTGAGCACGACTCAAAGAGTGCTCAACCTGGTCAACACGCTCAGCAGTTGAGCATGATGATCACAGTGATCATGGTACAAGTTACATCACTTCTCAGTAGTATAGATAGTTATCGTCGTACTTGTGGAGTGAGGAATCCTTCTGGTTCCTCACGCAAGTATTCGCTTTGTCAATTGAACCA
>MU866002.1:0-113714 GCA_033296975.1 Podospora aff. communis PSN243 | reverse complement strand
TCCTCTCCTCTCCTCTCTTTCTTTCTTTTCCTCATGTTCTGCGTCTTCGTTGAATAGGTCTAGCTAGTTGCAACACACTACCTTGCCCGTTACAACAGGGGAACTGATGATAATAAGTACTGATTATTAACGATTATTAGTAATCGCTGGCAGATAAAAAAGTCGGAAGCGGAGCGATAAAAGGGAACGTTAGTAATCCGCCTTAATTACCCTTAATCGTTAGTAATTACCAGCGATTAGCACATAAAAAAAGATAAAACACGCGATATCGATTAGCAGTGGAATAGCTATAGGAAAAAAGTATTATACGAGGGTATTTATTGTAATAAATAGCGTTAATTTGAATTATAATACCAGTTAAGGGTAACTGGGTTAGTACGAGGGTATTGTTAAAGGATAGCTATAACTATCCTCGCGTAGCTTAGTTATCTGTCGATTAGTCAGTATTAACTACTGTCGTCCCCAGACAACAGTGGCCGATGGCTGTTAACTATTATTAATTAACCACCATCACAGAGAGCACATAACCTACAGTGTATTAATGAGTCCGTGAGGCAGTGCTCCAATAGTGGCTGAGGACATGAACTGTCCCACATGTGAGAGGAAGATACCGTGACCACCAGTGTCATTGCCTCTCCCAGCTATTGAAGACTACGTTCCATTACAAAGCAAGCGTCCTGCTTATTACTAGAAATTGTTCGCTAGTCTTGCTCTGGCTCGAGTAGCTTTATTTATCTCGAGATGTAGTTCTACGTCGAGGAATAAAGGTCAGTGCATAGGTAGGTAGGTAGGCAGGTGGGCAATACCAGGAGCTAAATGGCCACCAAGATTTCACGTTTCGCTTGTCTCTTTGACAGCAGGTTGTGTACAGACATGGGCACCAACAGTGGTCAAATATGGCCGCAACTTACCTTGATGTTCCATTCACCTTCATCACTTACCTCAGGCAGGTAGGTATGTAGCACAGTAGCTGCGCACCACAGCCAGGAGTTTGAGAAGAGAACCAACCTTACACCCGTCCGATCCACAAACCCTTCTCGTCACTCGAAGCACCCACCTTGTACCCCTGGCCCCTGAGTAGAGCGGCAAAAAGGGGTCAACCTCCCATCCTCAACACCCCAACCTCTTAACCAACAACATCGCCACAATCTCCCACATACGACCATAGGCACTGGAAAATTCGGGATCCCGTCCGCTCTCCCATAGACAAGCCAGCGACCGCCAGATCAGTAGTTGGGTCGGTGACGACCAGCGAATCCCTGGTGTTGTATGTTCTTTTTGTTGTTTTTATCCGTTTCCTGTTTTGGCCCGGGTCTGCCTTGTCTCCTGCATTTTGACTCCGCTCCTGTGCGGCTTGAGAGTCGGGGGTTCCATTGGGTTGACAAGTAGGGCGTTGTGTCTGGAAACGCCTTGTTGAGAAGACGAGTGTCATGGTAGGTAGTAGGTAGGTAGCTCTATTCCACCGGGACCGCGAGGTTGATGTTGGCTCTGATCGGGGCGCCTGTTACTAGTCGACCAGAGGACCCCCCTTCTTTTCTTCGAGTTCAAGTCTAAAAATTGACGAGATACCGTGAGGAGTCATCGGTGGTGCTGTTCAGTGAGAGGTTGGTAGGTACCAGATGTCGGTTTTGGCTTCCCCCTTTTCCCGTCCTGCCCCTATTTCCTAGCCCTTTGCAAGTGATGTCGTGCTACCGCAGATGCCGTTATCATCGGTACCCCTATTGTTGATACCTCCAGCGGTCTATGTGGTCGTGGTGGTGTCCGGCTCTCAATCCTGCGTAGGTAGGTACCTAGGTAGGTTCCGTCACCCATTCCCCTACCCCTAGTTATCCATCCTCCTTGTTCTCGTTGTCATTGTTGTCCTTGTCATCATTGTAGTCGTCGTGGTCGTCCATCCCTCTCATACCGCCTCGTGTTGTCACGTCGCGAGTACATGTCGTATCATGTCGCACAAACACAACACCAACACCAGAAGCCATCAAGTTCAGAGAAGAAGACATCCCATTCTTATATCTACTACTGTCTACCCTCCATCACGGCTGACATCACGGCTATTCCCCCCTTCTCAAACCTGGCAAAAAACACAAATCCCCGAGTCATCACCATACACCGAAGTATCTAATCAACACCAAACACACGTCCTCACAGCCGCGAGGCTGAGTCCCCCTTCCCTCCAGCAACCGTATTAAAGCCAGCCACTTCAGCCTAGCGCCGCCATCATTGTTTCCCTGACATTGAAACACCAGCTACCTGCCTTCACCTTAGCCACCATCACAGCCGAATCTGGCTGTTTGTTTTTGCTTGATGCCCAAACAGGGACGAGGTCAAGTCAAGATGATAGGCTGTGTCTGAGATGTGGCGAGGCTAAACGGGGGAAAGGAACAAAACAACAAGACAGAGGCTGACGAGAAGTGTGAGTGGGTATCTGCGGCTCTGTGGAAGCGGACGAGTAGGAGGGCAGAGAGTTCTTGCCAGCAGGAGGCAGACATGCCGAAGAGGGAGACATGTCAACAGTCAGGTGATGGACGGACAGAGTCCACCGTCTGAACTTCAGACGACGACGAGGAGATGCCCATCCCAACGGTATCCCAACTCGACGGCAACGTATCCAAACTCGAACACAACGGTATCCAAACTCCATCGCAACCGTATCCCAACCCACAACAAAGCCTACACACACCCCCCAGCCAAAGACACCCAGCAAGGACAACATGAGAACCTAATTCCATCCCAAACCGGAGACTTCTCTCCCCTCCCATCCGAACCTTTCCCTCCCTCGACCTGGCACCACCCCAAGCCGGAAAGAATCAGCAAAGAAACCTTCTCGAATGCTGTCACGGCACGTCCGTTCCAAACAAGCAGCAGTGACACATGCATGCAAGACGCAAGAAGGGTACCCAATCTCCCCAATCTCGCATACGTCTCTCCAGATCTCGCATCTCTCATCTCGCCAGAGCTACATCCCGCTCGCGATCTTGCAGTCTTGCAACCGGGCCTGTCCCTGCCATGTCCGACTCAGGTGTGCCCGACGTTCCATCAGATCTCGCATGACCACCGTGCTCGGTATCTCGAAGCCCTTCACATCCGCGGGGCAACGTGGAACGCAAGGATGCGCCCTGTTCGGCCGTGGCCGAGGATGTTTTGCCTCAGGGCGAGCCGTCGTTGCAGCAGAGACCCAAAGGGGGGAGAAGGAGAGATGAAAGACGCAGAGGAGGGTGGCAGCAATGCCGTAGCTGCAGAGATCATCAACGCCTGGCGGGCAATGACACGACCTGAGGCAGAGAGGTGGCGAGACATGATCGTCTGTCTGTCCTTCCGGACCACAAAGACATCGGATGGGGAGGAGGAGACACGGCTCATGCACGTCGAGGTGTGCGTGTCGGATGCTTCTCGAAGTTGTGTTGTGCTTGAGCAGGTACTCGAGGAGGCATGAGGATGACTGCCGCTTGGCAGGATGCACCACGTGTGAGACTCTGCACAGTCTCTGAGTGGTCAAGAGGTTCCAAGCAGATGGAAAGCAGGGCAGACCTTGTCCTTGCCATTGGAGGGTATGCAAAGATTCAAAACACGGATCTGGTCTGGGGATGCCGTGTGTGTCCCCCTTCCCACGCGCCTGAGCCTCATCTGCCTTTACCAGCCGTCCATCCCAAACCAGGACCGGCTGTGGGTTAGGGCTGATGTGGCTGACTCTGGCTGACTACTAGCAACACTTGCTGCTCAACACCTGCTGTCTCCTCAACCAGCCCACCTAGGAGTAAAAATTTGGACTGGGGATTTCCCAAAGCCAAAGTGGAGAGAACATTGTCCTCCTCGGCTCCGACGAGAGAGAATGGGGCGGGTAGTAACCTCTTGTTGCGTGGCAGAGGAGATCCCGCTCGCCTCCGACTATCCGGGGCTGGGGGTGGCGAGACTGCACTCGAGCGTCTCTGCTCTCGAGAAACTGTGGAGGAGAACACAAATCACTCCACAGGATCCTCATTTCTGCAAGAGCGGTTGGGATGTCATAGCGGGCAGCAACGTATCGCAGCAACGTCCAACCCCCACGGCTCAGATTTGCCATCTTGAAGTGACCCTACTGGGGCCTTGTTCTAGGATGGAATGGATGAGGCAGCCTTCTAGAAGGCCGCCAGGGTCGCAGCAGGCGATGGCATGCAACGACTACAAGCCATGCCCATCATGCGCCTTGGGGAAGCATTACCACTGCCAAAGCCTGGATGATGATCCGGATCACAAGGACCCCAGCGGAGGAGGGCACGATGGTGGCCCTTGAGACGATGGGTTTATTTTGGCAAATCTCTGTTCCACGCTTGACAATCAGTGGCTGCGACAGGGGACAAAATGTTCAGACGAAGGCGAGGGCGACGACGACGGTAAGGGTCACCCCAGAGTCGATGTCGATCGCCGTTTGATCTTCGAAAGGGTTCAGAGAAGTCCAGGATGACGTTATTCACATCATTGCGGGGATGCCCCTGCTTCCCGCAAAACTGGTGGCCATGGCTTTGCTGGCCCTTGTCTGGCCCTGCCTGTTGTTTTGGCCGCGCGGGTGGGGGGTTGGCAACCTGCAGGGGGCTCTGCCGGTGCACCCAAAACACAGACTGTGTCAGTCGAGGCGGCACAACACCAAACACCGATACTTTTTTCGCTGTGCGCCCGTCGCCGCTCGAACGGCCTGCCGTCCTCCGACCCGCTGGAGGGAGCAGGAGAGAGGTTGGCTTCATGCTGGTCTTGCGGAAGCCAGAGAGCGCCGTGCGACACAGCGGAAAGGCTTGCGAGAGAGTCTGAGAGAAGCGCTCGAAGCGCTTTCCCGCGGCACAGGGAAACATGTCTGCAGCTGCTCGGTCACTTGACCGTGCTCACCACCTCGACATTGCGCGCAAGGAGCACTAAGAGGCGCTCACTTCCACTAAGAGTTGTCAGCGTGGCCTCCCACGCTCCCACCCTCTCTGCGCTGCCTGCGCGGACTTGCGCCCAGGGCAAGACTCAGATCGATCGACTCGGAGGTTATTCTCCCCACGACGCTTGTGTAGCGTACAGTTGGGCGTTGGTGGCGCGTGGTGACCCTGCGCTGCTCACCAGGGGTCGCAGAGTGTCTCGGATATCGCCGTTGAAATGTCGTCGTCAGTCTGACCCTGGGCCGACGTGGAGGAAAAGGTCCATTGCTTCACTGCCCCTTCTTCGGCCCCAGATGGTGATCAAGAACCACAAGAAATGGACAGCTGGTTTTTGGGGCTCCCGCGCAGTTCGTTGCCCCCCATTTTGCTTTAGGGAACCGCCCGCGGAATGCCACCACAATCCTAGCCTTCCCCGCAAAACCCCCCTGTGCGCTGGGGGCACAAGCTTTGGCCCTGATTAGACAAGTGCCGTTGGGGCGCGCCGAAACGGAACGCTGGGCGGGGGTGACTGCCGCATTGAGGATGCGTCGTCCGAGGATTGGCACCTCGACACGAGGGCACAGGGGCCCATGGCCCAACGCCTGCTCCGGGGCAAAGTATTGCCGACAACCTCGGCCTCATTGGTCACCGTTATCTGCCGCAGGGGTCTACGCGGCTCGTCCTGCGTGTGCGTGTGTGTGCGTGTTGTGCGTGTGTGTGTCTGAGTCTCAGTCCTCTTCAACGGTGAACCACAGCCTTCCAGGTTTGACGCTTGCCCCATCCGAGAAACATTTGAGCCGCCTCCGGCCCCCTGCTTTGCTTCACGGGACCCAAGGCCGCCGAAGAAGGATGGAATAGCTTCATATGCTCAAATTCGGCGACGCCGTCCTCTCCCCTTTCCGGACCACGTTGATATTGTCCGTGGCGAGCCTGTCAGCGGATCTTGCCCTGTTTGTCAGTGGACGTCTTGCTCCGGTGTACGTATGACCTGCGACGGAAACAACACCAGTTTCCATCTGCCGACCTGGTCAGTGTGCGTTCTAGTCTCAACCATTATGCTCCGAATTATGCTTGTCGTGATTGTTTATTGCTGCGCAAAAATGAAGACGTTCTTGGTCTGCGTTCGGCCTAGCCCTTGGACCAGGCTGTCGCATCCTCCAGGCCAGTGGCGGTCGCGCCCAGTGTGGGCGGTCCCAGATATTGCCCACTTAATTAACACCAATCTATCGCCGCCCATCAGTTCCGGTGATATAGCCCTCTCGACTATGCAGGGGAGTCCGGATGGGGATGCTGAGTACCGCGCTTGTCGATAAGATCAACGGGCGTCTAACAGCCCCCCTGGTCTGATTCCGTCTAGACCAACCTTCGACTTCATATCGAGACCACCTCGGGGGTCCATCAAACTCGATCCGCCCTCACGAGCCGAGTGATCGCAACTGAACAAGTGCTGATGAGCTGCCCCAAAGGTCCCAGCCACCTTGTCAACCGTTCTGCACGTGGCTGCAATCTATCCACCCTATAACGCCTGCCGTCAGGAGCATAACGGCGTCGCCTCATTGGCTGCCTGACAGCAGATCATGTGAGGGACTACCGTCGTCAACTGGACGGGTCCAGTTGTGTAGGAGATAGATGATGACTGGAGAAGAGCGGCCGGCGTCGATATGATGTTGCACCACACCGTCATCTTCTGACCAGGTTTCTGTGCTTGCATGTACCTGCTTGACGCGTGCAGCTCTCCGAGACCCCTGTGGACCATTGCCCTCTCGTCAGCCGTTCCTGAGATCCGCTTGACGTGCGTACCTGACAGGGCGACAACAGCGTCGCGGTGGTGCTTGAGTGGCATCTTATGAGGACCAACCCGGGCTAACCCCTTTGGGCTCTCCACATCTTCCGAACATGTGGGCTATAGAGCGTAGCAACGAGGATCGGAAGCCGGACTCGTCGAGCGCCAGCTACCTGTGTGACCGTGTTCTCCACGATGCCGTCGAAACTCAAACAATGCCGCGGTCTTGGCATGGGGTGCAGCTGTCTGCGGGGATGGAGCAGCTCCTCAAGCTTGATGGGGAAGGTGAGTTGCGCTGCTGGAGATGACGCTCGGCATCCCCATGTCTTTTTCTTTCAGGGCGGTATGAAGGCCTATGTTCTGGCGTCCGAAAGGTCTCCATGGTGGAAAGGCGGTCCCCCTCCCGCGTACCCCAGCGGGGTGCGTAGGGGCCAAATAGATTGCACCGGGACCGATAGACAAGTGCTCCTACCCGCGAGCAGGCCGTCTACCCCCCAGTTCACCCCCAAAGAACGAGGGGAGGTGGCAGGCAATCTAGAGAGCCAAATTGTGCCCATGTGGCAGACCTCGTCGGCATGTCTGTCAGCCTCGGAGTTGTAGCAGACTACTTGTTTGCAGTTGTATCGCATAGTATCGCCATGGCAGTCGCCTGGTGGTGGAGTACGACGACGGAGACTTTGCATCGGTAGCTGCCGGTGCTACCACCTTGCGAGTGGATACCGCGCCCTCATCTCGCCTCGTCAGATGGCCTTCCATCCTGCAACCAAGAGGCAGAGAGTTCCCTCGAGAGCGGTGCCCCCGCTGGGCTGCGCAGAAACGAGACGGCAGGCGAAAATATTTCGCCCAGCGCTGTGTGCTCGTGAACCCCAGTTCCTGGATACGGCCAAGGCCGCTCCCGTCCCGTTCGAGGCTAGGCTGAACAGCTGTCCCAGAGTATCTGGTTTCACATTGTGTTGAGATAGCCAGAACCACTTACTCTTGCCTCGGAAGTTGGCTGTTGGAATGAAACATTCTGCAGAGTCAAGCCTCTGAGAGCCCCTACTGCGTACGAGGGCCAAAAGCCGTTGCGGTAGCTAGCCACATCTGGGGAAGGATGCCGTATGCCCCTGCCACGTGGTAGCGACGGAGGAAAGGGTGGCTACTAGGTCGGTAGGTAGGTAGCAGGGCAGGCAGTTGGCGCGCATGATGGGTCGAGCTCTGAGATTTGAGTAGTGAGATTGGAGGATTCGGCACCTCGTGTAGCGTAAGCCATCCTAGGGGCTTGTGGGAACGGGGACCAGATTTGACGTGCAACCCTGTCTCTGTCTCTCTGCGAGTGCATCGGACTGGGCTGAAGGCAGTTGCGTTGCTGCAGCGGTGCGGCGTGGTGGTATGGCGCGCTCTCAGATCGAATCACCTGGGCGGTGGGTGCACGTTCGTCACGGCCTGCCGCGCTCAAGCAAGGAGGAGTGAGCGAGGAGGTTGTGCCGTCCGTAGAAAACGGCGATGACGGAAATCTCCATGTTTGACACGCGGTGCGAGACCTATCAGGGGGGCCACGGGGTTTCGGGCACACATCAGCGATGTGGCGCTGACAAGGGGGGTTGATTGGTTCAGTAAATTTGAGAGCCACATGCGCCGACAGGGGGTCGCCATGGCATCGCGAATCAAAGGCGCCCAAGCCTTCAACAGCGCAGACGCGATCTGGCGTGCATGTGGAGTTTCGGTCCGTCGGCCGTTCAAACCTCTCTTCGCGGGCGACAGGGGTCATGACGAGCCGTGCAGCTGCGCTTTGCTTGCGCCCAGAAAGCAACCAAGCTGGTGGCGCAGAAGCGCTAGGCTTCTGGATCACTTCCTCTTCTGTCTGCAAACGGTGAAGCTCCGTGTGGGTGGTGGTGTGCGAGAGACGGTGAAACGGGGCCGTGAGGAGTATCCCAATTCCACCAGCCACGAAATGCGGGGGAATCGGGGATCACCCCTCTCAACTATCGCGCGATCTTGTAAAGTGCAGCGAGTTCAACTAGGCGCTCAAATGGGGCCTTCTTGTGCTCATCGTGCACGGTTGACTCTGCTGTCATGCAGCTTTATCGAGATTTGGGTGGTGTGCGTTGGGTGCGGTGGTTGCGCGGCGCGGTGTGGGAAAGCTTGTGGAACGGGAGACGGCACTCGCGAAGGAGGATCCCGCTCCGTACTGCGAGTGGATTTTGCGCGGTATCCTCGATCGAGAGGGGCCGGTGTCCGCTCCAGCCACCGCTGTGAGGGCAGGGACCGCAGGTGAGGGCGGAAAGATTCAGGTCCACGACAGCTGCCAACACGGCAGCGAAAGGCGGATGTCCCCAATCAGGGCCGTTGAGGAAGCTGAGCCGTGAGATGCTCGCAATCTATATTTCAGGTACCACAACTTCGTGCGTCGACTGGTACCGGGCTCGACGAAGCAGCATTCTCACCGCACCGCCCAGTGGGCCATCGGCAGGACGAGAGACTGACTGGTGACGGAATGTGATTGATGCATATGCGGCGAGAAGGTTGATCACAGACGCTCCCCATTGTCAGTGCTTACTGAGGCGAAATTCAGCTTGCCTTCGCATTCCTGTTTCCTGGGAACAGAAGAGGGGTCGCTCGCTCGCTCGCCTGGCTGCGGAGAACGGCATCTTTTTCTTGATTGGCACCGCCCGGCCCCGCGATCCCGACTTGCCCCTTCGGACTGAGCGCTCTTGCTTCCTTCTGTTCTTGCGTGCCTTGCCTGGCAATTGCATCGGCGTCCATGCCGTGTGTCTTCGTGGCCTGTGGTCCGCGTGGTCCGTGATCAGTGGTCTGTGGTCCGGCGGTCCCGGCGTTGATTAGGTGTTAGTCTGCTCCTGGAGTCGCGCCAAACACTCACGTTCTCGCACGAGAGGGGACCACTGCCGGAGGGAGGGGCCGGTGGTGAGTGGCCTCGCATTGTGTTTTGGTCCCAAGTGGGAAGCTTGTCTGCAGGCGTTTAGATTGAGGCTCTGCGTGATTGGCTTCCAGACTGTCGACTTGTTTCAATCCGCAACTGGCTTGCGCTGCTGGACCAAACCCCTCGTCGCTATCTCGGCCGATAATTGCCTGACATAAGGGCGTCGATATTGAGCTGCCGACCCAACCAAGGTCCACCTGCGCCGTCAACACGAGGCCAGATGCTCCGCAATTTCGACTCTCTCGAAACCACATTTCGAAAAGCAGAACCAAAGCAAAGTTCTGCGACAGTCGTAGGCGGCCCCGTTCGATGTGGCAGGGGGAAATTGTCATGTGGCACCGCCAATCTGATGGTCGGTGATAATTGTCAATGCAACAGATATTAATGCGCACACCGAATGAGAGTAGTAGTAGTTGTCGAGACCGTCGCTTAATGAAGGTATCGCTGCGCGGTGGCACATCGCTCAGCGCGCGTGTGGGCTGAGCTGTGGCACATCGGCTCCCAAAAGTGAAGAACGGGTTGGCGAGCGAGCTACTATCGGGACTCCGACTGGCTGCTGCCTCAGGGGAGGCGAGGGATTTTTTGTTATGTTCAGTTTAGGGGGACTGAAGACAAGTTGTTGGTTTGGTTTTGCGTGATTGTGTGCATTTTGGGGCGGAGATTGCCTACTTTCATGGAGTTGAGTGCATGGAAGCAAGTCGATGGGATTTTGCTGGATTTTTGAGAGGACACATGGGAATCCACCGTGGAGAAATGTTTCGTGCTGACTCGGCCTGCGCGCCAGGGTTTTTCCTGGGATTGTGGACTTGAGTGGGTTTGGTGGGCCTCGATGGGCGGGATGACACCAGCGCTCCTTCCTCCTTGCAGCTCGGTGAGAGGTGTGAGTCTTCAAAAAGTCTTCAACAGAGCTGAGGTGTGGCGGTGACGACAGGTCGCGACTGCCCCCAAGTGGAGGTGAGATGACCTGAGCCAGCCCTGACGAGCACGACAAGAACGCCGAGCACGCGAACGGAGCGGGGCACCGTCTTGGACGGACTGGCTTGGCGGGGATCTCGCCAGCGCACTTGGCACCAGCTAGGGGAGAAAAAAAGCTCCGTCAGTCATCTGCCGTCCTTGACCCTCGACTTCTTGACCGGGCGGACCGTGGTGGTGTCCACACCTTTGGCGAGAATGGCAGGTCGCCAGTCGCCTCTCTCCCCCAGATCTCGACATCCGAAGTGATCTGGGGTTTCGAACCACAGCGAGGCGAGAACGTCACGGCATCGACGCCCGCGCGATCATCCTCAAACATGGCCGCCGCTAGTTTGGACGAACGCAATTTCGACACTCTTTGGAGCTTGGCCTAACCAGACACTCGCATGGAATGGTTCGACAAACATGGAATTCTCATCGTCCGTCCCCGAAGGCATAGCAACAGGCACATATACCACGGCGCGGATTGGGGATTGCAGAGAGCGTTAACAGCGTCCGCTATAGCAGGCACACGGCGGAAGGCGGATCTTGATGGTCGAGTCCCCATCTGGAGGAGCGGGGAGTGAGCCACACTTGCCAGGAGTCTGGAAAGCAGACCCGACCTCAAGCGACAGGGGGGGCGGTTCACCGTCTGCAGCGCACGACGACGTGCAGCGCAGCGCCGTGTGCACCTGAAGGAAGCGGAGCGTTGGACGGTACGGGAGGGGAGGGGAAAGAAGCCTGGCTGCCAACCGATCTGGCATGCCCCCGAGTCTCCGAAGCCGACCCCAACTTCCCAAGTCAGCAGCGTGCGACGAGCACCATGATGTGATGATGCCTTTCGGCGACACTCTGGCCGAACGAATGCGCCGCCAAGGCCGTTATGGGTAGGGATGGCACACGCCACCCAGGTTGACCACCAGCGGGCGCCGCCTTTGCGCACCGCACTCTGGCCCGCCTGCTACTGGTGCTGCTGGCTGCTCCTCACCAGCACCCACCTCCTCTCTTCCCGCTACACAGCGAGCACAACTCAATTACGTGGGAGGCTTCGAGAGCGGAATCGCAGTCATGGGAGAGGGGGGTGACAGCGGAGGCTACCCTCCTCGCCCGCCAGCGCCCCCCGGTGCCGGCTGCTGCGCTGCGCTAAGTGTCGTTGCAAACCCACCCAGGCGGCAGTAGCATTGTGGGCTCGATCTGGATGGCGGACGGATGCTGATGAGCGCTTCTCACCTCTGGAGCGTTGCTACGATAGCGTGGTGAGGGTTCTCCACCAAGACCAGCATCCCGCCCCTGCTGGATGGCAAACCCTGGCCACGGCTTCTCCACGCTGCTGATGGTCAAAAAAGAGCGCCATATATCCTCACGTTTGTCCTGGCGAAGGTCTTCCCCAAAGCCGCTCCAGAAATTCTGCTGTCATCCATCCCCCCTCTCGCACCCCAACCGCTACCCGCTTTGCGCGCCCGCACACCTTCGCCTCCCCCCCAAAAACTACATCCCGTCCCGCCGCTTATATTGACCGCGCAATATAAACTTGAGACTCGATATTGTCCTGGACTAGACGGACTCGCGCCAGTCGCCAATCGAATCGCCCGGTGTCAACAAGCTCGCTCGCGACGTCCTGCTGTAGCTGCACGCCAAGGCTACATAGACAGTCGCTCAAAGTGAGTTGGAGAAGCAGGAACCGCTCGAAAATCTACCGACTTGCGCCCCTGTTCCCATCCGGCATCCTTTGGCCCTTTTGGCTCGCCCCTGGTGGTTCCGGCCCCTCACGAGCACTATACGGCACATCGCTGAGGACTGAGACGGAGAGAGAGAACTCGAAACGCAGAGATCCAGAGAGTGAAAGAGAGAAACCGAAAAACTCACGATACGGAGATTTCGTGAGAGCAGAAAGTCGGAGGCGACAGACAAGGGGGAAACGCCAACCCGTCGCTGTTTGTTCTTGGGGGGCTCGGGAGAGTTCGAGAGAGCCCGGCTCAGCGTGCGAGACCAAGCCGGCCTCCTCGCCCCTCAGGCGCCCATATCCCGTACGTTTGGCGATCCCTCCCCTACCCTGCCCGTCCACGTTCTGGACGGCGCCCGTTTTCCATACCCTCACCCCTGTTCACCGGACCGCCCACCTTCGCAGTCTCCTACCACACCCCCAACCCCGCCATGCGGTGTTGGCTCTTGCATCCCATCGTGCAGATGGCCGTGCCGTCTTCCTCAACCGTGTTGATCTCCTCCACTGTTTTGGTGGTGTCTGTCATGCTTTCCAGCACTCCCATCAATGCTCATGCCTGTCACTGACCGTTCCCCACAGAGAACTTCGGACCGTCTGACTACCGTTGGCTCGTCTTGGTCCCGTCCGGCAGCTCGCCAACCTCTCCGCCAAGAGCTCAGATATAGATAGCTCCCATCTCCCATCCTCGCTGTCGACGGCTTCTCATATCCTTTCTCCATCGCAGACGTAGCAGAGCTTCAACCAACTGCCCTCACTCGCTCGAAGCAGTTCGTCTCAACAACTAATTCATGGTCTTGATGACCCCTTATTAACTAATTCCGGATCCATCGTCTCCTTCTCATCTCCGACAGAAAAACTTATACCAACAACAACAACAACAACAACAAGTCCTCCTCAGTACCATCAGCCACCGTCAAGATGCTTTCCAATCCGCTCCACCGCTTCTCTCCTTACCACACCATCCCCTCCACCACCCTGTTGTCGAACGGCCATGTTCCCAACGGGCACATGCACCACGGCCTCGACGGTCTTCCTCAGGGGTCTCACTACGCCCTCCAACAGCTCCAGCAACACGTAGGAGTCCACAACCCACATCTCCAGAGAGGCGGCCCGCAGCCAAAACACCGCCAGCACCCATACGGGCCAAGCGCAAGGGCAACCGGCGCCGCCGGCCCCATCCGGAGGAGAATCAGCAGAGCCTGCGACCAGTGCAACCAGCTGCGAACAAAGTGCGATGGGCAGCATCCGTGTGCCCACTGCATTGGTAAGTTGTTGACTTGTCCTTCCTTGGACTGGTTTGTCTAACCGTGACAGAATTCGGTCTCGGCTGCGAGTACATTCGCGAGCGCAAGAAGCGTGGCAAGGCCTCCAGGAAAGACCTCGCTCAGCAGGCCGCCGCCCAGGCTGCCGCCGCCGCTGCCTCCAACGGCCAAAAGTCAGGGGACGAGAATGGCCAGTCTTCTGAGAACCGTAGCGACAGTGCCAGCACAACAAAGCCCATCTCGGAGCAGCAGTCAAACTCCAACGATGTCAAGATCGACATGGACGACTCGATGAGGAGCCAAAGGACAGGAAGCATGGACAGCTTGGGCGATATGGGCCACCAAGGGCACATGACGAGCCACCCAGGGGGAGACCACATGGATAGCCCCGGCGCGCTGGACCTCAACGGCTACGGAACTGTGCACCCTGCATACGACCGCCAGTCGATGGGCGGACACATGATGAATGGCGCACAACACACGCCCTACGGCTCCAACCAGGGCAACATGTCGAGCTACCCAGACCTGCCGTACGCCCTCCAGACGCAGAGCCCTACGAGCTACTCGGCCAACGCCTCCAACTCTTTCCGCCTCGGAACCAGCCCTCTCAGCGCCTACCCCATGGGCGGAGAGACCACCTCGCCGGGCTGGATGAACATGTCGTCGCCGCCGCCGCAGTTCGCCTCGCACGTCCCGCAAAACAACTTCAGCCACTCGCAGTCGCGGTATCCGGTGCTGGAGCCGCTCATTCCGCATCTGGGCAACATGATTCCGGTCTCCCTGGCGTGCGATCTGATCGATCTCTACTTCGCCAGCTCGTCATCGGCCCAGATGCACCCCATGTCGCCTTACGTTTTGGGGTTCGTGTTCCGAAAGCGGTCCTTCCTGCACCCTACTAAGCCTCGCCAGTGCCAACCAGCTCTCCTAGCAAGCATGCTCTGGGTTGCTGCACAAACCAGCGACGCTCCCTTCCTCACGAGCGTCCCGTCCGCCCGCGGCAAGATCTGCCAGAAGCTCCTGGAGCTCACCGTCAGCCTCCTTAAGCCGCTCATCCACACGCCCTCGGAGGAGGCCTCGCCAGTGTCCAGCCCGATTCCGGACGGCGTCGCGCTGGGCGGTCTCGGTGTCGCTCTCCCTGGATCCATCAGCATGGATGCCCTGACGGGCGAGTCGGGTGCCTTTGGTGCCGCCGGTACCCTGGACGACGTCGTCACCTACATCCACTTGGCAACCGTGGTGTCGGCGAGTGAGTACAAGGGCGCCAGCTTGCGCTGGTGGAACGCGGCGTGGTCCTTGGCCCGCGAGCTCAAGCTAGGCCGCGAGCTCCCGCAAAACGCCCCATCCATGCAGCCGCACCTCGGGTCCAACGAGATGGATGCTGATGGCGAAGCCGAGGAGGAGATGGGCAACACCCCCGGCGTCATCACCGAGGAGGAGAGGGAGGAGAGGCGCCGCATCTGGTGGCTTGTCTACGTCGTGGATCGCCACCTCGCCCTCTGCTACAACAGGCCCCTGTTCCTGCTCGACATTGAGTGCGACGGTCTGCTCCAGCCCATGGACGACACCGACTACCAGAATGGCAACTTCCATGCCTACACCGACCCGAGCGTCCTCGCTTCGGATCCTGCCTCGGCTCAAACGCTCCGAGGCCGCGGCCCCTCCTTTGAGTGCACTGGACACAGCATCTTCGGCTACTTCCTACCCCTCATGACCATCCTGGGCGAGATTGTGGACCTGCACCACGCAAGGAACCATCCCCGCTTCGGCGTTGGCTTCCGATCTTCCCGCGAGTGGGACGACCAGACGGCCGAGATCACTCGCCATCTCGAGGCATATGAGCAGAGCTTGAAGAAGTTCGAGCAGAGGCACCTGAGCCTGAGCGCACAGGCGCAGGCTGCTGACGAGAAGGCCGCCGAGGCAGCTGGTGTGCCCACTGCCAACGACCTTCCCCACGATGTCGGCACCCCCTCGGTCCACAGCGTCCACAGCGTCCACACCAACTCCAGCCGCATGACCGAGAGCGACATCCAGACTCGCATCGTCATGGCCTATGGCACCCACGTCATGCACGTGCTGCACATACTCCTCACCGGCAAGTGGGATCCCATCAACCTCCTCGACGACAACGACCTGTGGATCAGCAGCCAAGGCTTCATCACCGCCACGGGACACGCCGTGTCGGCTGCCGAGGCCATCAGCAACATCCTCGAGTTCGACCCCGGCCTCGAGTTCATGCCCTTCTTCTTTGGGATCTACCTCCTGCAGGGATCCTTCCTGCTTCTTCTCATTGCCGACAAGCTTCAGCTCGAGGCTTCCCCCAGTGTCGTCAAGGCCTGCGAAACCATCATCCGTGCACATGAGGCATGCGTGGTTACTCTCAACACGGAGTACCAGGTAGGTTTTCATTCCTTCAACCCGCATGGCAGGCCGGCAATGCTGACTCGGTTCCAGCGCAACTTCAGCAGAGTCATGAGGAGCGCCCTCGCCCAGGTCCGCGGTCGTGTGCCCGAGGACCTCGGCGAGCAGCACCAACGTCGCAGGGAACTCCTTGCCTTGTACAGGTGGACTGGCGATGGTACCGGACTTGCTCTTTAGATTTCTGTTCTTTCTTCGTCTCAAGCTTGGCTTCGTTGCTTTGGCTTTCTCACGCTCTACTTCTTCTGCTCTCTCTCTCTTGGGTTGGGGTCGCCTATACATACATTTTTACTGTTTAACTCTGTTTATATTGGCTGGCGGTTTTATCGGGGACAACGGGGGGCGGTGGTCGGTCGGCGTTTTTACATTGGAAACTGGGGAATCGGTTCTCAAAATGTTTTTGCTTTTCCCTGCTTTTCTCAAAACGGCGACACAATGGAAGGGGGAAACGGGGAAACAAACGATCTTGGGGTATGACTTTTGTTTTCCAACGTTTTGGCTGGCGGTGTTTTTATGCCTTGGCTTGTTTTTGGCTCAAAGGGGAATCCAAACACAATGGTTGGGGGATTTGGGCGGTGGCTTTAACTGACTCATGAATATCTCTCTCGAGCTCATATATATAGTATATTATGGGATGAAACCTGAATGGAAGTTTATGTGCAATGGAATAAATCTTATCTCTCTACTTGTACTTGGGCTCTTGGAGAAGATGGAAGTTTAGTGAATGTGAGGTTGCTTTGGGGATGTGGATCTGGGGCTGTCTGGGATGGTCTGCTCTGTTGCTTGGGTGCTTGTGCTGGGACGGCAAGGTCATGTAATACTGGGCATGTATTTCTCGACGCTGTCCCTGTGACGCCTGCCCGGCTTTAGGACTGTGTATGCACTTCCCAAGTTCAGCCAACCATTTGTCTTGCGGCGTGCAAGGTCATTCCAAGTGGCCGATCCTATGTGCTCCAAGGCCTGTGTAATACCAGAAAGAACTCATTTGATGGAATTGAAGCTGAAAGTCCTGAAGGCTATGTCTAGTGCGCTATAGCCCTGAGCTAGTGTAATGTACAAAATGGCTGTTCGTGATGAAATGATGCAAAAAAAGATATTTTCGATGCCCCTATGTCGTCGTGATTCGGGCCCAAGTCAATGAAACCCAGGCGTCCTGTTCTGCAAATCACTCGTCGGCAAGTATCTTGGCCGCCGCCTCCCAGCGTGCCAGCTCGTCCTCCAGCTTCTTCTTCTTCTTCTCAAGTGGAGGGGTATGGTCCCCGAAAATCGACGGTTCGCTCATTGCCATCACGGTCTCGGGCGTGAGGACCTTCAGGGGGCTTTTGGTTCCAAAGAGCAGGCCATCCTCGACAGCCTGTCTGCAGATAGCATCAACGAAGCGCTTGATCGAAACCTGGTAGTAGCTTCTTAAGCCGAACTCGATGGCCTCTTTGGCCCACTCTGCGGTGGTTGCTGCTTCACGTCGGTTTCTGATATTGTTGTCACGGCTGGCTTGCAGTGTACTCATCCTCTTTGCATAGTCAGGGGTGTACGTTGAGGGCCGTAGATTGCGCTCGACCCGCAAAAGGGCCTTGGTAACATTTAAGCTATACTTGTAGAGCTTGGGAAGATCGCACATCAGCGACTGCTGCCAGATGTTGTCTCTCAGTGTCTTGTCAGATACAACATGATCGAGAACGGCCTTGATGAAGTCGTGAATGACCGTCACGGCTGTCCCGATATGAGCTGTGGCCATGGTTGGCCACTTTGTTGTCTGGGCCTGGAAGAGGGCCAGCATGATGGGAGGGTTCGGAAGCTAAATGATGGTTAATGTCAAGGACTGTGTCTCGGAAAAAGAGAGAAAAAAAATACAGTGCCACGTACAGTGCCAAGTTCAGCCTTGCGGCTATCTTTATAACACTTTTCGATGGTCTCTGCGATGGGCTTTGTTTGTGCTGGGGCCCTGGCAGTCGAAAATGCCCATAGGAAATACACTCTGCATTTGTGCTAGAGTCACGCCTTCTGAATATATCTTCTGAACCCGAGCTTCATATTTCTCACTGAAACCGTCGTTGACCGAGTCCAACTTGGTCTCAAAGTCGCTGGTGTGTCCTTTGCGCCACATCAGCGCTGAGAACCCTAGGTTGAGATCGGATATTTGCTGGACAAGGCTCTGCTCTGGATTCTCTTTGACCAAAATGCTAGGGTAATCCCTGTTTTCAAGTGCTTCGTGAACAATCCTCTGAAACTCAGACGCGATCGTGATCAGTTTGCAACGATACTCGTGTGTGCCTCCGTTAGCAAATTTGCCGAGCTGACCATGGATATATGCCACTCGGTCTGCTACTTGCTGTTGTTTGCTTGGGAGTCTCTTCTGCGGCGAGGTTGCAAAGGAGGCGGGCGAGTCGAGATCTCAGTGGCCCGACGCCGGTGAATGCTCTTTCCAGGAAATCGACCCTCTTGGGATTCACAAGGGCCGCCTCGTGCTTGATCTCGTGGAAAGAATCCAAGTCGGGAATATCATTTGGAATGTTGGTGTCCCACCAAGGGCTCAGGAGGATGTCACAAGAGGAACTCAGCTTGAGATTTGCTGATTTCAGGAGGACGAGGTCTCTGACATGGCCGTCATCCTCTCTGCAGGGATTGGGACTCGTGGGGATAAAGATAGTTCTCTCCATGCTGGGATCGTGCTGTTTGACCAGGCGAAGAAGGTTCCTGATATATACTTGGTCGGCGTCCTCGTCCAAGAGAGAGAGAGAATGCTACGAATGCAATCAGTAAGTTGAACCTTGACATTTTGTTCTCGGTCTTCTCCGACTCACATAGTCCTGCCATTGCACAGTGACTGGCTCGCTACCTCCTCGGGGGAGACAACGAGAGGGTACCAACGACTCAATGTGGGCAGGGAAAGGATACTGAAATGAGGACATTCCGGGCCAGAAATCTCCCGCCTCAAGACATCATCGCCAGATGTCTTTCTGTGGGAGCGAAGCTGTCTGGCGGCACTAATACGATTGTGTGCCTGTGGAATTGTCAGCCGCTGCGTATATTAAACAGTCAGGTATCACGGGTTGGTACTCACACTTGTGGCCTCCTGAACGAGATCGTCTCCGGGAACTCCGTCCGCAGCATAGTAAAGGGTTTTGAGGGACTCTTTCACGGTGTCTTCGTTGTCCTGCCAAGGGACAATCGAAAGAGTGGTGAGCTTGTTGGGGAAGATACGCCGAAACACAATCTGGACGGTTAGTGTGGTCGTGGCCTCGAAAAAGGCGTCCGGGATACCGGTCAGGTTCCCGAGGAAGGCCGTTTTTGATGTGGGAGCTTGGCTCAGAAGCACAACTTGAGCGTTGATGTCGAGATTGAGATCGAACAACTTGTCTTGCTTCTCCAAGTAAATGGTGTTTCCTGGAAAGTCGAGAGGAGGATCTCGTCCTACCTCCCGCGCGGGCGCCTCCATCGCGGGACGTGCGAGATGTTCAGCGAAGGTGGTGAGTAGATTTGTGATGTTAGGATGGAGGAAAAGGATTTAGTTAAGAAGAAGAGGAGGAGAAGATGGAAAGAAAGAAAGAAGCTTAGCTCATGAAAATTTCCATCCTTTAATCTCATCTCAATTGGGATAAAAATATTAAAAATAGTGTCATCTCGAAGAACTCTCATCAGCATCGCCAGCACGAACGAGAAAAGGCTTGGGCTGGATGGAAGTGGCCAGGGGCACGGTGCAAACCGGCGTCAGCAGATCCACACTCGAGCTTTAGAGAGAGCAACACCTTGGGTATTTCAAGAGGTGCTGGGGATCTACCTCTATCGTAAACAGCCGTTATACTGCTTAAAGAGGGCGTCGCCATCTTTTGCAGAAGGCTGTCGACAACCTTGACGGGGCATCTTATGGTAACCCTGCGAGGTTAACTGCCACATACGACCATACCCATCGGAAAACTCGGGATCCCGTCCGCTCTCCCATCGATAAACCGGTGAGGGCCAGACTAGTAGTTGGGTCGGTGACGACCAGCGAATCCCTGGTGTTGTATGTTTTTTGCATTTTCCTGCCTTTTTGCCACATGAGCCGTGGATATTCTCCGCTACTGGCCGCCACATCACTCCCCCGTCTCCATCTCAGCAACTTTCTCATCCATCCTCCTCGCCAACTCCGCCTCCGCATCCAAAACCTCCTCACGCCCGTTCTCAACATGCAACCCCCTCTTTTCCATCTCCCGCTCTATATCCCTCCTCGTAACCATCCCCTCCTTCATGCTCGGCACATCCTCCCGCATCTTCCTCGCCCAGCCATCCACACTGCGCATGCCCACCACCAAGAACCCCAGCTCCTCCCGATCCACATCGAACACCTCCCACCACTCGCACTCGGGCATCTTCGTCCCCAGATCCTTCGCCGCGTTGTAAATCGCCGCCACCGCAAGAGCATTCGGTTGACTCGTGAGATAAAGCATCTGCGGAGATAGCAGTGCCGTGTTGAGGTACTCCACCACCCGCTTCGAGATCCTCTCCTTGCGCATGTTCAGAAACTCCAGCGCTTGGAGATACGTGATCGCCAGCGAGTGTGGTAGCGCGACGTGTGTGTTGAAGCTGAGCGCGTATAATATACTGGCTTCGATGGCTAGGACACGGGTGTGAAAGGCCTGGTAGGCGGTGTCGGAAAGGTAGTAGGATTTTGGGTCGTTTGCGGGGGGTGGAGACGACGGGGAGCGGAAGAATGGCGAGCTTGTCGAGAGGAGGTAGGCGTAGACGTTTGATACTTCGCGTGGTGAGCGGGGGGAGGGGCCGACTTTGGCGATGAGGTAGATGGCTGCGGCGGAGACGTCCTGGGGTTGTAAGTCAGTTTGCGACGCTGAGGTGATTCGGGCGGGGGGAGCTTACGCTGAACTCGTAGTTCATGAAGGGTTCGACTAGCCAGTACCTTGCTAATATTACGTTTGCCTGGGCTGTGGCGGATTGTGGGAGCTGGAGGAGGACTCCGGCGGCCTGGGTGAGGCATTGCGCTGAGAAGAAGATGGTATCTTGGAGCTCGGTTGGGAGCGAGCTGAAAGAGCGCCGCTGATACAGCTGGTCTGGCGTGGCCAGGGGGTTTGTCATATGCGCCATTTCGCAAGACGATATGGATGGCGTTGAGGGTGAGCGTGGCCTGTGTTATTATTCCGAGGTGGTTGAGCTGCGAGCTGTTGCGATTCGCGGATGGCGCACCGAATCTGCACCGAGGTCGAAGTTCCGCGAGCTAGGATTCTGCCAAGCACGGAACCATGCGCTAACAAGGTACCCCACAGCCGACCCCTGCTCATGGTACCTGGACTTACACACAGACTAAGCGATTAAGAGTTGTTGTTAAAAATGTCTGCCTCAGCTCCACTAAACCGCACGTTGTGAAACACAGTGGATGAAATTTGCTCTTGTTGATCCGTTTGTTTTGGCAACGATACTTGCAGATTTCGTCTGAACGTCGGGAGAACACGAGGTTATCATGACAGACTTCATCGTCATCTCCACACCCTTGTGATTCTTCAACCCCTGCACAGTGCGGCAGACACCGTTTGGCTGTCTAAGTCGGGGTCTAGAGGATGGAAGTCAGTGGACCTGCCTTACCTCTGTGCAGAACAGACACATTTAATTAAATCAACGGTCGGGTTGAGAGAATGTTTATTTTGAATCGGAGCCACTTCCAGATGCCTGAGATGCCTGCTATGCCCTGCTGACTCGGTTCAAGAGGCGTCGTTGCGAACAAACGCGGATGTGAATCCGGTATACGGGCAAATTAGCTTCGTGAACTTTCTTTTTCTGCATCTCGTGACAACGCGAAAAGACCTTTGGGAATTCGCGAAGCAGACGCATCTCCTCACTTTCATTCTCTCAGCTTCTGCCAAAATCAACTCCTGGCCAATTGGTTGCAGAGGAGAACCTCTTTTCAACCCGACATCACATCTTTTTTCCGCTGGCATTTCGCCCATCTTTGTTGCCAAAACGGTAAGTTAACCCCCCTCACGCGTGCCTCACTAAGGATGGATGGACCGCGCCTTCTTCATCTGGAGCATTTGCTTTGAGTCACTTGGCAGTCCTGTGGTTTCATCTTAACGGCTCTCTTTCGAAGTCGTCCCTTCCCTCGTGCAACTATCACCGCACCACCTCAGACCTGATCTCCAACAAGGATCCAGTCTTCTTTCGTCTCCTTAGCTTCCAGCCTTTCCCCAGCTTTGTTTCAGACTTGCCAGGTCATCTCTTGGTTCCTACCCGGTTACATGCCACCCTGGACTAAAGCTAACCAATGTCAAGGCTCCCCATCCCTGGCAAAAGCTAAAGGGGCTCTTCATGATGTCCATAAAGCCCGAACCAGGTACTGGTCCGGGTGGTGGGCTTCCTCCCTCTTCTCCTTTCGAGGCGGGAGCGGAACCACGGGAGCCACACCCAAGCAATCTCCAGCAAATCGCTTCTGCGACATCACCTGAGCTCCTGGAAGGAGCCACCATCGTTGGCTTGAAGGCGCTTGAGAGCCTCAAGCCCCCTCTTGATGCTGTGTCTTCACTGAATACGACCCAAGCCGCTCAATGGCTCAAGGCGATCAACGACCTCAAGTCTCGGGCGAAGCCCACCCGCACCATCGTGGGAGTCGTTGGCAATACCGGAGCTGGAAAGTCTTCGGTTATCTCAGCGGTTCTTGACGAGGAACGGTCAGTCACTTCATATGTGGTTTTTTGTAAATCATTGTTGCTCACCTGCACCGCAGGCTCCTGCCTACAAACTGCATGAGAGCATGCACGGCGTCTCCAACCGAGATTTCTTACAACTACTCGGAGGACCCCAATGAGCTCTACCGTGCCGAGGTCGAGTTCATCACCGCCGAGGACTGGAAAAAGGAGCTTGAGAGCCTCTTCATGGACCTCATTGACGGAAACGGAGACATCTCGCGCGAGTGCGCCAATGCCGATACCGAGGCTGGCATTGCTTATGCAAAAATCAAAGCAGTCTATCCCAAGAAGACCAAGGAGATGATCAAAGGTTCCACGTCCCAAGGCCTTGTGAACGAACCTCCTGTGCGAAGGGTTCTTGGTTCCATCAAGACTCTCCGAGCCACATTGGCAGACAGCATCTACAAACAACTTCAAGAGTATGTCGACAGCAAGGAAAAAAACACCGAGAAGACCATGGAGTACTGGCCCCTGATCAAGGTCGTCCGCATTTTCACCAAGGCCAAGGCGTTGGCTACCGGCGCATGTCTGGTTGACCTCCCGGGTGTCCAAGACTCGAACGCCGCTCGAGCTGCTATTGCAGCCAACTACATGAAAGCTTGCACGGGTCTGTGGATCGTCGCCCCTATCACTCGAGCTGTGGACGACAAAACCGCCAAGTCTTTGCTTGGCGATTCCTTCAGGTCGGTCCTTCATCTCATTCTCGGGCAATCTGCTAACATGATCATAGACGCCAGCTAAAATACGACGGCTTCTATTCAGCTGTGACGTTCATTTGCTCAAAGACGGATGACATTTCGATAATCGAAGCTGCAGACAGCCTTGGCTTGGACCAAGAGATTGATGAATCCCAGGGACGGGTTGACACGAACCAGTACAGGATCCGGCAGCTCAAAGGTCAGATTTCTGACCTGAGGGACGAGAAGGACACCTTGGATGACCTTATCGACGCCATTGACCAAACGTGGGAGACGTGGGAAGCACTGGGGAAGAAGCTCTCGAAAGGCAAAACAGTTTACGCGCCTCAGGTCAAAAGCCCGAGCAACAAGCGCAAGCGCAAGGCGAAGCCGCGCGGCGCTCGAAAGAACCGCCAGTCGGTTGATTCGGATGAGGACTCTGACGATATTTCGGACACTGAGATGTCTGGTGACAGTGATAAGGAAAACGACCAGCCCGAAGAGGTCCGCGAACCCCTCACTGAAGAGGATATTGACCGCAAACTGGCCGAGCTCAAGGCGCAGAAGCGAGAGCTCCGAGCTCGCAAAAAGGCCAAAGACGAGGAGATGGCAGGCATCCGTGCCGAGGCGAAGCGTCTTGAAGCTGAGACCAAGACCCTCCAGAGCGAAATCAAGGCCGTCTGCATTAAGGGCAGAAACGCCTACTCGCGAGAGGCCATCAAGAAGGACTTTGCCATGGGCATCAAGGAGTAAGTCGACACCCTTTATCACACTTCTGACCTGTGTCTGACAACCCAACAGGCTTGACCAAGAGGCGGCTGCACAGCAAGATGAGGATACCTTTGACCCTGAGGTCGACATCCGAGACTATGACGCTGTTGCTAGGTCCCTCCCCGTTTTCTGCGTCAGCAGCCGTGCCTTCCAGAGCCTCAGCGGTCGACTCAAGAAGGACAACATCAACCACTCTGGTTTCCTGAGCCTGGAAGACACAGAGGTGCCCCAGCTCCAGGCGCATGCGAAGAAGCTCACCGAAGGCAGCAGACTTGCGACCAGTCGACGCTTCCTCAACGACTTGATGCAGCTTGTCAACTCAATGAAGATGTGGGCCGCTAACGACGGTTCTCAATCAGCATTGTGCGACAGGGACAAGAAAAAGGAGGAGGCTTGTCTGCGTCAGCGGCTTCAGCAAGTTGAGACAGACTTCATGGCTGCGATCAAGGAATGCTCGACGGCACTAAACGAGGCCATGTCCGAGAACATTTACGATTATTTTGATAGAACCATTCCGATGGCCATTGAGGCTGCAGTACCAACCGCCACTTCCTGGGGTGCCCCCAGAGTTAACGGCGTTGGCGGTTTGCTGTATGCGACCTACAAGGCTACCTGCCGGCGATCTGGTGTGTTTAATGGAGCATCGGGACCACGCGACTTCAATGAAGAACTGTTTGACCCCATCTCCAAGCAGCTGGCGGGTGGCTGGGAGAAGGCATTCCAGCGACGCTTGCCGTCATGCATCAACAACTTCGTTAGAACCGCCAAGTTGTTGATTGAGACGTTTCACCGCGAAGCTATCCAGACCACCCAGGAACGGGGTTCGAATGCCAACGGCATCCATATGCTCAACAACCAGCTGCGCGCGCTTCTCCAGAGAGTCACGGACCTGCCAAACATTGTGAACCTACTGGTCCAGGAGATGCAGCGAGATTCCAGCCGAAGCTTCACTCCCGAGATCATGCATCTGATGCAGCCTGGATACGATAGGTGTGAGTAGCCTCTGTCTTTCTACGAATGTTTGATCTCTGACATCCGATCCAGGCGTTGAGGAACGAGGGCCCGGATCTTATGCGCGGATGAAGGCTCATATGATTAACCACGTTGACCTTATCCGACGAACCATGTTCCGCGGTGCTACTAACGTCGTTCGGAACCAACTCCAAGATCTTGGTCGCAAGATATCGGACCAGTTGTTCCTTCAGATGCAAGAGCTTCACGCCCGGCTTTCCCACGATTATCTGGCTGCTTTGTTCGGCGCTGACATTGCTAAAGTCGATGGCATCCCGAGAGCAGAGCGGATGCTTCGCTCTGAAATGATACCGCTTTTGGAAGCAGTGGACTCGCAGTTTGAGCACCTCGTGCCCAAGTCGGAGACCAAACCGGAGACCAAACCGGAGGATGTTCCGGTCGATGGGCTGCCCCAGCTTGACGGAGCGGACGATACCCCTCAATACGAGGAGGCAGATTACGACAACGGCGACATGGACATGGACGATGTCGCCGCTCGCTCATTTACACCGGCTGGTTCTCCCCCTTTGGCAGCTGACGACAATGGCAGCCGCCCCGCCGTCCCCACCTCATCTGTTACCCCTGCTGCTGAGTTGCCGCCCCCTGAGTTCAACAAAAACAACAACTACGAGAGCCGCCAGCCCCAGTCCGACACGCTGCCGTTCATTAAGGAAGAGCCTTTCTAATTGCTACAACATCTATTTTGAGTTTGGTCTTTCAGGAGGCATGGCGTGGCGTTTTGGACGGTGGGTGGGGCGGCGTTGGGATTGACCGAACGGATACCCAGGGATTTTGGTCTGTATTTGAACGATGCCTGGTTTGAACGGCGACTTATATATCCTCTGCGGGAGCGTCTCACTGAGGGTCTCACGGAGCGCATTTCTCCAGAGGGAGAGCTTCACACTTGGTAGATAGGTGTATCTCTTGTATTTCCATGAAGCCCCTGTGACACGGTGAAAATCTAGCGCATTGACTCGTAATATTGGCCTTTACTCTTGCCCCGTGCAAGCCCTGGGAGCTTTCAAGTCAGTGCGCGGCCTCGCACGACCGCAAACTGGCCTGTCTGCCGTGCAGAGGCCTATTTTAATATCATAAAGGCCTCCCGCCTGATGAAGCCTATGGCTATCTTGTTGTGCCAGGAACGCTCAATGGCTTCACGGAAGGCCGCTGACGAAGCTTTCAACACGTGCGCAGGGCAAGAGTAAAGGCCGATATAGCGAGTCAATGCGGTATGCTCCAACTTGAAGGTGCTTGACTGGGAGCGCATCAGCGCAACAAACCTCCCTCATGATTCCATATGCTCGAGCATCCAATGCGTCTATGTAACTAAAATAATCTCGTCTATACATCAAAATGATTTTGAGATAGCCACCGACCACAAGTCAAACGCGCCACAAATGCCAGAAAACAAACTACCAAGCGAATGCCTAAACAACTTTAAAGCCAACCACATAACCTCGTAACCATAATCCATAACCATAACCCATCCCACATTTCAAGTCATTTTCTCAGTCTTCTCATCATCGCCATTGTCATCGCCATGTCCTCCACCCCCGGTCCAAACTTACGCCTCCTCATAAACATCCCACATTTCAAGTCATTTTTCACCATCGCCATCCCCATGACCACGACGACGTCATCATCTCCATAACCACCATCATCACACCACCATCACTCACCAACTCCCCGGCCCAAACGTACCCCCCTCCGGCACAGGCAAATACGAACACGCCTGCCAGTCACATCCC
Source organism: Podospora aff. communis PSN243 (assembly GCA_033296975.1). Classification (NCBI taxonomy): domain Eukaryota; kingdom Fungi; phylum Ascomycota; class Sordariomycetes; order Sordariales; family Podosporaceae; genus Podospora; species Podospora aff. communis PSN243. The sequence goes on along the minus strand of MU866002.1, from coordinate 86,911 downwards.
TGTTTGTACACCTCAGTCCCCCACCAGCTAAACCCCTTCGTCACACCAGGGTAGATGAACCCAAAGAACACAACGACGATACCAAACGCGAGGCCAGAGTCGAGCGCGGCGCTGAGCGTCATGGTATACTTTGCCCACCAAGCCTGCGCCCGGTTCTTGATGAGGTAATTGAAGACGTAGCACACCACCGCCCAGACAGAAAAGTTAAGCCCTGTAGCGGGCGGGATCCAGCCCAGCGACCCAAACAGAACGGGGAGGTTGATCTTGCGGACGATGCTGTCGCGGCGGTTACGGGCGTAAAGCCAGAGTGGAATGGGGAGGATGGCGCCGATGACGAAAGCCCAGACGAGGTTGCGGTAGGTGGCGTTGGGGCCGAAGAACTCGGCGGGGCCGACAACGCCCCAGAGGATGGAGCCGTTGAAGTGGACGCGGGCGATGGGGCATGTGAAGCCGTTGATGGCTTGGGGGGTGCAGATGCCGGGGACGTTGCTGAACATCCAGTTGAGCACGCCGATCTGGGTGATGGAGGAGACGATGGTGGCGACCATCTGGACGGCGAAGAGGATGCGCGGGGGGATCTTCATGTAGTGGCCGAGCTTGAGGTCGGCGGCGAATTTGATGCCCTGGGCGGAGGAGATGTACCCGTACGTGACGAATACCATGTTGGCGACCGGGCGGCCGGGGAAGACGGCGCCTGCAACGAGCTGGCAGATAAGGTAGATGCTGCTGTGCTGGTTGGTGACGGCCATGATGATGCCGATTGGGATGAACAGGATGGTGCAGATGCCGAGGGCGAGGAGCAAGCCATACCATGGCAGGTGAATGGGATAGCTAGTGAGAGTTAGCATTGTAAACGACAGACAAGCAGCAAAGGCAGACTTACTACTCGACGACAAATATCCCAATCGCCAACATCGAGACAAACGTTGCCAAATACCACGTCATGGGCGCATCTTTGTACCTCCTCATCAACCGGTTGTGCACATCCTCCCTGCTCATCAGGTTGTCCATGCTCAAGGACGAGCGAACCGTGCTTAGCTGAGGTGGCTCGCCATTCCTCGCAGACCGTGACCGGGACACGTCCTCAGCCTCGCCCGAAACTGGCTGATAGGCAGCTTTGGGCTCGCCGCTGGTCTCGTCCAGGGACCGCTTCCATTGGGTCCAGATATCCTTGCCATGCCAGCAAATAGTATGCGTGAGAAGCGATGCGAGCCCGGCAAACTGAACGCCGTAGCTCAGCACGTAGGTGATGGGGAGGAACACCCTGCTGTACTTGGAGTACGCCTCCCTGTCGAAGAGGAAGTCCTTGGTCAGAACCTTACTGACGTCGTACACATTCCCCGTGTTATCGAAGACGGCCGCCGAGAGGATGGGCATGTACGCCGAGTACAGCCAGTTGCTGTAGTACGCGATCGGTGCGAGGATCCACATGACGACCACAAGACCGCCGACCACGTTCATGGCAGCCCAAAAAGGGGTCAGGAGGGGCGACCCAATGTAGGCGATCTGGGCCCAGTCGAAGGTCACCGGGAACAACCCCAGGCCAGAGACGACACCAAACAGGTTCGCAACAACGACGTTGTCCGGGGCAAACCAGGTAACGACGTTGAAGTAGCTCAATGCGGGCATCAACAGTCCGGGCAGGAAGTAGAAGATGAACGACGTGAGCCAAACGACGTAGAAGAAATTCCACCGGCTGATGCGCCAGCCGTTGGCCGGCTTGTTTTCCTCCTTGTGCAGCGTCGTAAACATGGCCGCCGACATGAGCGTCCCTGGCCAGATCATGCCGGCCGGCCGGACGAGAAACCGGCGGGTGAGGCCGGCAAACGTGTAGCCAAGAATTTGCGTCGACAAGGTGAGTAGGAGTTGATAGATGATGGTCGCATCCTGCTTGTAGAACTGCGTCTGCTCAACGATGACGTCCGTCGCAAAAGCAAACCCAAACGACACATTGCTGCTGACGTAGACGCAGCTGTGCTCTTTTTCGTTCCATCGACCCTGGGCGAGCCAGAGACGCAGCCGGTCCAGCCGACCTCTTTGCTCCCAAGGGACGATATGAGAGCCGTCCGCAGACATGGGCGAGACATTCTCGTTGCGGAAGCCGTCGACGAACTCCTCCGGGGGGTCGTCTCCCCGCTTCAGAAAAAAATCCCAGAGCAGACCAAGAGGATGAACCAGTAACAGAGCGATGACCGGGGTGATGGCAACGCTGGGGTATCTCAAAGAAAAAAACAAGTTTGTCGACGATCCGAGAAAAGAGAACAAAATAGACAAGATCCACATTCGGGGGGTATTTATGGACAAGCTCGTGTTGTCAGTTGGCGCAACGGAGGCCCTGACCTGGGAGTAAGGGGAGTTGTCGGGCGGGTTGTCTTCGTCCTCCACGTCCGAATAGGCAACAAGCGACTCGTCGTCGCTGGCTTCACCGTTCAACTTGGGGCCGTCAATCAGGTCGTTCAAGAGTGAGGTTTCTGTGCTGAAGCGGCCCTCAAGCCCCCCTATTGCCGCCGTGCTTCCCAGCTCCTCTGACGGGAGGGAGAATCGCCTGCTCGAGGCAGACCTGGCGCGAGACCCGCTGCGCCGTCTTGCGCCGAAGTCTCTAACGGCAGGTTCACTCGTCTCGGTAGAGCCTCCGGCTGGAGTGGTTGCGCCGCCGCTGCTGCTGCTCGTGCTGTCCCTGCTGCCGGAGCCATTGTCGAGCGACGCAGGGCGGGGCGGGGATATGGCGCCATACGAGGGACTGTGGAAGCCGGCCGAGGAGCGGAGGGGATGTGGGTCTTCGGTCATCGGAACGGATACGGTTGCCGTCGCGTCTTCTCCGGACCATATCCGGGGGCCATTGGTATCTGGTGGATGGGCCGGGTTGTGTTGGAGCGGCGCGCCTGTGGTATTTGTGTCTGAGTCTAGGGCTACAGTGTCAGGTTGAGACCAAGAGGCGGGTTCAGACGTGGGGTGCGAAGTGGAAGAGGCGGAGCTCGGCGCAAGGGAGCGGAGCGGGACCGCTTGGGGGTCGGCAGGATCAAAAGGGTCAGAAGGGCCAGACGAAGCGCGCCGGCTGCGATTGGAGGTCATATGGGGTGGACGTGTTTGTCTACCCACCTCGGTCGGTAAGATAGGAAAGTAGGCACCTGAGAAGAGGGTAGCCTATCCAATGTGTGTCTCGGACAAGGCGACCAGTCGCGCGCTTCGGCTGGTCGTGATGATGACTCCTTCGGTCCTACCCGCGCACTCTGGCAAAAGGGAGGGACGGCCACTTTCGCTGAGGGCTGGGTTGCTCCGTCTTACGACGTGCGTCGGCCACTAGATTCTCTCCGGGGATTATTCTGACCGCAACCTTGGTGCGTGTGGAACACAGGTTTGCCTGTAAACTGTCACTGGTGCGAGTGGAACATGGGAAAAAATCAGGGCTGGAAGTGGAATCGTCAACGTTGAAGCCCGCGCTGCCAATTGCCGCTGCAGCGGAATGCCCTGTGGCATCATTAGCGGGGACGCCCGCTGACCAGGATGTCGAACCGGGCGTCACGGCGCATGGTGATCAGCTTGCAGGGGTCTTGAAGCGCGAATGACGGAAGCGGGCGAGGCATGACAGCCAAAGAGCGCGCTGATTAGATGGATTAGATAAGGTTAGGTGCCGCAGCTGGCTTTAAGGTTTGGCCATTGGCCGTTGCACTGCACCCACCGCGTTCCCGTCTGCGCGACCAGCCCGCACCACAGCAGACCCAGTCCCAATATTTCTTGCAGTCACTGTCAGCCTCTTGTCGTATGGACAAGCCACTCAGTCCCTTACAAGGTGAGCTTATGTTGATTGACCGCCTCCGCAAACGTGCACAGCTGAAGCCCATCCTGTGGTTGGGCAGCTGGCCTTGGTGGGGCAGAAACCGTCAAGATTTTTGGGTCCGGAAACCGGACGGGCGGGACTTGAGGTTGGAGTCACTTCAAAGAACAGCGGTGTCTCTGCTGCATGCGCCTATCAGGCGACGAGGTTCCCTAGCCTTCGAAACTCACCTGATCGTCTGGAATTGCTTGGTCGACTGGTTGGGCATTCACGATTTGACCACGACGGTCATGGTCGAACAGCAATCCTCAATGGCATCGTTAAGTGCGGCGAAGCAACAGCTTCGTTCGGTCATGAAGCAGAGGCTGGGTGCAATTTCCCACGAGTCCGCAATATCACAGAGTATGGCTGGCCCTTCCAAGATAGGTCTATAGCTAAACATTGTCACAGGCCGCGTCGTCTCTAACACGCTCAAAACGTTCCAGCCGTATGTTGAGGCACAGCGCGTCAGTGTATTCCTCTCCATGCCGAGTGGAGAAATCCAAACAGATGCGATTGTGCGGGATGCGCTTGCGTCCGGCAAGGAAGTGTTTGTCCCCTACCTCCACAAGAACCCGCTCCCGTCGCCTGATCTGCCGGCGCGAGTGATGGACATGGTCCGCCTCAGGGACCTTCGTGACTACGAGTCCTTGAAGCCAGACAGATGGGGAATTCCAAGCATAGATCCAGCGACGGTCCACGAACGGCAAAGAATATTTGGCGGTCCCGGTGCCCAGCACTCCGACCAGACTTTTCTCGATCTCATCCTGATGCCGGGTGTCGCATTCGACAGGGACCCACAGAGCGGTGCCATCAGACGACTGGGGCATGGAAAAGGCTTTTACGATTACTTCATCAACCGACACAAGGCGAAGCTCTCGACGCTGGGAATGCAGGAACATCCTGTATTGCTTTTTGGCTTAGCCCTGTCTGAACAATTTTTGGCCTCTCCTTCGGAGGGGTCGGTACCTGTTGGTCCCTTGGATCAGCCTCTCGACGGCTTGATACTCGGGAACGGCGACGTCGAAAGCCCCACTGAGAATAAAACAGCATGATCCCATCCCGAACCTATCGGTTGCCATGCGCCTGAGCCGCTATTCCCCTGGTATCCCATTTTCGTGTCATCTTTCGCAACTTTTCGCCGTAGGTATTCAAACACATAATTCCCATGTCCATCGCTGCCGTGGGGACTCTGAGCTCATGCCGACAAGCTCTGGATGAGCGACACGTTGTCGCCTTTGAGGAGAATTTGCTGTCTTCCGTTAGCCTTCTTGCCCCTCGCTCGGCCGGCCCATGCTGTGTTTAACCCACCCCAAGATGCCTCTTCGTTTCTGTGTCATTGGTCTTGGTAATCTGCTTTACTTCGATGGCATCGTCGATCTACAACTCGGTTAGCCTTCGAAGCGCACAGGGCTGCGTGGGGCGACTCACAACCAGGTTCATGAATTCGTCGAACCCCTAATAGAATGGTTAGAACCCTGCGCAACTTCAACAAGGTAGCTACATACGCGGATCGTCCCGATAATGCGAATTGACAGCTGTTCGTAGAGCCAAATCTGCACTGTGGTCCGTTGCTGAAGAAGACGGAAGAGGAAGTTGATTGGCGGGAGCAGAACACGGCGACCACCGCCACCACCTCGACCGGTCATTTTGATCGCTTGGAAAAAAGTGCGGGCTTCGTTGGGAGGGTTGGCTGGTTGCGAGAGCGAGAGGGAATTCGCGTCTTGAGTTCTTGTCGAGCGCGCTGGGATTCACAGTCCTGGTGCCTGTCTGGAAATTCGCATGGGCAGTTGAATTCTGGTCCGTGCGCTACTCACCGTGTCAGCCACACCCCGCTATCAGAGCCTCACGCGGGCCCACAGGCATAGCATCACCCTTGCCTGTTGGTCTCTGGTGGGAGGGCCAACCAAAGGCGGGGCGGTGTTAGACTGCCAGTCTGCCTGACGTTTGCTGCGTCAGTCATTTATTATTTTCCAACCTAGAAGCGCCCCTCCAAAACTCACCAACCTGCAATCTACTAAACCGCCTGTCGCTCTCTCACACTTTCTTTCCTGAGGGCCCAAATCCAAGACTTCTAGGAGCAGCTGCTAGAAGTGCCACACCCACGCCAGCGCATCCGGCTCTACGCTCCTTGAAAGTTCCCCTCCCCGCGCGAAGGTACCTTGGTATTGAACGCGGGTGCCGAAGGCGGGGCTCGCGCATTTTGCAGCTACCATCTCCAACAAGCTCTCGCACAAAGCGCAACGTTCCGTCCTGACGCTCCATTCAGACAGTCGCCTTGACCAGCATCCACCATGGCTTCCAACGGGGTGCCGGGCGACTTTTCGGTCGGCAATGTCCTCGCCGCCATGTCGACGATGAGGGCCACGGACACTGGGAAGAAGCAGGTTGCGATGGACTTTTTGGGCAAGTTTCAGAAATCGGTACGTTTGCCTTATCACGCCGATCGTGATCGCGTGCTGCGACGGGCTGCTAAATAGCTTGCAGAAAGATGCCTGGACAACGATCATCACCATCCTCCAAACGTCGACGGAACCCGAGGCGCAACTGTTCGCCGCGACAACGCTGAAGGGAAAGGTACGAGACGCAGCCACTCCAGCTGCAGGCAAGAGGAAATACTGACGCACGGGGGAAGATTACGTACGATCTTGCGACGCAGATATCCGAGAGCGATCTCCCTGGTCTTCGCAACCAGATCCTGGTCCTGCTCAAGAAGTTTGCGCCAGGCCCAAAGCCGGTCAGGGTTCAGCTCTGCGTCGGCCTTGCAATCCTGGCGATCCAGATGCAGACATGGAAGGACGTCTTGCCTACTGTGGTTTCTAGCCTGGGGAACGATGTCGCCAGCCATGCCTGCATATTGGATTTCCTTCGAGTTCTCCCGGAAGAGGTCACAGAGGGCCGCAAAATCACCTTGTCTGTATGTGGATCGAAATACCGCGGCGCGCCCTGTTTCAGCCCTCGATTTCCGTTGCTATGGGAGCGGCCTAGGATCAGTCTCTAATTCGGTCATGACAGGAAGAAGATCTCGCGCAGAGGACATCAGAGCTGCTCGCCGACAATGCTGAACAGGTTGTCCAGCTTCTCATCGGCTACTCGCAGTCATCCCGTAAGCGTCCTGGATGCCGGATCTTGGTCGAGAGCATGTGCTAACGTTCTGACAGCTGCGGCGGCGACAAACCCCCAGCTCTTCGAGTGCATAACATCCTGGCTTCGCGAGGTCCCCGTCAGCGTCATTGTCAACTCGCCCCTCCTAAACTCCGTTATGAATGGACTGTCGGATGACAATTCCCTCCAAGCCGCTGCTGAGTGTCTTGGAGTGATGTGCCGGGAGACGAAGGATGTGGATGAGAGCGTCGATACGATTCAAGTCCTTTTGCCTCGGGTGCTCGAGCTCAGGCCGCGTATCCGAAAGCTGGTTGAGGAAGAAGACACCGAGGGCTTCAAGGCGATCACGAGGGTCTTTGCGGACGCTGGTGACTCCTGGACGTTGGCCGTCGCTCGTGAGCCTCAGCACTTTCGCCCCCTGGTTGACGCGCTGCTCGAATGCTGCGCGTTGGATAAGGAGCGGGACGTCATTCACTACACCTTTTCATTCTGGTACGAGCTCAAGCAGTACCTAACTCTGGGACACTACATGGACGCGAGGTTGCAACTGATGGATGTATTTGCGAAGCTGGTCACCATCCTCCTCAAACACCTGGAGTACCCCGAGTCTGACGATCCCAACCAACTCGACTTGTTCGAGGGCGACAGGGAGGCAGAGGAGAAGTTCCGTGAGTTTCGCCACCACATGGGCGATACCCTCAAGGACGCCTGCGAGGTCATGAATGTCACGGAGTGCCTGACTCTGGTCCTCAATTCCATCAAAGCCTGGCACCAAAAGTACGGCAGCCAAGCCACCGCGACAGCTGTTCCGCATTGGCAGTCGCTCGAGGCGCCCCTCTTCGCCATGCGAGCCATGGGGCGCATGGTAGACAGGGAGGAAAGCACCGTTCTGCCGCAGATCATGCCGCTATTGGTTCAGATGCCAGTCAACAACGAAAAGCTTCGATTCGCAGCTATCATGGTATTTGGCCGGTACACAGAATGGACTGCCGCGCACCCCGAATCTCTCGAGCCGCAGTTCCAGTACATTGTCGCCTCGTTCCAGACGGAGTCTCAAGAGGTTCTCCGTGCTGCGGCCCAGGCGTTCAAGTACTTCTGTGTCGACTGCAAGGATCTTCTTGGTGCTCAGGTCGGCCAGCTCCAGGTATTCTATGACCAGATTCTTGATAAGCTTCCCGAGGCTAGCAAGGAGGAGATGACCGAAGGCGTCGCAACCGTCGTCGGCGCCCAGAAGGCTGAGGATGTCTACGGGCTCCTTAAGCTGTACTGCAACCCTCTGGTGCAGCGGATGATGATGAAGGCTGACAACGCTACGGACGAGAAGGCAAAGCTGGACCTTGCTGGTAAGTTTGCTGAGATCCCTCATCCGACCCGTTCCGAGCTAACTCGATCAAAGATCACATTAACCTCTTGACACATTTTGCCCAGCAAGTGATCCCCTACGTCGCCAGCGGTGTTGCCAATCCAGCAGTTAAGTACTGGCAGGAGGTATTCCCAATTCTTTCAAGGATCCTCGAAAGCTTCATCGACTTCGTCCCTATCTGCGAGAGGGTTTGCCGATGCTGGCGGTTCATGGTTATTTCCTATCGAACCGCCATGTCACCGCTGTTGCCAGCGTTGGCCGACAACCTCGCTCAAGGATTTGCGAGCTCGAAGCAAGGGTGCTTTCTCTGGGCGACCAGCGCTATCCTGCGAGAGTTCTCGGAAGACCGGGAGCACGTGGATGACGGAACTGCCGAAAACATCTACATGTTTTTCGAGGCCCAAGCAACCAATATGCTCCGGATGATGAGCGATGTGCTGCCCATCGATCTTCCCGACGTCATTGAGGACTTTTACCGACTCCTCATCGATGCCCTCCTTTACTACCCGCACAAGCTGATCCCGTCTCCGCTGTTCACGCCAATCTTCCAGGCCGCCATCTCCGCCCTCACTCTGGAGAAGCAAGAACCCGTGTCGGCAGCGCTGCACTACCTTCGGGATTTGCTTACCTACGGTGGAGACAATCCCGCGCGATCGGGCGAGCATCCGGTGAACAGCCAGCAGCGGCAGATCGTACGACAGCTCTTGGCGACACATGGCGAGGCATTGGTCAAGCAGACATTGGCAGGCATGATGATCACCTTCCCACGCGATTGCTTTGCCGACGGCAGCGCTGTTGTCCTGTCCATGTTCGAGCTTCTCCCGACAGAGACTACAACATGGGTGGAGCGGACCATTCAAATGCTCCCGGCAGGCACAGTCGCCCCGGCGGAGGCCGCTCGCCTGCTCACCAAGATAAGGGAGAAGCTTCAGAACCCAGACTCCTCCGGGCTTCGGGGACTCCGTTCCCTTTTGCAGGACTTTACAAACACGTACCGTCGCAGGTATGTGGCACCCAGAGATGGACTTGGCCAGCTTGAGGCCGCCCGCTTCCACTTTGCGGGTTAGGTGACACTGTGGAATGCGGCTATGGCGCCACTGCCCTTTTGGCTCTCCCCAGTCCATTTCTTCCCCTTTTCCACATCTCCTTACCCGGAAGACACGAGCCCTCGACGTTTGCGGCCGGGCAAGTCGAAAAAAAATACATCATGCTGTGGCATCCTTTCCGATGACGATATGTCTGACGGTCCGGTCGATTTCGTCTCTCAAGCATCTTAGGTTGATCACAGTCGGCGGGCCAGGAAGCATAAAAGGATGCGTCGGAGAAGGCTTGCGAGGAGGAGTTTGGCGCGGGCAACCGCCTCTTAGAGCTAGGACGAAAACGAGATTGGGAAGAGATTAAATCCGCGCGGTTTTGGTGGATGTAGATATCGTAATGAAGCGTGGTTAGACCGTTGGTTTCAGCGGCAAAGAACAGCTGGTAGTTGCGGGATAGGTTACACCAGCATTGCGCATACGGAAGGATACAACGGTGCATATGGAGGAGGGCGGACGCCATGTTGAAGAAGGGGGAGCATGCAACGACACAGGAGGGTTTTGCCAATCACCCAAGGTTTGGGAAATTACATTAGTTCGATTCTTGATAGAGAATTCAGCGGACCATTCAACATGCCAAATTGGCGAGCTACCTTGGGCGTTGCCATCTCAGCTGTATTTGCATTGCTTTTCCTTTGAGATTTCGTCTGGTATACCGCATGCCATCTCATAACTCACCACTTGTGCATCCCTTCCCGGATCTTCCTCTTATCAAATCTCATCTGATACCCCCCCTCCATGCACAACCGCCCTATTTCTCAGGCTCCCAAACCAACAAAATAACCGAATCCACATCCGACTTCTCCTCCTCCTCACGATGCACAACATCCCCTGGCCGCCTATCATCCACATCCCCGCTCACGGCATTCCCTCCCCCCCTGCGATTCAGATACACCTGCCACACCTCTCCATCCTCACGTATCCTCGAATCCAGCAACCTCCACGTCTTCTTCTTGCCCTTCCACTGCAGCGCATGCCTCTCCTTTACATCCTCCTCATCCACAATCCTCAACTTCTCGCCCGTCTTGACCCCCTCACCCTCCTTCTTCTTCTTGTTCTTTTGCGGCTTCACCTTCACCGCCGCAACACCCCCGTCGTACCGCGTAAGCGTATACCCATTCACCAACACCCACCCATCTTTAAACAAAAACCTCTGCAAGAAGCACTCCTCGCCGCACGCCGAAGTGACGGCATGTCCGTGCCCGGCTTCAAACCGGTGGTAATTCCGATACCGATGCAGCGCAAGCGGTAAACTCCCCGACGCGTATCCTCCCCCCCTCTGCACTTCCCTCTCGGCGTCCGCTCCGGCGCGCGACGGAGAGAATAAACCCGGGAGGACATCCATTTTCACGTCCGGCATGTTGCGCGCTACGCAGTCGTATAGCCCCTCGTCCCACGTCATCCCCCCGTCCTCATCCACGCCGCCGGTTTGGCCGCCTGATTTGGTGTATTGGAGACATAATAGCTGTCCAGCCGTGTCAAGCATGGAAGGCGTCATGAAGACGGCGCCGCCACCATACGTCATGGCGACGCCGCGGTCGATAACCCAGTCTGCGCGCTCGGACGGGACGCCGACGTAGTGGGTCTGGGAGGTGTCAAAGGTGTTTAGGCGGGAGAGAAGGCGGTTGAGACAGGGGAAAAAGACGTCGTCGTCGACGAGGGCGAACCACTTGCGGTTGGGCTCGCGGTGGCGCTGGCGCATCATTTGCTGGACGAGCTGGGCGTAGCGGCCGCCGGCGTCGGTGTCGCCTTCGGCGGAAGCGGAGACGGTGGCGGCGATGCCGAGATGTTGGAGCTCGTGGCGGATGGTGGTGAGTTGGGGGTCGGTGGCGCCGTGGAGGGTGAGGACGAGACCGGCGCCGTTGGAGGTGGAGCGGCCGTCGGTGAGCCAAGCGGCCCAGTCGCGGAGGAGGGCGTTGTTGGCGTAGGTGAGGCGGGCGTAGGTGGTAGAGATGGCGAAGAGGAGGGAGGATGCGTCGATGGACCGGGGGTGCGGGTTGGGACCGGTGCGGGAGATGGGCAGGGTCAGGGGGGCGATGTCGGGATGGGAGGGGAGGTGAAGGTTGTCGTTGTCGAGGCGGGCGCGAGTGAAAGAGATGGGGGCTTTCAAGAGGGGAGTCTTGAGCTGAGTGAGGGAGGGCCGGGACTTGAGCGGGGAGGAGGTGTACTTGGGCTTGATGCGCCGAGCAACAAAGGGGACGTCGTTGGTGAAGCCATGTTTTCGGTGGAGGGCGCGGAGGTAGCTGACATATTCCTCTGATTTATCATAGGTGCTGTCGTTTACCCCCTTGGAGTGCGCCTTCTTGATAGGGGATCCCCATTCCTCGCGCCACGGTCCAGACGTTTTCCCTTCTGTGACGTCCAAGATGCTGCGGCGTTGGCTGTAGAAGCGCAGCGTAATGAGAAAGACAACGGCGAACAAGAGGACGAGACGAGCGCGGCGGAACATTTTGTCGTCTTGACGCGTCTCAGCTCGACCTGAGGTTAAATGAGTGACGAATTGGGAACGAGCGTAAAGAAGAGAGGTCGGCGCCGTTGGGTTACATGAACCGCTTTGGCTTGTCAATTGCCTCAAGCCACAGAGCTCGAGCTAGCGACCACGAGAGATGAAACGGACCCCAAGTCGGTGAGGCTGTATCGCAGTGTAAGTTGAGGTCAATGTAAGCCGAGGGACAAACCAAAGCTCGCCCGTCTAGCCCAATTGATCTCCCAGATACATCTCGTTGCGAGCGCGAGAGGAAATCGGCAAAGGTAAACCTTTGCGATAAGAAGGCCACTCAAAAATTCGCGGAAGATTGACTTCAATCCGGGGCAAGGGTCTTAAGAATTCCCTTTTTGCCAGTGTCGCATCTGGTTGTCGAGGTCTTGGCATTGAATGCACCTTGATAGGGGAAGACGGGAGTGGTTGAACCGGAATCAGCCTGAAGACACCCAGCGCCGCGGTGGAAACGGGACAGCTACCCGCCGTCGCAAAGCCTGGCAAACACATCTAAGCGCTGAGTGCAGAACCCGTCTTGGTATTACGGTAGCTATGCTGCCCCGGTCTGCATGTGAGCCGAACTCCTGGTAATGATGACCTTGACCTAGTCGTACTTCTTGATATGAGCCTCGAAAGTCCTCCAAGCATCAACATGACCACGAATCAGTCTGATACTAACAAGATGTCCCCAGCCCACCACGCTGCAATGCGTCGCCAGATGCTCAACATGAAAAACAATCGCTAGAATGCTCCAGAAATAGTCATCGTGACACCTTTTCGCAATCCCGACGCCAACATAGAATGCCAAACAGTGCGTCTCGCTAGTTGTTCGGAGGATAGAAGTGAACAGGAGGGTCGGGGCAGATTATCGACTTCTCCTTGATCGAGGGTTGGACGGTGTATGCATCGGGCTTGTTGGCTCGAACCGTCGTTTTGGCGTTCTGGAACCTCAGATAGCAGTCGCTGAGCACATCGTCGACTGTCTGGCCATTCTCGACGATACTAGTGTCCAGAAGTTCCTGCGCAAGAGTTAGAGTGACAATAAGTGGCGGGACAGCTGTGTTTCGCACCTTCAAGTGATCCTCCACCTTAATGAACTCCACTTGATCAAGACGGTATCGGTCAGGAAGACCACTGTTGTGCATCAAAGCGAGAAGGCCGGCATCAACGGTGTTTATGGCAGCGAGAACGGTAATCGGGACGCCAGTGTCAATCTGAACAGAGCCGAGAGCTGTGAGGATGGCGCCGAGCACTATCTGGAGGATCATGAGGAACCAGCGCAGCGAGCTGAGGAGATGGTACGAGACGAAGTACTTTGATCGCTGGGTGATGACATCTCGGTAGAGACCCTCGGGCAGCCCCTTGGGCGGCCAGTACCAGCACGTCGGGTGGATGACCGTGTGCGTCTCGCTGTCTCTGATGGCTCCGACTCCGTGAGCCACCCGGGCCCATTCGGCAGGAGTCAAGAAGCGGTGCAGGACGGTGGGGACATGGGATTTGGGTCGCGAGCCGGAGGGAGGGGTTGACTTGGTGAAGACGGGCGTGGTGCTTCCAGCGCGGGCCGGGACCGGGACGGGAATGCTGGACGGGCGCTCCGCTTTGTAGATGCTGTCACCCGTCTCGGAACGTTGGTCGCCTTTCAGAGGAGGGAAGCTCAGGTGGCTGGTTTCTTTTCCGGCCCCTGCCATTGCGATAGGACAATTGATACCGACAAAGGCAATGAATAACCTGGGGAGGCAGCGTCAAAAGGCGCCTCGTACCCAGGAGCCCAAAATGTCAGTCGTGTCAGGGAAGGATGAAGAATACGGTCCAGAACGGAGACGACAACACAGGTTGGAGAGAGAAGCTCGGCACCGAAGATATTCCCGCTCGATGTGGCCGCTCTGGTAATGCTTGAGAGAAGGAAGCCATGGTGAACACAATGGAAACTGCCATCTTGGTATCACTTGGGAGGGACTGCTCTCCCAGGGGAAGGAGCCGGCCGTATGGTGAGGAGTTGGTTCTTTCCGTCCTTTGAGCACTCGCTCATGAGTGGCCGAGGCTGTGGGAGTTAGATGCCAAGAAGCCAAAGCTAAAAGTAAATTTTGCCTCCATTTCAGCCCGCGTAATTATCTTTTGACTGATAATAGCTTTGTAGTTTTGAAGTTGACCATGTGGTTGAAGAACAGCCCACAGGGTTCGCGCTCCAGCTTGCAGCTACCCCTGTCGAACAAGTGGGGCCATTACAGTATGCACCTCCCTCACCGCCTGCAGGTTCAGTGGCAGAATTCCCAAAATTTTGGCGGTCCATTGGGCGTCAGTGACTCCATCGTGCAAGTGGGTGCCGCAGAGGAAACCCTCCCGCAGGTTGACCATGCTTCAAAGCTTCTTGTCCCTCCAACATATGTCGAGAAATGTGATTCGGAGAATAATCAACAAAACCCCGCTACACCTTCTACTACGCGCAATGGCGACAGACGCGCAGCCCATCACGGCGCTCCCCGCCGCCAAGCAAATTATTTCTCACGAGGGCGTGCGATACACCACCGTCAAGGAGGGGCTCGCCCACATCCTGATCCCCGAAGCGTCGGTCGAACAGAATTCCAAAGTCCGGATGGACCAGGGCGTCAGCCAAGTGTTCTATAATCCAGTTCAACAGTTCAACAGAGACCTCACGATCTTGACCCTCAAAGCCTACGGCAAGGAGAGGCTAGAACAAAAGCAACTCACCCACCGATCCAGGTCCGAAAAGCTTGCCGACAAGAAGCGGAAGCGCAAGGAACAAACTAAGGAGCAGGAAGAGACACAGGGAGAACCACCAAGCAAGAGCCCCAAGATTTCTGAGAATGCTACGAGAATCGCAACCGAGGAGGGGTCTCTCAACAATGCCGAAAATCAGCTTCTCGCAGAGGAGGCCCAAAATGTCGCGCAACCTGGCGCCGTTAAAGACGAGAAGGGCGCAGACACGCACTCTGGGGAAAAGGCGAAAGAATCTGACACTGCCGCGCCTCAATTACAGGAGAAGCCCGGCCCCAGGTTCACCATTCTCGATGCGCTCTCCGCCAGCGGGCTGCGCGCATTGCGCTACGCTCACGAGATCCCTTTCCTGACGTCCGTCACGTCGAACGATCTCCTCAAGACGGCCGTCGACTCTATAAAGCTCAATGTCAAACACAACAGACTTGAGTCCAAGATCAACGTGAGCCATGACGACGCCATAGCGCACATGTACACCCTTGTTGCGCAGGAGCTCCGCCGAAAAGATCCACGGACAGGCAAAGTGTCGAAAAGCGAAAAATACGACGTGGTGGATTTAGACCCCTACGGCAGCGCCGCACCCTTCCTTGACGCCGCTGTGCAGGCAGTTCGGGACGACGGCGGCCTGCTCGCAGTTACCTGCACCGATTCTGGAGTCTGGGCTTCGGCTGGGTACGCCGAAAAGTGCTATTCGCTATACGGTGGAGTGCCGGTGAAGGGCTGGTATTCCCATGAGGGCGGCCTCCGTATTGTCCTTCACGCAATCGAGACCGCCGCTGCGAAATATGGCCTCGCCATGGAACCTTTGGTGTCGTTGTCGATCGACTTTTACATCAGAGTGTTCGTCCGAATCAGAAAATCCCCAGCAGCAGTCAAGTTTCAGGGCGGGAAAAACATGGTGGTTTACAGCTGCGATTCTGGCTGCGGCGCATGGGCGACCCAGCTCCTCATGGCGAATAAGGAGGCACCAAACAAGAAAGGATCTGGAGTCTTTTACAAGCACAGCTTGGCAAAAGCACCCACAGTAAACCAATCATGCGAGCACTGCGGCGGGACAATGCACATGGCGGGACCAATGTACGCTGGCCGCATACACTCGCCCGATTTCATCAAGCGGATTCTAGCCGAGCTTGACGAGGCCTCGCCCGAGATATATGGCACCACGCCTAGAATCAGGGGCATGCTCCAAACCGCTCTCGAAGAGTTCTTACCGTCTCCCGAGGAGATGGAAGCTGCCAAGTCGGACACACCTGTGTCGCGAGAGGCAGAGCTGGCTGCGATTGAGCCATACCCCTTTTATTTCCACCCCTCTGTTCTCGCCGGCTTGGTCCACTGCACAACACCCTCGGAGGCTGCGTTCAAGGGGGCTCTCAAAGGCCTCGGATATCGTGTGACGCGAAGCCACACCAAGCCGGGTAGCATCAAAACTGATGCCCCCTGGTCCATTATCTGGCATGTCATGAGGGAGTGGGTGCGCCAAAAGGCGCCGGTCAAGGAGGAGAACATAAAACCCGGGAGCACCGGCTACCGCCTGTTGGGGCTGGGGAAGAAGCAGGAGGTCGAGGTCGAGAAGTCCGGGGAAGCCACAGCGGAAGAGGGGGATAAGCAAGAGCAGGACGCGAAACCGGCAGTTGTCTTTGACGAAGCACTGGGCCGTGAAGCGAAGGTAAAGCTGGTCAGATATCAGGAAAATCCCACCGAGAATTGGGGCCCGATGAACCGGGCAAAGGGCAAGTGAGACGGGTCAACCAAAATGCGAAGAACCCACATCGGAGCGAGCGGGCGTGTCAGAGTCAGCGGAGCGGGGTCCGTCATTTTCGAGGAAAATGGGATACGCGCGGTGGCCAGAGACACACCGACAATCTCACCCCGACAAGGCCAGTGGTCCGTATTCTCGTACAAAGCGGCGCTGCCTTGAAAGGCCGCGGGGGTCGGCCAATTGATGCCGGGTGGGCCAGCCGAGGCATTCACACCACGTTCGGAGCCGCAGGTGAGCAAAGTGGGCGGGATGATAACGCAATTTAGCGGCGCCGTTGTCTGAGTCAAGCCGGCTGTGCCTGCCAACAACCTGAGCATTTACGACGCTGTTGCTCACCTGCCCTTTGCGTCGGGCAGTCCGGCAATTAGAAATACTCTTCTTGTACGACAGGAGCATTGCAAAAGCCTTGAAGATAATTGTTCCCTCTTCTGCTAGTGCATCTTGTTCCCTTCCTTTTTGTCCAGAGTTCGACGGCCCCAACTTTGTTACCATCCACATCTGCCATGATGGCTGTTCACATGCCAATCCCAGAAGCCGCACCTCCCCGCCAAGTGCACAATGTCGACTACAGAGATGGCGAACTGTCCTGGGCCGCTCAAAATGGCGACAACAAGCAGCATGTCAATCGCCTGAAAAGCGAGGACATTATTTTCATCTTGAAGCGACCAGGAAGCGATGGATATTTGGTATATAGCCTCGCCGAAGGATCCGATGACAAAGAGGGCGGAGATGCCAAGCCACAGTTCCAGGTGTCGGTTCTATTCGCAGCGCAACTGCCGGAGGAGCCGCTGGCGGAATTCCTCCTCGATGAGATCCCCGCGCATCTGAGATCGGACGGCAGACGCCAGCTTCTGGACGTCATTGTATCGACGCGGTCCGGAACCGGTCAAGCGCCGGCATTCTTCGAGGGTGTGTTACATCCGTTGCTGGAGGCTCTCGGACTGCGAGAGCAACGGCTCGGACTCGCGGAAGAAACCGACCAAATCGGAGACGATGAGGTGGCTGGGGGCGGGACGGACGGGTACGGCTACCGGCTCACGGTGACGAAGAGCTCGACGACAATCCGGGACTTTGCGCGCGGGTTGGCCGGGGCGGACTCAGGGGAGGCGAACGGGCACGGGAGGAACGGAGCGAAGACGGATGGACCGAACCGGACGATCGTTCTTCTGAGCGGTGATGGCGGCGTTATCGACCTCTTGAACGGGATAGACCGGGCGGCTTCTGGGAAGGGCGCTCCGGTACCGACCGTTGCTGTGCTGCCTCTTGGAACTGGCAATGCGCTCTTCCACTCGCTGCATAAGCCACTGTACGCAACACAAGGGGCATCACATCTTATTCTCGGACTTCGCACGCTATTCCAAGGCACCGCCGCTGCGCTGCCCACATTCAGGGCGTCTTTCTCCCCAGGCGCTCACCTCGTCACCTCGCCCGAGCTAGCACCCGAGAGCACCACCAATGGGACTAACGCAACCAACGGAGCCAACGGGACCAACGGCCATACTGACAGCAAAGCTAAGACGAACGGGACCAACGGAACTAACGGAACCAACGGCCACAGCAACGACACCAACCCCCACCCTCCCATCTCCCACCTCCTCGGCACCATCGTCGCCTCCTACGGCTTTCATGCCTCCCTCGTCTGGGAATCCGACACCCCTGCCTACCGTAAACACGGCGCCGCACGCTTCGGCATGGCCGCCTCCGAACTCCTCAAGCTCTCCCACGCGTACAACGCCTCCGTCGAGATCCGCCCGCGGAACTCATCCAACTTCCTCCCCCTCCGCGAGGAGGGCAAGAAATTCAACTACGTCCTCGCCACCATGGTATCGAATCTAGAAAAGACGTTTACCATTTCCCCTGAGAGCGAGCCGCTGGATGGGAAGTTGAGATTGGTGCACTTTGGAGATGTGGGCGGGGAGAGGACGATGGAGGTAATGATGGCTGCGTATGAGGGGGGTAGGCATGTTGGGATGAGATGGGATGATGGGGAGGAGGGGGTGGGGTATGAGGAGGTGGAGGAGGTGAGGGTGACGATTTGGGAGGAGGATGAGAGGTGGAGGAAGGTTTGTGTGGATGGGACGATTGTGGAGGTTGAGAGGGGGGGTTGGATGGTTGTGGGGAAGGAGGAGGGGATGAGGTTGAGGGTTTTGGTTGGGAGGGGAGTTTTGTGATTTGTTTAGGGAGGGTTTGTAAGGGGCTTTGGGTGGGGGTGAACTGCTTTTACTTATGGTTTGGGAATGGATTCAGGGATAGATATCCACAGATGCGCAGCAATGATAGCAATGACACAGCACAACACATGTCTCTTCAAATCAACCCCAACATCCTACCGAGCTAATCAGCCAACAACTTCTTAACCCTCTTCTCCATGATATCCTCGAATTCCTGTACTCCCCCTTCCAGAACAGTCATCTTCCCTTGCCGCAACCTATACACCACCCTCCTCCTCACCGTCCCCTCCTCTTCCTCCTCTTCATCTTCGTCCTCACTCCCCCCCTCGTCCACAACCCCCTCAATCGCCCCCCTCATAAACCACCTGTCGTGACTAACCAGCACCACGGCCCCTTCCCAATCCCTCAACGCCTCTCGCAGCGCCGTGACTGTCTCGTAGTCCAAATGCGTCGTCACTTCATCCAGCACCAGACAATGCGGCCTCTTCCACAGAATGCGCGCCAACTCGCAGCGCACGAGCTGCCCACCGGAGAGTTTAATAACGGGGATATCCGAAGCGATACGTCCCGGCAGCCCAAGCGAGCCGAGAAGGCTGCGGATCTCGCCTTCATCGAGGGCGCCCTCGATTTCGCGGGTGAGCAGGGATAAGGCAGTCAGATCGGTTTCCGACCGGCCGAGGGATTGCAGAGCTTCGACGGCGTGCTGGGAGTAGTAGCCTAGCTTGAGGCGGGGGTGCTTGGTGATGGTGCCGCGGGTGGGTTTGGCTTCGTCGACGAGGAGGCGGATGAGGGTGGATTTGCCGGCGCCGTTGAGACCCAGGATTCCGATGCGGTCGCCCATGTGGACCGAGAGGGTAATGTCGGAGAGGGTGGGAGGAGGGAGGGTCTTTGAGCCGCGTGGAGGAGGATAGCGGAAGGTGGTGGATTCGAGGGAGAGGAGGGGGCCGGGAAACCGCAGGTCCGGAGGGGAGGGGAGGGTGATGGTGACGGGGCGTTCTTCAGGGGGGATGTCAATTTCGGAGCGGGCGCTGAAGAAGTGGCCGACCATGTCGCGGTTGAGCTTGAAGCGGCCGCCTTTGGCCGAAACGTTCATGCCCATGCGGTCGTCGAGGCGTTTCTGGCGGGATTTGGCCTGGCGGATTTTGTTTTGGTCGTCGGCTTTGCGGCCCTGGGCCATGTTTTGGCGGATGGTTTCTTGCATGTGTGCCTTTTGCTTGTCTTGGGCATCTTTCATCTTGATGAGGTGGAGGCGGCGTTCGGACTGCGAGGCTTCGTACGTGGGGAGATCGCCGTGGAAGTAGACGAGGTCCTTGTCCTTGATGATCAAGAGGTCGGTGCAGAGGCCGATGAAGTCGCGGTCGTGAGAGACGAGGATTAGGGTGGGGGGAGTGTCTGAAGATTCGGCGATGGATTGGAGATACCGTTGAAGCCAGATGATGCCCAGAAGGTCGAGAAAGTTGGTGGGTTCGTCGAGGATCAGAATATCGGTTTCCTGGAGCAGGGATATGGCGAGGGCTTTGCGCATTCGCCATCCGCCGGAAAGAGAGGAGGCGGCGCGAGTGAGGTAGGCCTCGGTGAAGCCGAGACCAGCGAGGATCTTCTTGGCCCGGGACTCGATATCAGCTAGACGGGAGGGCTCAACCTGGATCTGAAGCTCAGCAAGCATGTCGGCTGCTTCCTGGATCTCGGTCTGGAGCGTTTCAGGCGAGATCTCGTCTTCGGGTTGTTCCACCCTAGGACTGTTAGCTTCGTCTTTGCACAACTCAGGGGTATTCTCTTGGAGACTCACAGTGCGGCGGACGCTGCGATCTCCTTTTCGAACTCAGACAGGGCTTTACGTGCTTGTAAACCTCTCGCGCCGCTACGTAGCCTCGCATCCTTGTCGAGGATGAACAGCCTCTTCTGCATCCTCTCATGGCGGAGCTTTCTCAGGGCCCGCAGAGCGCCGAGTGAGTCGGGGCTGTTGACGCCGTCTGAAAGAGCGTTGATCTCTTGCTCGAGCTCACTCCTCGCCGTGGCCTTGTCAATGACATCTTCCAGCACTGTTGGGCCGCTGGCAGCTTCAGAGGTCCCGGGTAACGGCTCGGTGTTTGCATCACTAGCATTGGTTTGTTGGAGGATTGCCACCCTTGTTTTCTCAGGGATGCCGGGGATGAGCTTCTCAGCGATGGCTCGCAGAAGGGCTTCACTCATTAGTGTTGATCTCACTACCGAATAAAATGCGCAGAAAACTCACTCGACTTTCCCGACCCGTTTCGACCGATGAGAGCATATCGACTTCCAGCCTTGAGTCGCAATTTGGCGTTACTGAGGATCTCGGTGCCCTCAGATGCTTTGGCTTTGCCCCTTGCTTTCCCCGATGCTTTTCTGCCTTCCCCCCCTGAGGTGACGGTGATGTTTAGGCCTTCAATGTCGAGCTCGCGATAATTCGGACTCTCGATATGAAACCGCGTTTGTTTGCACGACACCAGAATTGTCGACACCGACTCGGCTGCCATTGACGTCATCGTGCCTTTTCGATATCGCGGGGCTTTCTTTTCTCTGCCAACGATGAACAATTAAGAAAAGTGAAAAGAGAATCCAAGTATGAGAGACAACGTCGATGCCCCAATCCTCAGGTTCGAATCACGAAGTTGGCTGATAATCTTATAGCAACCGGCCCCGCTGAGGCTCACACCACCCAATATCGACCAAGCTCCGTCGCTGCCCCAATCGGCCGGGTGGGTTCCGTGGCGGCAGCTCGCGTCACCGCCGGGGCTGCGTGCGACGGACGGCTTGCGAATCAATCCCTTGAGATTCAGTGCGTGCGCTGCTTGGAGAAAGTGACTCACGCCGACCAGACGGGATTGCCCCTCTCCGCAGCCGAGATGCGGAACTACGGCAGGCCTTTGCATCTCTCGCTCCTGCCGTTTCGGCGTGTGTCAACGACAAGCACTCGGTTTTTCTCGGCGCAGTCTGATTTCAAGATTTCATCACTCGAATGTGTTCGTGAGTTTCCATCCTATCTGCTTATACTGTGTTCCCCTCAGCGATCGCCATGCAACGCATCCTCGACCTCATTCCAGCAATGCCCCCTCGCCACGGCGACAAAGCAATCGCTCATCGGAAACGCCTTCTTGTCGCTGTGGTTGTTGCAGTTCTTGAACGGCCACCCGTTGTAATCGATACACTCCTTGATGGTCCCCTTTGGCCGCGTACACCGCCCCTCGTTGATGCCATAGACAATCGAGCAGACCCTCCCGCCGTGGTTCTGGAAACAACTTCCACCATCCCCGTCCTTGCGCCTCTTCAGCCCATCCTCGGAATGGTCATGCGAGTGCATGCCATGCCGCCCTACATCAAACATTAGCACTTACCCTCCTCTCACCCATACAGCAACAGAAGGAAAAAAAACTTACAACCAAAATCATAAACATGCACATTCCCCCCTCCATACCTCCTCACAACCTTGCTCTCCTCCCTCAACCAAATCATCCCCCCCTCCACCCTGTTGTTACTCACCCCTTTAACCTCCTCCGTCTGATACCGCCCCACAACCGCACAATCCCCATCCACCACCTCGTGCTCAAGCTCCCCCATGTCGCTCGCCTCGATCAGCTTCCCGCCGTGTCGCACCAGCGCGCGCTGCACGGGGAAGTAGACGCGCATGGCGCGTTCGACGGGGTCGTAGTAGGCCGATGTGATGGCGGCCCATTCGGCGGGGCGGGTGGCGATGGCGTGTTCGAGGTCGGCAATTTCGGAGGGGCTCATGGTGATTTTTTTGAAGCCGATAAGTTTGATGGTTGTGTTGGGGAGGGTGTAGGAGAGGGTGTTGAGGTAGGATTGCTCAAAGGCGCGGAGGGAGAGGTCGGCGGGGGAGAGGGAGGGGGTGGTGAGGGCGGAGGGGAGGAGGGAGAGGAGGAGGATGGGGAGTTTCATTTTGCTTAGGCGTTAAGAGAGCGGTGATGAGATGGGGATGAGGTGGGATTAGATGGCTTCGAGTGAAGCTGCTGGTTGAAGGTGAGAGGAGAGGGGAGTTTGGTGAGTGTCTTGGTGTCTTATATGGTCGAGTGACTGGAATGTTGTCTGGCGGAGATATCAACTCGACGATCTACCGTGAGGCAGTGCTCACTCTCCGTACCACTGCAAGTGCAGCGGGTTGTACGCGGATCATATCATGATGCCGCTGGTTACAAGCTTATGGTGTTGTATCCGCGATGGACTGTTCCACTGAACCAGAGGCTCGGGCAATGTCCAAATGCCTCCATATTGTTCGAAGTCCATCTCATTGGATCGCCAATATGGCGAGTGCTAATTCTGGAGCACATCAGAGAGAAGAACCGGGTTCCGGGTGCTACCGTGCACGGGTACGTCGAAGCGAGCTGCTTTCACCCGTTGTTGTAGCTAGTGCTTGTCCTGCTGTGTCTGCTCTCTGATGTTTTGGTAGCGTGATCTCTTGCCTCATTGGTGGGTTTAGACACTGTGGCGGCAACCATGGGTGGTTCTGCTTGTTGCCGGGTAATATCGAGATGGCTCTGGCTCCCTGGTGTTACGATGAGGCAATCTGATTGTGGCGAAGCAGTTGATGAGACAAATTGACGTCTTTGGTGCCGGATGCCGACGACGTCTGCTCAGTGCCGGATGAGAGAGGGGAATCGACAGCGAGGTAGTAATACCATGAGAGTTTGTTTGGCTTTATTCAGGGGGTGGTGGGTAGGTTCCTTCCCTTCACTCACCGGGAAAACATAACTGTACATGAATCTCCCACCGAGCAGTCTGCAACCTGCAATCAAGGCAAACCCAAACAAGCACAAACAAGCTTTCCCTCCCCAAACCAAGCATTTCCAAGTGTTACATCCTCTCCACTCACAGTGGGCCCTTCCCTTACTCGCGGGTAAAACTCAAAATTATCATCCAGCCCGCCTTGGCTCCATTCCCAGACTTGTAACCCAAAATTCCCGCACCCTCTCCCAACAACACATCACAAGCTCGCCCGGCTAGCTCAATCGGTAGAGCGTGAGACTCTTATCCAGTGTATTCTCACAAGATTCATCTCAAGGTCGTGGGTTCGACCCCCACGTCGGGCTCAATTCCCGTCGACGACATGCGAGGATGTGTTCTTTTTTCTTCTTTTTTCTTCTTTCTCCCCTGACCCTGCATCAGGGGATCTCCAGGGTCTTCCCGCTTCTTTTCTTTTTCCCATTCTTCATGCAGGCCTCGGCTTGTCTTTCTTTTGGCGCCTGACATGTCTCTCTTTTCTTTTGGGGAGATCCACTAGTTGTCTGCAGGCGGCGGGAGGCGTTGTCAGGGGGGTTGAAGGGAGAGCCCCTTTTGATCTTCAACCTCAACACCAATGGCACACAAGAACGGAATGGTAGCTATCAGCATGATATTAAGTACTTGACAGTAGGTAAGTAATAGTAAATAGTACGTCGTCGGAGTTATAATACAGTTCGCCTCCAAGCCTTTTCCCCCTTCCACATTGATCCTACACCTGGGTATTAACTTAGCCATTACACATCCAAACCACTGCAAGCAGATAGCCACCCAATCCTCACAACATCATTCACCTCGGAAAATAAGCCCTATCATAGCCCGGCAACTCCTCCCTGAACCCCCTCGCGCCCTCTTCCGGAAACTCGGCCGGCTGGTTCGGCAAGTGCGGACTGACGAGGTAATTTCCCTTCTCCGGCCTCAAGTGTCCCATTTCCGCCGCAAACGTCGTCGTAGCAACCCACCCCCTCGACTTGCGCGGCTCGACCTCCTCCATCATCTGGTCGATTTGCTCCAGCGTGAGCCCCTTCATTTCCGGAACCAAGAAGTACGCAAAGCTCAAGCTCAAAAAGCAGAGGGATCCCCAGACAAAAAAGACGTTGGACCCCAGCCCGCCTTCGTCGTTGCCGACCATGAAGGGGGTGATGGTGCCGATAATGCAGTTCCAGAACCAGTTGCTGGCCGTGGAAATGCCCACGCCGCGCGAGCGGATGGGGAGAGGGAACGACTCGCCGACAATGACCCAGCCGACGGGGCCCCAGGTGGTGGCGAAGGAAAAGATATTTATGCAGATGAAGGCGATCATGGCCTTGATGGCGGCTTCGTTGTGGGAGCCGTCGGGGCGTTCGGCGCCGGCCGTAACGCCGAGGATCGCGACGATGTACTGCGCGATGATCATGCCGATGGCGCCGATGATGATGAGGAGGCGACGGCCGAATTTTTCGATTGTCCAGAAGGAAAGCGGGGTGGAGAGGACGTTGACGAGGGTGGTGACGAGAGTGGTTTGGAAGGGGTTGGGGCCGTTTTTGATTTGGTTGAAGAAGACAGGGCCAAAGTAGAAGATGAAGTTGATGCCTGTGAGTTGTTGGCACATTTGCATGCCTGCGCCGAGGAGGGTGCGGCGGAGGTTGGAGTTGCCCTTGCTGAGGGAGCCTTGGAAGCAGGCCATCCAGGAGCCGATGTAGCTGGTCTGGGGGATCATTTGCATTTCGTACTCGTGGTTGGCTACGATTTCGGCCAGTTCGTCCTTGATGTACTCGGATTCGACGGCTTGGCCACGGACGATGGCGAGGTCCTTGGCTGCGAGGTCGAGTTTGCCCTTTTGGACGTGGTAACGAGGTGATTCGGCTGTTCTTGTTAGGATTGAGCCTGGTGAGGAAGGAGAGGAACGTACGCAAGAGATAGAGACCAACGCCCAGGATGAGAGCCCACAGGAACTGCATGGCAACGGGGATGCGGTACGACAACGAATCGCTCCGCCCCGAGGTCGAATACGTGACGCAGTTCGCCAGCAGGATGCCGAGCGTGATGCAAAACTGATAGCCAGAAACCAAAGCACCACGAACCTTCCTGGGCGCAATCTCGGACATGTAGAGAATGATGACGGCCGAGATGAAGCCAACGCCGAGGCCTGCAACGAGACGGCCCATGATAAAGAGGACGAGTTGGTTAGTCGAGATAACCTGCATGATGCAGCCGACACAGAAAACAAGACACCCGTAGATAATGGTGGTGCGACGGCCGACAAAGTCAGCAAGATCTCCGGCGATCAGTGAGCCGAAGAAGGTGCCGCACGAGAGAATCGAAGTCATGAGAGAAACGGTCGACGACGGCAGGGCGAAGTTCTTGGGCTCATTGGTCTCGTAGTTGTAAGGGATGCCCGTGTACATGCTGACGAAGTAGGGCATGATGACCACTCCTCCCATCCAGCCCGTGTCATAGCCAAAGACTGGGATGTAAGTCAGTTTTGTGCCATTCATTAGGAGACAAGAAAACTTACAGACGCCGCCAAAGGCAGCAAAAGCGCAGATCAGGTACGCCTTGACTGTGACGGGAGCTTCAATCCTTGACAAATCGGCGGTACCCTGGATGGGCACAAAGCCCACAGCGCCCATACCCATTTTGAGATTGTATGAGGGGCTATTGGGGTATTATCGGGGCCTTTATCGTGAGACAGAAGAGACGGCAGAAGCGTCGGTGGTATCTCACAAACCAAGAGCCGTCGTGGGCATGACGTTCAGTCCAAGAGCTCAACGGTAACTTACACAACGAGACACAATGTAACACCCACGCGTCATCCGACGGAGAGAAACCGAAAACGAACGTGGGGAGAGGACGGGGGAGCCCCATAATAAGTAGGTAACAGCGGAGGGCTGGAGCTCACAGAGATCGGCCATGCGACCTGGAGCGCGCTAGGCAATGCGAAGACAGGGGATCATGAGTTTTGGTTTTGGTAGCCGGGCCCCGGGAGCTGACACCGGCCTCCCCCCCTCCCCCGAGTGTCGGGCGTTGTCTTGCATGCCGTCAGCAGGGATTCAACTTCTGACTGGATGCTCGACACCAACAGGTGCCGTGACTGGTGTGGTTGCACCAACAGCCTGCCAGCTTTTTTGCTGTTCAACCACATTCTCGACTGCGCATCGCGTGGCGGGCAAGTGGTCTAACTGCGGCAGCTTGCATTCCAGGTAGCCATCTTTTGCACCTCCCCCGCCGCAACAAGCCGAAACCCCGTCGCACAGTGATGTTGGTTTGTTCTCGGTCCTTGCGAAGAATTGCGGCTCCACGACGACGTCAATGTCAATAATAGAAGCCCCGTCCAGACCTCATCTCGCCAGCTCGTTCGAAACCGCCGAGCTAACGAAAAACTAAACAAAGCCGCTGAAGGAGAAGAAGCCCTCGGAGATGGGGTCAACCCCCCCGCCAAGCGGCGTAGTCGTGGAGAACCAAAATCTGGGTGTGTCGACTCCGCAGACACTGACAGCAAGCTTGCTGCCATGCGCCTCGAACTGGCGTCGCGATGCACCTCGGATTGGCCCGCGCCGTCGACGAATGTCGCAACCTAGCTGTGCGGACTTCAGTCAGCCCCCATCACGCCCGCCGCATCACACCCACTTTTCTTCTTTTTCTTCTCTTCTTTCGAGTTGTCTGCGCAGTATTGGGCGCGCTGGCGGTGGGGAGTTCGCAGCTGCGGTCGTCGGCTGAAGAGGGAATTGATCGGATTAAGCTTTTCTTGGCGGGTACGGTCGGGGTAGCATTCCATTTCCAGGCAAGTTGGCAGGTGCAACTCCCCCTTTCCAGGCTCCACAATCGTCGCGACAGCGGGCGGGCGGCTGGTTTTCTGAGTTGCAAAGTCAACACACACGCCGATTCCATCGCTGACAACTACGTTGACGCGTCTCTCACACAAGCAACGCATCAATCCATTGTCTTCACCTCTGTTCTTGCCGAAACTCAAGGCGCCTCAACCCGACTTGGCCCCTGAGCTACTCCCGCTGCTATCGTCTGTGCAGCCCTAGACTCGGCGTTACTCTTCAACGGAAACGCAAGAAATACCCCGTAGTCTGAAGATACCAGAGCCAAGGCGCTCGATATTTCCCACACCGGAATGGCACCAGCCCAGGGTGACGTGACCGACTTGGCTGCCGATTGGTGAGTTGCTTCTTCAATCGCTAGTTACTTAATCCGTAGGTAAAAAGCACGAGGCTCTTCGCAGCCGCGCCGCTGCTTCTTGTGCCTGCGCACTGCCTCCCCACCTTTTTAGTCAGTGCTTGATGGGATGTCACCGCACTGACTGGATTCCCTCGCTGCCTGTAACATGTCTCCACGATGGTTTCAATAGGGTCTTTTGAAGCGCGGATTTCTCGTCTGATGGGAAATCAGGTGGATACCAGATATCTGCTTGGCCGGGTAAAAATACCCTTTTCGAGCTTCGACGTTCTGGAAGGCCGAAACGTCTGGAGATGTTTTTCCTCGGCAGCCCAAGAGACCCCCCGAGATGAAGACCCGGCTGCCAGGCTCCGCTGAAGTCTCCCCGCGAGAACCCATCCTCGTCAATCTCGATCCTCCAGAAAGACATCATCCATCTGTGGAGGGAAGGCAATGCGGTGTGCACCTTATTCCTCAACACCACCTGATATCTCTGTCCCGACTTTTCTGATTCGGCCACGCGAGCGGATGCAGGTTTCCCGCACGGCACTTGGCAGCTGAGTAACAATTGTGCAGCCTGCCCAGCGAGCGCAGCCTAGGGCTGGACCGCAGTGCATGCAGACGCAGCGAAGCATCGCCCAGGACTCCCCACCACCAGGACAAAAACCACGCGCTCACCACGAGGCCGCGAGATGGATGGTTGATGCCTCGCGGAACGGGCGGAACGGGCGGCAAGGGAATCAATAATGGTGCAGCCAAGGCGTCGAGAAAAAAGGAAACCTGATAATGGCGCTGCAGCGGGACAGGATTAGGAACACAAGCCTGGGTTCATGAATCAGTTGCTGGAATGGAGGATGCCTCTATCGCTGGCCTATCACCGCCATGCAGGGAGAAGCAACGAGCGTGGGATGCCATGATTGCGGCGCTCAGTGTGCAAATTCGAGTCCGTCCCGAGTCTTTGAGCTCAATGGCTCTATTCGAAACAGTTGCGCCCAACGGCGTCGACGGCGTTTGCGGCGTGCGGCTCCAACCGGTGATCTGCTTGACAGCAACGCCAAGCCAAATGACGCTCATCTCGTATCGTGGGTCAATGCGACAACGACCACGGGACACACCGTCGAAACGGGTTAGGCGCCCCCCTTATTCTCCCTTTGTAGCTAGCATGGGAAACCAGCCATGGGAATCTCACGGGATCCCACTTCGCGACAACTTCGTTTGCGAAGGAGAACATCACAGCGCCATGCCGTGGTGACAGTGGCAGCCACAGCAGCGCTTCGGGCTGTCGAGATCGGACATTGGATAACGTGGCATCACAGCGCTCTCGCTCATCATGGCGCGGCGCAAGGTGATCCTTACGGCACAGGCGTGTGTTGCGTTCCTCCTGATCCTAGTGGTAACGCTCAACTTCCACAAGCTCCAGTGGACGCCGCCGCCCGTTCCGGAGGCGCACCACATCGGCTTCTCGGCCGGGGGCGAAGACGTCCGCTCCGGAGCCCCCGGCCCCGGCGACGAATGGGTTCCCCCCTCCCAGGCGTCACACTTTGCCCACGCCCGCAAGATCCTCCCCGCTATCCTCAACCCGCAAAACACTTGGATCGACCGCATGAGCTGCCCCTCGCTCAACGAATCCCGCTACTCTTATCTCCGTCCTTCCCCTGACCAAACCCAATACGAATATATCTTCGCCCTCAACCTCCGCGAGATCATCGACCTCACACCGCGCCTGCTCGGGTCCGTCATCGAAGCCATCACGTTCCTCGGGCCTACCCGCTGCGCCCTCTCCATTGTCGAAGGCAACTCCCGCGACGGCACCCTGGAAATCCTCCGCCTCCTCGCCGACCCGCTCGCCAAGCTTGGCACCCCCTACTATCTCCTCTCATCCCCCTTGGACCCCTCCGCCTCGGAGCGCATCAAGAAGCTTGCCATACTGCGCGCCCTTGCCCTCGAGCCCATAACTGGTCCTCTCCCCGCCCACCTCAACATCATCCTGAACTCCAAAGAAGGCCGTCCCGAGCCCTCTCATCCCACAACGTACTGGTCCCTCCCCCACAACCCCCTTACTAACGCCACCCTCACCTCCCTCCGCGATAACCTCTCCCCCACCGCCAAGGTCCTCTTCCTCAACGACGTCGCCGCCTGCGCCGAAGACCTCCTCGAGCTCCTCCACCAGCTCCACGTCCAGTCCGCCTCCCTCGTCTGCGCCATGGACTGGGCCCACGGCTCCGACTCAACCTCGCCCGATCCCTACCCCCTGACCGACCCCATCTTCTTCTACGACGTCTGGATCGCCCGCGCCATCAACGGCGACACCTTCTTCCCCATCGACCCCGCCACCGGCTCCTGGGAACACGCCACGCAACTCTTCCCATCCGAACCCGTCTCCCGCGCCCGCATGCGCGCCGGCCTCCCCTTCCAAGTCTTCTCCTGCTGGAACGGCGCCGTCGCCTTTCCCGCTGCCCCGCTCGTCTCCCACGAGATCGAGTTCCGCTACCCGCGCAACGGCGAGTGTTACCAAGGTGAAGCCCAGCTCTTTTGCAAGGATTTCTGGGTTGCCGGCCACGGAAAAATCGCCGTCGTGCCGAGTGTGAATCTCGAGTATACCGATGCGCGCGGACGGCAGACGAAGCTGCAAAAGGGGTATGTGAGTGATTTCGTAAAGGGCACGCGGCCGCAGCCTGTGGGTGGGATAGAGCGGCAGGCGGATGAGGAGGGTGCGAATTTGGACGAGGTGATACACTGGAGGGGCCCGCCTGAGGAAGTCAAGTGCATGCCTACGTTTGCGGAGCAGAGCTGGAGGAAGTGGAATGAGACTTTGGTGGAGGTGGAGGATGTGTAGGTGATTCCTGTGGTAGTGATGTGTTGGCGTGTTGCTGAACACCGTGTGCGGCGTTATGGTTACGTTTGGGAAAGAATAGGATACAAAAATCTCAAGACAGGTCAAGGAAACATGGAACGATCCGGTACCTACATGACGTAAGGATGTAAATAGCGTTCTGTATCTAATGTAATTTAGCACTGCGTTGACTGTAACTATCTGTTCCGTTGCTACTAGCTGGCAGGGTGGTGACAGTTGAGCCACCGAGTTCCACTGATGCACTTGATACCTTGGGGTGGTATTTACCTGCCTGAGCACCAGTGCCAACAGTGATCAGTACGGTACGGTGCCGGGGAGAGGAGTCGCACTCTCTCGTTCGGGGAGCTCTGCTCTGATGCGCCATGATCCCTCAGGGAACACTCAGGGCAGCACTCAGGGGCTACGTGGTCATGACGATATGTGATGTTGACCTGCCACAACAGCAACCCCATCTTGGTACCAACGTGGTAGCAAGCATGGAGTCGGGAAAGAAACCCGACTCCGCCCAGAAGCTTGGTCTTGTTACACGGCCGTTGCTGGACGTTTCCATAACCCCATCGTAACCTTAAAGTCTTGGTCTGTCACACCTCAAACGCCCGCAACCATCAGTCTAGTGAAATGCATCCTCCCTATCATCCACGATCGAGCATGGAATACCACGAGTGGGGCAACACCGGTGTCATATCGAGGCGTGGCACACTCGTGCTCGGCCCGATGCCTTCGGCTTCTTGCAGGAACGAGGCACCGGGGGCAGATCGTGTAAATCAGGAAAACGAAATGCTTCCAGCCTGGCCAAGAAGCCAGCCCATTCGCTGGTGACCGGTGTAAGTCCCATTCTTGGATACAAACCTACGATCAGGCAGGCAGGGGATGACAGCAAGGGACACAGGGACACAGGCACAGAAGAAGCAATACCAAGCAACAGGCAGGTGTGCAAAGTTTTTATGTTTGTCTTCAGGGCAATTAGGAACAAGAATCCGACCTCCCAAACCCAAACCGCGCCACAAAAAGCAACCTCACAAAACCGGAGGACCAAGTCCTCAGAGTATCTCATCGAAGGTAATTAATACAGGTCCATGAATGCATCTCATCCTGATCAACGCGACGAGCCAAAATGCACCACTTTTCCGACGCCCCAAGCTCCAGGGGGGGAAACCACAAGCATAGTAGCCGTGCCTCATCATCAACGTCCTGAAGTCGCGCTGGCTGAATCTCGGCAGGCAAAGGGTATATCGCCAAGGTCGACAAAACATGCCGAACTTTGCACAAATAGGTGAAGGACGAATCGCGAAAGTCGCTGCTGTCGTGTCTCATGTCTCGTACAAGCAAAAACAACCTCGGGGCTGATGTGAGCGCTGCACCTTCCAGGAGTCCCGAGTAGTGAATGCTATTTGGAGCTTAGAGGAGGGCCGCGATACCGGCTGCGAGGAGCGCGAGAGCTCCTGCGGGTGCGACCATCTGGCCAGCGCCCTCTTGGATGGTGGTCTGGGTGGCGCTCGGGCGCGCGGTGAAGGTGGGAGCAGTGGTGTTGGAGCCGAGAAAACCACCCGAGGGAGCAATAGTCGAGGTGCAGCTGCTGGTCGGGATCGCGGAGTAGGTTCCGTTCTTAACGGGGGTGACGCGAGGAGGAGCGGAGCTCGACGACGACGACTCGGGCTTAGCGGTTTGCGCGACGAGGCCACCGGGGACAGAGTAGGCGGCAGCGCAGGCTACGACATCCATGGCATCCGGGCAGCACCATGTCTCGCCCTCCTTGTCGGAGGTGCAGTAGTAGCCAGCGTCGCAAGCATCTACCAAACAAGTCAGCGGATCACACGAGCGCATCTTGCATCGGTCGCTACTTACTGCCAGACTTGTCAGGGCAGCAGATCTCCTTGGCCGCGGGGTTGTAACAGTGAACAGCCTCATCTGTGGACGCGCAAGTCGTGTATCCGGCACCGCAGGCAGCCTCGCAGGTAGGACCAGCACCGCAGACGGAGGACGACGGCTGGTACCCGGGTTGATCTGCGCGGCGAACGACACCAAACAATTCGCGGACTGAGGACTTGTAAACCTGAGGCTTGTAGGGCTTGGGCTCAGCGACGGCTTGGGCCGCGAAGGCGAGAACCGCCAGCGCGGAGAGGGACTTGGCGAGCATCTTGTCAATTGAGTTTCGCGGTCGGGCGGCAAAAGTCGTCGGGGTTCTAGGTTCGAGTGGGTCGATTGATCGGACGAAATGTGGCGATCGAAAAGATGCTCAGAGTCGGTGCCGATAGGAATATGGCCTGTAGGTATGCTGATGGAAAACGAATGGCGCGAGTTAAAAACTCTAGGTAATGAGCGTCAGGAAGATGAGGTTGGAGAGAGAAGAGAAGCGGAATGCGAGCTAGGATTTGCACTGAGGATGATATATGAAGGGCGCCAAAAATCTGGGCGGGCAGGTGCCGAGAGGTACCTCGCCGGCGAGAAGGTGCGGGGAGTGTACTTCGCATGCCTCCTTTTAATCTTACTGCAAGTGAGTTGGACAGCGTTGCACCGTGCGCCGTACCTGCATTCTTCGACGCCACGGCTCTCTTCTATTTTCCCGGGCAGGCGTTCACCAGCCAGAAACACTGCAGCGACGTGGTTGGCTCACCGCAAACTCAATCCAGCAGATCGCCTTCCTGATGTCAATCTGTGTTTCCCGGCAGTCGCTCTGCGATACCGCACATCGTTCGAGTCGCATGGGGTGCCGCTGCCAGAAATCCAGACCGCTCCGTGGCACGGTGCGTCGCGCCCAGGAAAAGAGGGCAGCATCGCTGGACGGCCAACAATCTGGCCAAGGTTTCTTGTGCTGGCGACGACTGCCAATCGCTGGCAAAATGGGGACAACGAAGCCCCGTAGCGAAATATCCCCGCCAGCGACCCAAATGAGCCAAGCAAACGGTCGCCCCGTGGGAAAAATGCCTCCAGGCCGCGCCGTTGACAAAAACCAGGCATCACCCGCCAGATCCAGCAGGTGACTTGGTTTGCGCATTTGCCTGGGAATTCCCAACGTCATTGCCCCCTCCAAGACGGCAGTCGCGGGCTGTGCCCGGGCGTGGCTGTTGATAGCAACAGCCGTCTTACCTGAGATCTGACGACTGTCCAAAGAAAGAACTCCCGGTAAAATCCCACAGCTTCTGCCGGTGGCCCAACAGATGAGTTAGTCATAGGCGGTCATCGCGCTCTCGCCGCGCTGTCGCGCACATCTGAAGATGTCTCGTCTTTTCGAAGGCCTCCGTTGCAGATTTTATCGGCGCTTCATTCTGGCTGGCTCTCTGACCATCGAGAGGTCTTCAACAGATCTGGGAGATGGCCTCAGAGATGGCTGCCACCCCAGGGCTCCAATGAGCAACAGCGATCCCCCTCTGATTCGACCACTCGCGCTTGATCTGTTCCTGCATGGCCCGTGTGGCCCCTGCTGCTGAATCCTTGTTTATCGCAAATGCTGATTGGACAGTTTTTGGGCATCTGCGATTGGCGGGGCGATCGTTTCTTGTGGCCCGCGCTTTTCATGCGAATGGCATCCACGTCGTCAACGCACCCCAGCAGCTTGCATCACAACGACTTGAGCACTGTGGGGTGCGGCTGATGAGCTTGCGGGCAGCAGCCGGCGACTTGAACTCCATCCTAAGGCGCGCTGCTCGGGGTCGGGTCGGCCCTGGTCTCGACCAGTCCACGTGTCTCACGACGACGAACCTCTCGTGCCTGCTCTGGAGTTCAACTTTGGGGTGCTGTCATGGGCTAACCGTTGGTCCGTCCGGCCTGCCGCCAACGCCGCCCAACCTCCACAACGCACGCGAGCAAACGGCAAACAGACAAAGGCCTTAGGCTGCTCCCTGGCGTACCACTTGAAGGCTAGGAGGATCTTCCCTCTCGAACGACGACAAGAGTGCACCGTTGCCCAACCCCGTGTGGAGTCTCAGGATGTTCAGTGTTGGTTGTATTGTGACAGCTGCATAAACAGTTCCTCCCAAAGATGCTCCCATGATGCCTCCCGCCACTCTAATCCGGGATATTTGGTTGATTCTGCCATACACAGCCCATGCCTTTCCCATGCCATTATTACACTGTAAACAAGCACCGATCCCATGCCGCCAACTACAAAAAGATACACCTCATAAGATCATGACGACCACCAACTCCCGATGCCAAGAGCACCTTGACCTTCCGCCCCGGCCTGGCCCGTCCGTTAAGCGGCCAACGGCTAGATGTCGTGGTCCGACATTGGCTCGTGAACCTCTCCACAGCCTTCACAGAACAGCAAAAAGCTCTCATCAAAGTCCTCGTCCTCCGGGTCCACAGGCAAGCCGAAGGTCCTGCTAAACTCAATCCATGTTCGTTCATGTCGAGCAGCATCTCGAGACTTGGGAACACGTCTCCAGATCGTCTTCTTCTCCGTAAAGATAGACTCCGGGTGACCAACAGCAGGTGGAGCCGGAGAGACATCAGGATGGTGATGCTGATGGCCATGATCGTGATCATGATCCGAGTCGCCAAACTGCCTCTCAATTTCGTCCGCGAGCGGCTTCCATGCGCGCACAACGCGGAAATCCAGTGGACGGTCCGTCATCCTCGTAAGAGTGCTGTAGTCGCTGATAAAGGTGTCGGTGCTCTTCATGATCAGCCCGTCATCCCTCACCAATCCAGTCAAGTCGGCCAACGCTCTCGTCCCGCAGTCGTCCTCAGGAAGGCCCGTAAGCAGGAGTTCGTTGAGGGTGCATCCGAGGTCGTGGGCTGCAATTCTGTGGAGGTCGATGTCTGGCACGTTCAGGTACTCCTTCGGGAAGTTGACAAAGTCCATCCTCATGGATTCCAAGCCGGGCAGCAGACGCGGGCGGAACACCTTCTTCTTTCGCTGAGGATCGAACGGCGGTCGTAGGGCATCCAGAAAATCGATCAACTGGAGCCAGGTATAGCTCTTGTAGCCCTTGCGCGCCAGCGGGTTCTCATGAACACGAGCGACGGCCTTGACGGGAATTGTTTTTCCCAGGATGTTGCTCTTCGCCCTGCGCGTACGCCTCGCATCATCGTAATATCTGGCAATGATTCTGAGCGTGATGGACTTTATCGTCTTACGAAGCTCAAGGTCGAGATTGGCGAGGTTCCGAAGAGCGTGGTGGCTGGTGAAAACGAAGTCATTGTTCTTCCACAGAAACCGAGTGCCCTCCGTGTGATAGGCCTTGCAGGTTGCGAGGAAGCCAATGGCGATTTGGTTTCCTCGCGCTTTCTCGTCTGCCGTTGCGTGCTCCTTGGTGATTTTTGAGAGGGGATCCAGGATAGGGTAATCGCTGGTGAGGGCCATCTCCAAAATCTTGAGCTGAATCTCCACTGGTAGCGTGGGCATTCGGGGGTCTATCTCGGGCGCA
The DNA here is from genome assembly GCA_033296975.1 of Podospora aff. communis PSN243. Lineage (NCBI taxonomy): Eukaryota > Fungi > Ascomycota > Sordariomycetes > Sordariales > Podosporaceae > Podospora > Podospora aff. communis PSN243. The sequence continues at coordinate 51,269 of MU866002.1, read as the reverse complement.
GCTTTGGATGTAGAAGACCGCGTCATCCGCTTCACCCGGCCCACGGAAGGCGAGCTCTGGTGGTCGGCGGGGCGGCTATGGCCATCAGAGGTCGACAACGACGACCATGGTATGTTGTGGTTACTGAGCAGCTTCTTGAGACGTCGATTCTCATCAGCCAAGTCGCGGACTTGGACCCGAAGCGGCTCGTTATACCACGCCTCCGCGCGATCGGCTTGATCCCGCTCCTCAATAGGCAGGGCCCGCTGTTGAAGTTAGTTCATGCATCGCAAACACTCGATGCTCCGGTGTGGTGGGTGCAGCTCAAGACTCACCCGGTTGAATTGAGACATCTCAGACAGCTTCACCTACGAGGCGAACCGATTTGCTACTCGCTCGTCAAGATGGCCGCAGCTCATCGACCATGAGCAAGATTTGATGGTGTTGAAAGAAATTGAGGGAAAGCGCCCGGCAAGATTGACTGCAAATGGCGCAAAGTCAGCGTCCCGAACGCGACCGACAAATGCCTTCAGCAGATTATGACAAGGGATTCAGCGGAAAGATGGGATGCTGGATCAGAAAGCGGTCACGAAGCTGACCAGGTTGAGCTGAAAGGTGACGCCGACTGGCTCCGACGGCGCTGCGCGGTGAGGGGCTCGAAAGTGCCTTCCCTCTCAGACGTGTGCGCAGGTGACCGGAAATTTCTGCGCTGGCTGTAGTTGAGCCCAAAGATAAGTCTTCTGGCAGGTGCTCTCCATGTTGTTCTTACCTTGATTGCCAGTTTGGACAAAGCGACGGTCCAAACGCCAACATCGGAAGATTTGTGTGTGACAAAGAGCTCATCCCACAATTGATGAGGGGCACGAAGCGACCGCTCGGGTTTCCAGCGTCCTACAGCTGACAGCTGCAAAACCGCAGTCAGAGCTATAGGTAAACCCAAAGGAAATGGTCTTGATGTGTCTACTCTGAGAACATTTCCTACCCAACCATGCACCTTTCCGTCGGCGAAGCGTTTGCTTGAGCGTTCGGTGGTAAAGTTTGCGAACCGGTCATTTTTCCGTGTGCATCGATTCCCAAGGGGTCGATGTCTCCTTCCATTCCCGTGGGCTTTCGAGATCTGGACTGGGAGATGGAGATACCTCTTCGCATTTGGAGGCCGGCTCTGTCATTTGTCAGAAAGCCCTGCCTTTCTCATGGACCGTCAAAGTTATTTCTCTACTGCGTGCGCGCCATTGCAAACGGGTCAAACTCGATCTCGCTGTTTCACCCTGTGCGCTCGAATCGATTGGCGCCTTCATCCCCTCTGCGCTGCGTCTGACGGCCGTACTGACGTCACCGTTCATCCGTCAGAAACAGTTTCCATCGCTTCGGGAGATCGATGATGAAATGGCAGATTCAGGTACGCCGCTAATAGAGTCCGTTGCATCATGCTAGGGAGATCTACTCGCCGGATGCAATGGTGTAAAAGAGTAGCTACGCCCACCTTTGCCCTTCCTTCCTTCCACACCTCAGCCAAGCTCAACTACATAAACCAGAGCTCAAACAAGCCCAATCAAGATCCCACAACACCCATCAAGCAATCCAACGCACCCAGACACAAACCAGACAACATGGCCTCCAACACAAACACCGGCGGCAAGCACGCCGACCCCTTCAAGGCAGCCAACCTCGACAACGATGTCCCTCTGGCCCAGAAGATTGAAGACCTCAGTAACTTTGCCACTTCCTGCAAGTTCGGCATGATGACCACCCGCGATGCAAATAAGTCTGGCAACCTTGTTTCCCGGTGCATGGCCCTCGTCGCCACGGTAAGAACCTACAGCTTTCATCCCACAACCAACAAGGCTAACATAGTAACAGGAGAGCGGTGGCATCGACCTGCTCTTCCACACCAACACCGAGTCCGGCAAGACAGACGACCTCTCTACGGATCCCCACGTCAACATCTCCTTCCTTAACAACATGGGCGAGTGGGCATCCATCAGCGGGGTCGCCAGCGTCGTGACGGACCGGGAGCTTGTCAAGAAGCACTACAGCCCGCAGCTCAAGGCCTGGCTGGGCGATCTTGGCGATGGCGTCCACGACGGAGGAGAGAATGACCCGCGTATCGGTATCATCCGCGTCAAGATGGTTACTTCGCACTACTCCATTTCTTCGAAGAATATCCTCGGCCGCGTTGCTGAGGTCGCTCAGGGGACGGTCACGGGCAAGCCGGCGCAGGTGAACAAGCTGCGGGAGATCAGCGAGCAGGATGTGCAGAACTGGAGATCGTCTCACTAAATATGGGGTGTGGAAACATCTGGAATATGCTCCTTCTCTAACCCATCACGAAGTGTACGATGTGGTTAGGGTTTGCGGTAGATACTACCTGAGAAATATCACCGTAGCAGGGCAAAGGCTGAACACCTGCTGCCAATGCTATTTCTATTGTCCAAGAATGAGAGGGTGATTAGCTTCGTATTTCCAAAAATGCAAAATGATTGACATACCTGACTGTCACGGAGCTTCAGCTGCCTGGTATGGGAGGGGAAGTCAAGATGAAAAGGAAGAAGAGGCCAAAAACGAAGCGCGCCGTGGTTCGAACTGGAGGCCCGAGGCTAGCTCTATCAGGAGTCCCAAGGACGGGGGAAAGCACATCCCACCGCACCCAAAGAAACCCAACCGCCATGACTACTGCGCTACCAAGACCACATGTGGTACTTGGTGTGTTGAAGGAACCTTGCTTGGCCACCTCTATATACCGCATCTCCCTTCTCCCCTCCCCCCTGGGACGGCCCCGAGCCGTACTTTGGCGTGAACGAGCCATCATACACATGGCATGAAGTGACCGTCAACTTACATCTCTTTGCCCGCCTCGATCTTGGTCCGATGCCTGGTCGGCCTCTTGGAAGCATTTTATTGCCCTTCGACACTATCATTGCTTCCCTTGGTAATCCGCCTTCCATATCCTATCCCACGTCTCCTGATTGACAGCGAACTGACGAACATAGTCGTGCTCCAGCTCATGCGTCCTCCTCCCCAAGAGCACCAAACTATGCAGCGGTGGCCCCAAAAGCTCGTCGGCATCGCAAAGCTCCTTGAGCGTGCCCGCCACAAACTTCTCCGTCTTGCCGCCCACACGCGCAGCCCCAATGGCCAAGCTATCCGGGCCGTACACCCCCTCGCCCTTCTCCCCCTCAATCTCCAGCATTTGCGTCGCGCAGGTCCCCACAGACATGTACCGCGGCGGCTCATAAATCTTCCTCCCCCTCGCCATATTCTCCAAGCTCTGCTCTTTCACCTTGATATCCAACAACACCAGCGTGTGCAGCCCAATCGTTCTATTCTCCTTGATACGGTCATAAAAGCTCGCAGGCCGCCATGTGTCCGTGAAGAACACCATGCTGACTGTTTGGCCGAAGTTGTAGAGCTGGAGCCCTGCCGCGCCGATACCAGACATGATGGAGGCGTTGGGCACGGTGCCCACGGGGATGTTGAGCTCGCGCGCGCGCAGGACGATGTCGGTGTGAGTGGTTGCGCCGAAGGGGTCGCCGACGACGAGGAAGGCGACATCTTCGGTTGCGGCATTGTGGAGGATTTCGTCGCTGTTGGATTCGACCATTTCGCGGTCGGCTACTATAACGGGGCGGCCATAGAAGGATTCCTGTGATATGGTTAGGGGCTGGTCTGAGATGGGCAGGGAGGTGAACGGACGAGGACGGTTTTGTCGACGAGGAGGATGGAGGTGTAGGCTTCGAGATAGACTCGGGACGCCTTCTTGACGATTTCGAGACCTTTGACGGTGATGTCTGTCTCGTCGGACAGGCCGAGGCCGACGAGGTAGAACATCCTGACGGCGGGAGAGTATAGTGGTCCGGGATAGCTTCGAGAAGGTGGGATGAGTGCTAAGGGGAGGTCGAGAATTTGATGCCCCGCTGAGATGTTGCCGTTAGGGAATACCCCTGAACGCTGCCAACGGACGGCGCGGTGGAGGTACCTCTTTAGCGCTTACCCCGCCAAAGCTGCCCCTCCAAACTTTGCGACAGAAGCTCCTGATAGCGCTTATCGCTATCGCACCCAAGCCATTGATCAAAACATCATTTGCGCCGCTTGAGCAACGACCATCGCAAACGCTAGCATTGACACCTCCCAGCGCAACAACGCACCCATCACATCTCGTCTAACTCCCACGGCTACCGCCAAAATGTCGAACAAAGGCTCCGCCTACGGGCAGGCAGCCGGCGACACCGACTTCCGCAAAAAGTACGATCTCGACGAGTACGCCGCGAAAGCCAAGCAGCGCGAGCAGGATGAAAAGGAAGAGCGCAAAGCGCGATGGGAGGCCAAAATGGCTGGCAAGAAATACTACAAGCCGCTCGACGGCAGCGAGACCCTCACAACAGCGCGCAATGCGACGCAGGACATGAGTAAGATGGTCGGCAAGACGATGCTCGTGCCCGCGGGCGCCGGCGTGGGCAAGCGTGGGCGCGGCGCGGGTTTCTACTGCGAAAACTGCGACCTCACATTCAAGGATAACTTGCAGTGGCTGGATCACCAGAATAGTCCGCAGCATTTGCGGGCGATTGGGCAGACGGGAGAGGTGCGCAAGGCGACGGCGGCGGAGGTGCATGCGAGAATTGAGTTGTTGTGGGAGCGGGAGCAGGAGAAAAAGAGGGAGCAGGTGGTTACATTGAAGGAGAGGCTGGAGGTGCATAAGGAGAGGGAAGAGAAAGAGAGGGAGGAGAAGAGGAAGAAGCGGAAGGAGCTGGAAGAGAGGAAGAGGTTAGAACGGGAGGAGGAGTTGAAGAAGAAGACAGATTATGGAGACGATGTGAGGATCGAGGGAGAGCACGATGAGGACGATATGATGGCTGCCATGGGGTTCACTGGGTTCGGAATGACTGGGAAGAAATAGTGTTAGGTTGCTAGCTGTGATGTTCATGGGCGATGGATTTGTTTGGATTTGGCGTGTAAGATAGGGGTAAGATATCAGCATGGGCGGTGTTTAGGAGTTCAGATTGGACAGTGAGGTTAGACAAACACACATGACTTCGGCCCTTTCTTTGGTTGTCAATCTTACCGATCCCATCCTGAGTCTGGTAGAATGGAGGTGCTCCGTACCCTCGAATGCAAACACCAAAGATGACTGGGGTCTACCCGTGATGGCTGGACGCCAACTTCCCCGCCTTCCGGCGCCGCTGCTTCGGTCGACCCCGCAGGTCTTAACTGCAATGCACCCGAACCCACGGGACAGAAAAACGTTGAAAGAGCAAACGCAACTCCTCGAACCCACCAATCTTTTCCATCGCCTCGGAAACACCCATTTCGCGTTTGCACCTTGCGTCTGCCGCCGCCCGCGTCATCCTGTCGAAATCACACCTCTCCCCTCGCCTTCCAGACCCGCAAAGGGAAGAGAGCGCCACCCGTTTTCCACCCTGGGACAAACCCATCACACGAGCACCCACCCGAGCGCAAACAAAGTCTCGAGACTCCATTTCGAGTAAACCCTATATATTCCTGCCCCCTTCCAGTCAGCGCCGACCATTTTGTCCACTGCAATCCCACATACGCGCACCATGGCCAGCTCCTCGACGAGTTCCGTCGCCGCAGCGCACCTGCTCGCGCGGCAGCTCCGGCAAATGCAAACGGACAAGGACATACCCGGCATCTCGTGCGGTCTCGTAAAGGACAATAACATTTTCGAATGGGAGGTCATGCTCATGATCAACGACGACTTCAAATACTACGGCGGTTTGTCCTACCCTTCCCCCGCCTCCCTGTTCCCACTACCATCAGGGTACTGACCATCTACAACAGGAGGAAACTTCCGCGCCCACCTCGTTTTCCCGCCAACCTACCCGCTCATGCCGCCCAAGCTTACGTTCCAAAACCCCATCCCCTTCCACCCGAACATCTACCCCAGCGGCGAGCTGTGCATCAGCATCTTGCACCCGCCCGAGGAGGATAAATACGGGTATGAGGCGGCGAGCGAGCGGTGGAGCCCCGTACAGAGTCCCGAGTCGATTCTGCTCAGCGTGATTAGTCTCTTTGGGGAGCCGAACGACGAGAGTCCTGCGAACGTGGAGGCGGCAAGGCTGTTGCGGGAGGAGCGGGAGGGCAAGAGCAAGGAGTTTCGGAGGAGATGTCGGAAGTGCGTGAGGGAGAGTTTGGGGGAGGATTGAGATTCCCGCGTAAGGGGTGAATTTTACCTGGATGATGTGAGAGTGGAATAGACGGGATCTGGACAGGGAAGTAAGAGGTTTATGGCGTCAAGGAAGGGAATGGCGACGGATTGTTCTCACGGGCAAGCAGCGTTGCATTCGCATCTCGGCGACTCTGGTCTAGCGGCGCATGTATGCATTTGTTTTTACGCAGCGGCAGCACTTAGTTTATCAGATTGACCATCTCTAGGATGTTAGACCCATAATAACACCGACTTTCGCATCCCACTCCTCATCCCATCTCCTACTCCCCTCCCTGATAGCCCCCCTCTTCAACGTTTCCAGCTCTGCCTGACCTTCTGGGCTCAACAAGGTCCCCAAAATCCCCGCTAGCTCCTCTGCCGTCTCAAACCCCCTCCCGTTACTCCCCTCCTTCACCAACTCGCCGAAACTCTCATACCCCGAAAACGCTGCCACGGGCAACCCTGCCCCAAACATATCCACCACCTTCATCGGCAGGTCCACCCCCGAGCTGCTCATGTGCAGACATATCCCCAAATCCGCACACGCCAGTAACGCCGCATAATCCGGGAAGGGCAAAAACGCGGTTATTATTCGCACGTTCGGGAGTAACCCCGCCTGTGTCAGTTGGGCAATTTTAGCCAGGTACATCTCCTTCTGCGGCCCCTTTCCCGTGATGACCGCAAGGATGGGGGTCAGTGGCTGCGCGGCATACCGCGCGAGGGCGTCCAGTAGGATGGAGAAGTCCTCGTCAGGGGTCCAGCTCGTGCTGCTGACGATGAGGCGGGTGGTGCCCTTGAGGATGCCGGGAATGAGATCCTTTTCTGCGGGGAGCACGCGGTGGAGGATGGACTCTCTAGCCGATGAGGAGGTGACGGGGCGGAAGATGGCGGCGGGGCGGTCGTGGACGGGGAGCATCTCGCGCTTGATGCTGTACGGGGCACGGCGGAGCTGGCGCGCCATGGCGTGGGTTACGGTCAGATGGAAGGAGCCGAGGCGGCCGAAGAGGCACTCGTAGAGCTTGGAGACGCGCACGAGCGGGTGGTTGGACCCGCGGGTGGAGGCGAGAATGCTCCAGCCGTAGTTGTGCCAGTCGATCATGAGCTTGGAGTTGCGGAGCTGGCAGATGAGGGCGGCGATGGCGAGGGTGGGGATGGAAGGGGGGTTCTGCACGAGAATCCATTGGGCGGGCTCGAGGCGGTAGGCGAGGAGGAAGAAGAGGTGGTAGACTTGGTAGAGGACTTTCCAGGGGGCGAAGAGGAGGAAGGGGAGGGAGTCTGGTTTGCGCGGGGGCGCGGCAATGGGGGTGATGGTGATGTTGAGGTTGTTGACGATGTCGGGGTGTGGTGAGGTTTCTGTGTGAGTGTTAGTGAGGGTAACACTGGTAATACAAGTTGGCGGCGAACTCACCGAGGTAGCCTATGAGGTTTACCTTGCCTCCGTGTTTGGCTATGCTCAAGGCATGGTATGTCATGCGCGGGCTCCGGCCAATGTCGCCAAGCACCAGCACATGGGCCGAGACGAGGCCCGTCCCGGAGCCTGCGGGGGATCCATCGTACTGCGATGGTCCGAAGATCAGATATAAAATCCAGGCGAGCAGCCCCAAAACGCAGAGGCCCAGCAAGACAAGGGGGTACAGCAGTTCCCCAGCCATCGTGGTTGGTGTCAAGTGGATTGAGTTTGGCGCAGTAAGGCGTTAACGATGCCGGATCCTGACAGGTGGCATGTTCGTTGGGCTTTTCCCCTGGAAGCCGTCGAAGTCGCCTAGGGGTGGCGCTCACTTGTGAACGCTCCCCTGTTGCAACCTGCCTTTTGTCCTGATGCGCTGGAAAAGGCGACGGTACGGCCTGGTCACCCGTCGCCCAGCCTTGTGACGAAATGTGGTGTTGTGATGGTCAGCCTTGCTGAGGTCGTCATCGTCGCATGGCAGCTGATTGCGTGTGTTAGTGAGCATGCTCTGATTGGACCGATAGATTAACGCAGATTATCTGACCAGGAACCTGAGTCTAACCGATTTCTTGCATGCAACCGTGCCAGGGGTTTGCTGGGAAGCTCTGAACCCACCTGCCAATCAGGATTGGTGCGTCAATGCGCGTGTCTCGCGGCGATCCAAATGGGAAGGCGGCGGGAAAGAAGCGACGGCGTAGCACCTAAGGGATCGAAGAGAAGGACGAAGCGACAACAATTGATGACAGCCAACATCTACACATCCGCCGCGCTTCTAGGCGGTTTCGTGGCGCCGTTTTGATCCGACAATCACGAATCGTGCGCTGCCTCAGACACCCAGCGGGCCCTGATCGAAACCCTTAGCACCTCGACGGTTGACCGACAAGTAACTGTCACGATTGCGGAGCCGAAACCCGCTCGTTGAGAATTCGAGGTCCGTCATCTCCGCTTCCCCAGACACTATCCCCAGGAGGGAAGTTCAAACAGCCAACGGCGTCGTCGGTACAGAGTCTTGGAGGCACACGTGCGGTCGGTATCTAGTTCTAACTGTCCTCATCGTGATTAGGGCTGCAGCTCCGATCGGCGAGACCCCTCAGTTTCCGCAACGGCACTCTGATGATAAGCGCAGTATAACTCCAGGAGCACCGGTGCTCCTGTTGCTGCCAGCGCAGAAATAACACGTCGAATCCCCTCCCCTCTTTTTTGGAGCGACCCGAGTCGCCGCAAAGTCGACAATGGCTTCGTCCTATGCCTTGCCGACGTCTGCTATTCCGCAGCACCATGGCCCCGGCCACATGCACGCGCATTCGCACTCCGATGCCCACTCACACACTTCGTCGCCATCCTTAAGCTCGTTGCAGTCGTCGGGCGGCCGTCGAGGTCGCAGGACAAGCGGAGGGAATTCGAATTTTCGGGGCGGAAAAGATGATCACGACCATTGCCACGACCACGACCACGATCACGATCATGACCACAAACCAAACACCGCCCGGCCTGCGCCATCACGACCTCACCTCCCGCCACCGCTCGCCCCAAGTAGCCACTGGAGGACAGGCTCAACGGCTGGAGGAAAGCCCCTGGTCACTCCAGTGAGTGGTGAGTTCGCAGCCGCTGCTCAATACCAGCCGCCAAGTGCCGCAAACCCGAGTGCTGGACATAAGCACACCGCTGAGCGGTCGAGGTTTACGGCCTTGATCCTCCCATATACAGAGAGATGGACATTAATCCACGCGATTCTGGCGGAGAAGGATTCCAGGCGGATTTTCTACTTCATGTCGTACGTTTGCTCCGACTTTCGTGCCGCCATGGTGACTAACTCTTAATAGGCTCAATCTCGCGTTCATGACGGTCCAAGCCTTCTACGGGTACGTGACGGATTCGCTTGGGTTGCTTAGTGACAGCATCCACATGTTTTTCGACTGCGTCGCACTGGCGGTCGGTCTCTTTGCGGCGGTCGCCAGCAAATGGCCTCCGAGCGAGAGATTCCCGTATGGATTCGGCAAGATCGAGACTCTGAGTGGGTTCGCGAACGGAGTTTTCCTGATCCTCATCAGCGTGGAGATCATGTTTGAGGCGGTTGAGAGAATCCTGGAGGGCAGAGAGACGAAGAGACTGGGAGAGCTGCTTGTGGTCAGCACCCTTGGGTTGCTGGTGAACCTGGTTGGGATGACGGCTTTTGGGCATCACCACCACGGCCACGACCATGGGCATGGGCATAGCCATGGACACAGTCACGGTCTGCCGGTTGGCGAGAAGGACTCTGGCTGCAACGGGCATGGTCACGACCACGACCACGATCATGGACATGATCACAGCGACGACGAGAAGCACGGACACTCCCACAGCCATGGCCACAGCCACGATCACGGTCACGGTCACTCGCATTCGCACGACAACGAGAATATGCATGGTATCTACTTGCACATCTTGGCCGATACCCTAGGGAGCGGCGCCGTCATCATTTCCACAATCCTGACGCATTTTTGGAAGTGGTCTGGGTGGGATCCCCTTGCCTCGTTCCTCATCGCCGTCTTGATTCTCCTGTCGGCACTACCGCTGGTGAAGTCATCGGCGAAGAGGTTGCTCCTCACCGTTCCGCCCGAGGTTGAGTACGCCTTGCGCGAGACGCTGCCGGGGATTACGGGGCTCAAGGGCGTAGCGGGCTACGCGGCCCCCCGATTTTGGCTCGACGACCGCAACGTGGGCGAAGGGGCCCACGCTAATAAGCTCTTGGGCATCATGCACGTGGTGGCCGTTCGCGGCGCCGACATGGACGACGTGCGGGATCGGGTGAGAAACTACCTTTACGAGCGCGGCATCGATATCACGTTGCAGGTGGAGCGCGAAGGAGACGCGTCGTGCTGGTGCGGCGTGGGACGGAGCCCTTTGTCTCACTCGCACAAACCCACCAAGAGCACCAACATCTTCTAGGGAGGAGACGATTGGGACATGGTTTAAGTTTTTTTGGCTCTGTACTCGAGGATCCGCTTGGCTGGCTGTCTAGGAGAAATGATGTGGCTGGTTTGGAGACCGAAACTCTGGTTTGGTTCACGTCGGCCGTTTGCTGCGGTTGTTGCATTTTACGAGAGGAGTTGGCATGTGTATCATTTTACTCGAACTTTTCATGATGGGCGGATTTAAAACCGCAGCGTATTTCTGGCGGCGAACATGAAAATAGACGCCATTCTTTGTATGAGACCATGGGAACTGCCGCAATGGGATCACGCCGGAAATATACCTCCTCGATTCATAGACAATTCCTACCTGAGCGGCTGAATCTATTCTTCGCGGAGAGACGGTCTGGACCCTGACCCTGACTTTCGCATGTATTCTAAACCCCGTCCCCGGTTCGCCGTTTGCGGGGCCGTGGGGGAAGGGAACCTTAACCTCACGGCCCTTCCCTTGGCCCTAATCCCTCATTCGGGATGCATCACATGCAAAATGCACGCAGCACGCAGCCGGCAGTGGGATGATTTGGTCAGCGTTGAAGAAAAAAAGAGGTACGTACCGATACACTAACCTATTTACCCCGGCTTGCAGATTCTCTGCAACGCTGTGTCGAATGATGCAAGCCGAGGATTGTCCTGTGAGGATTTCCGTATGTCCGGGGCGGGATGCAGGGTTGATTGGATGGGGGAAGGGCTTGTGACGACGCCGAGAATGGGGTTTGCTGGTAGGGTTGGGGAAGACATTTGGGGTGATGTTCAGATTTGGGGGGTTTGGATTTTGGAGATGGTGGTGAGATAGGCTGAGGATGTTGGACATGAGGGAACGGACGGATCCGGTGGAGGGGCTCGGCTTAGCGATTCCATGTGGAGGCGCCGGGAGAAGGGGCTTTGGCAAGGACGGATATCGACGGATGGGGTTGTGTCCAGGTGATTCAGTTATCAGCTTAGAATATGACAGCGATTCGGTCTTAAAGAGTTGCGGGCAACGAAGAAGGCTTTCCAGTGTTGAAGCTGCGGTATATTTTCCCTCAGGGTACTTCCTGGATTATCCTCGGCGATCCCCTGAAGCGAAGGAGGGGTGTCCCCATTTGCCGAGGTCTTGGGCCGTGACGTGCGTGGCTGCAGCTAACTATCCGCGCTCGCGCGACCACCTACGCCCCGGAGGTTAAACGGGACCCCGAGAGCTTTCTTTTTACTTACCACACGACCATTCTTCTCGGGGACCACGCGGGAAATAAGGTTATTCTCTATTTGTTCAAGTTACCAAGGCGTCGTCTGAGCTCCCGCGTCAGTGGAAAGTGCAATTGGGTTTGCTGGAGACCAGGGCTGCACAACTTGTGTTTCGGGAACCGGACGGCGGGGTCTTGTTTCTGACGGTAGGGAGAGAGCTTGCGCAGGGGCAGAAGGAGGGAAGTTTTTGCGCGCGCGCAAGATTATAACACCTCGGAGCGCTTTCCTCTGGTTTTCTGAGGATTCTCCGTCGCATATCACCCTCCATGTCGACTTCCACATCCGAAACGACGGGCGCGGCCGTCAACCGCAAGATCCACGAGGCGCTCCCCGACGCTGTTGCCGACAAGATCCCGCACATTCCCGAGAGCAAGGCCGAAGCAAAGGAGGAGGCCAAGGCGGCCGTGTCGGCGGGTGCTGCTCAGCTGCGGTCCTTTGTCGCTGGCGGATTCGGTGGTGTCTGCGCCGTCGTCGTCGGCCACCCCTTTGACCTCGTCAAGGTCCGCCTGCAAACCGCCGAGAAGGGCGTCTACTCGAGCGCCCTCGACGTCGTCCGCAAGAGCGTGGCCAAGGATGGTCTCCGCCGTGGTCTCTACGCCGGCGTGAGCGCGCCGCTGGTCGGCGTCACCCCCATGTGTACGTCCCCTTCCCCTCCACCCTCCTCGCATCCCGACTGACAGCTCCCAGTCGCCGTCTCCTTCTGGGGTTACGACCTAGGCAAATCCATCGTCCGCAGCACCAGCACCGTCTCCCCCGACGGCAACCTCTCCATCGCCCAAATCTCGGCCGCCGGCTTCTTCTCCGCCATCCCCATGACAGCCATCACCGCCCCCTTTGAGCGCGTCAAGGTCATCCTCCAAGTCCAAGGCCAAAAGCAGCTCGCACCCGGCGAGAAGCCAAAGTACTCTGGCGGCGCCGACGTCGTCCGCCAGCTCTACCGCGAAGGCGGCGTCCGCTCCGTCTTCCGCGGCTCGGCCGCCACCCTCGCCCGCGATGGCCCCGGCTCAGCCGCCTACTTCGCCGCCTACGAGTACATCAAGCGCAAGCTCACCCCCAAGGACCCCGTCACGGGCGAAGCCAGCGGCAAGCTCAGCCTCGGCGCCATCACGTGCGCAGGCGCTGCCGCCGGCGTGGCCATGTGGATCCCCGTGTTCCCCATCGACACGGTCAAGAGCCGGCTCCAGACCGCCGAGGGCAACGTCACCATCGGCGGCGTCGTCAAGGGACTGTACAAGACGGGCGGGTACAAGGCCTTCTTCCCTGGCTTCGGGCCCGCGCTGGCGAGAGCGGTGCCTGCGAACGCGGCAACGTTCTTGGGCGTGGAGTTGGCGCATCAGGCTATGAACAAGGCTTTTAACTAGGCTGTCCGGGTGTGCAAGAGGAAGGAGAGGGGAGAGGGAGGTGTATTTTACCAGTCATTTTGAGCCCGATTTAGGGTGCTTGTTCCATTGCTTGTCATCTAGAAAGAGCGGCTGGAGTCTTGGGTGGGAACTGCTTCATCCTTGAGGTATTTAGATGCATTGTTGGAGAATACCAGGACATTGTTCTTTTGTGCTGTTGTGTTTGGTGATTGTGAGGCTTGTGGTCAGGGATCCGATGCCTCGGTGGTTGGCCGTGGGGTGATGGGGAGAGTGTGAAGAGCAAGTATACAACGGGCTTGGTCTCAGCTTTTGGGCGACCTCTCAGGTGGCCTTCTGAGAAAAGTGTTGAGCGGACTTGGTGGGTGCTCCTGGCAGTGTCACTACAGGGGCTGCTTTGGTTAGATTCAAAGCGTATGCAGTGCGGAAGTGTGCATGGCCATCAATCCTGCCTCTCCCGTTTCCATTCTAAGGGAGAGAGCTTCACGACAATGCCGTCAACACCTTCAACGAAGTCAAAGAAACCGGTTTCCAGTCCACTTGAGGGGCCTTCTGACTGTATGCAATTGCTCACAACAAAAAGTGAATTCGAACTTGAACTTCATGATTCTGATCTCTTCAATAATGCCCTGCTCTACAAACTGCTATGAACCTACACGCTATTGTCGAGCCCATGCCCGACACCCACACCTCTATATAACAATGCCGCGCTCTTCCTGACCTAGTGATACACTATCATACACCACGCTTCATCTAATTCAGAAACTTGCCCCCACACCCCCCGCAAACACCATCCCCCACCTCCCTCAATATCTCGGCCCTCTTCTCCGGCATCTTTTCCGCCAACACTGCCGCCCTCATTGTTCTCAGCCCGCACGTCCCGCAGCTCCTTGTAATCCCTGGCATCTGCACAGCTAGCCCGCTAGTAGCGCACGTCCCGAAGAAATGACCCTTTTGGCACAGACTAAGCCCCAATCTCCTGCCCTCCGCTTGCTTCGGCGGCTTCATCTTGGCACCGCACAAATCACAGACTTGTCGCTCTAATGCAGGTCGAAAGAGCTCTTCTAGCTGGCTACGTTCCTGCTGCTGCTGGTGGGAAAGTAGGTACTGCTCGGCTGGGGTAACAACAGCGTTAATACCATGCACCGGAGGGCCACCGCCGTAGAGGTACTCGAAGAGGCGGGCCTCGACGGTGAGGTTGCTGGAGTGAGTATCGGAAAATTGGGGGAGATCTCGGGATCGGCAGCGAGGCTTGTATCCGAAGTGGACGGAGGACTTGACTGTGTGCCAGCCGCCGCGTTCGGGGTGCTGGGTGCTGTGCTGAGAGCTGAGGACGGCCGTGGTGCCGCCACCTGGGGAGATGGCGAGGCCGTATAGGCGGAACCGGTGGGGGTGGATTTCGGGGCCTTGGGGGATTACATCTGAGTTAGAGTCAGAGTTGTAGGTGGAGGATGCGTCGGAAGTCGCCGAGGCTGAATCGTCTTCCGAGTCGGAATCGTCACCGTAGCCGCGTTTGAGATGCATGTCGGCGGGGACGGAAATCTCAAGCGTCTGGCCAATGTCTCGTGCCCATTGGGGGATGGCGGCGGCCGGGTTGGCAGGAGGGGGGACGTTGGTTTCCCACCAGTCGTTGTTCGTGGCCGTGGCCGAGAGGCGGACGAGGGTGTAGAGCGGCATGGTTCCGGGGTCCGACATTCTCGGAGGGTGGATGACAAGGTCTCAATGGTCAGCTGTAACACCCATCCGCGAGTTGGTCAACATACCTGAGATGGGATTCTCCGAAGGGGACAGCGTATCGTCTGTGTACGTGGTTCCGCACTCCGCTGTCGTGTGCTGTGGGAGCTCAAAGGGGGTTATGGGCAACATGGGGAAGTCGAATGGAACCAAGTGAAATGGAGTCGCAATAATGCCTCGACAGATCCTAGAGTCACCCCATAGCTTGAAGACATTAGGCAATGCACCAGAAATGCAAGGGAATCACATACCACACTCTCAAACTCGACAAATGCATCTGTAGAGAGATGAACACATCTTCCGTGCAAATCCGTCTCGTCGACCCTGAGATTCGGGATGTCGCCTCTGGCCCAATCCCCAGTGATGGAAATCTTTCTGAACCCAATGTAGTTCCTGTCCACGAAGGACAACAGGCACGTTCTATCCTCCAGCGTCACATGCCAGGGGCTAAAGCTCAGTCCGAACGATGTCCCACAGGGTGTGTAGTCAATATCGTTCACCTAGAACTGTCAGCGATCCCGAACTCTCCAACTATCCAACTCTCCAAGACCCCAAACTACTTACATCAACCGTTGGATGAGGCCCCTTCACCGTGAACCGGGCCACCTCTTGCACCTTCCACACCAACCCACTCCCAGATTCTGACGGCACGGTCTGCACGCTGATGATAGCCACCTCTTTCACATCATTCACCGTCGCGAACAACGCCTGCCCCGGCCCAATCTCCTTCGCCCACGCCATTCCCTGCAGATTCTCACTGATCTCCGCCTGCTGCCCCGGCACCAACAACCTCTCCCCCACCCCCCACAGCACAATCCAGCTCTCCAGCTCCCTCCTCTGCAACATCCCCTCGTTCGCCCTCGGCAAGATATTGTCCAGCGTCCCCCCATCCCCATACATCGCCACCACCCCCGAACTTGTCAAAATCCCCAACACCGGCCTCCTATTCACCCCCAGTCCCGACGGCGACCACGCCATGTGCACTACATGGTTCATACTACTCCCAACCCCCGTAATCGGCCCATACCCCGCGCCAAACGGCCGATTACTCCCCGTCCCCCCCTCCGCGGGCCCCTCCCCATCCTCCGCCCCCTCTGAATCATACTCCCCTTCCACATCCACCTGCAACTCCTCCATTCCCAACCCCCCCTCCCCAGCCCCATCATACGGAAACGGCTCCCCCGCCGCAACGAACAACTCCCGATTAATTCTCGGATCCAACGGCGGGTAGCTAACCGGCATGTGCTTACTCCCCTCCGAGTACTGCGCGCGCGTGCTGCGGCGGTAGTTCTCGAATCCCCTATCCTCCTTTTCCTCATCAGCCGTGGACTCGTCGACGTCGTCGTTGCCGTGGGCTGGGTAGCGCCCGTTAGTATTACTGCCGCTGCCGTGACCGTTGGATGACGAGTGTCTCTGCTGACGAGCTGCGAGGTTGCGTTTCTTTTCTTCCAGGCGTCGGGGGAGATCCGGGAACTCGGGGATGAGGACGTGGACTGAGTCGTCGGCAGCTACCGCCAGGTCGCCGTCGCAGGAGAAGGCGATGGCGCGTTTGACGAGGGGCCGTGAGGTGAGGGTGATTTCGCGGAGGGGGAGGAACTGGTTTGTGTTAGTTGGGGTTTCTTGCAGAGTGCTTCAGGAAGGGGCGTTGTTGACTTGGCCCCGCAATCCCTGAGTTTGATGTGGCGGGGTACGTAGAGGATGAGGAAAACCTTACTTTTTGTTTGGGCTTGGGGATGCTCATTTTGCCGGGTTATTGATGAATCTCGTTATCGATGGGATCTGATCGGTAAAATGGCGATACCAAGCAATATTTGCATTTCTGATGAGAATGGTTGTGATGTGCAGAGTTCGGCTTGTGAGTTGAAGTTTAAGGGAGGTGAAAGCTTTGGCCAACCCTAACCCCGCTACGTGGTTAAGGGAAGGAACTTTCCCCCTTCCCAATAACTCTAATTCGGGCTTAGAAGAAGCAGTAAGCTTCTGCTTTTCCGAGACGCTGCGGGCCGCTCCGGAAGCCTTTCCAATGTTGTGGCCATGGACGTCTCGCAGGAGCTTGCGGCCATACGTTCAATATTAACTAAGGAAATCTACCAAAAGAAGTGTAGGTATAAATCTAGCGTGCTTCAAGAAAAGACCCCAATCCCCACAGTAATGCGCACCCAGCAATAGCCGTGGCCCCGTAGATCTTCTTGGTCCACCAGTTGTCATCTGTCAATGGCTTCGCAAACTGCATCTTCTTGTGCTGCACAGGCCTCCTTGCATGGGCCGTCGCGTTCTTCTGGGCGGCCTCCTCCTCGTCTGCCTTTTGTCGCAGCGCTGCAATAGTTCGGCTCAGGGACAGCAGATCCTCCTCAAAGCTCGTGTTCTTGGCGCTGTCGACTTCGACGTTTTGCACGTTGCCAAAGAAATCTGTAATCAGTCGACTACGGGCCGCTTCGGCGCCCCCTGGGAAGAGGTCGTACCGCACGCCAGCATGGGAATGGATCTTCTCGTAGGTGTAACTGTCAAAGAGCTCGCCAACAGTCTTCTTGCTGCTGGTGTCTCGGACTTCTGACTCAAGGAACTCGAGGTTGTAGTATGTGTATCGGTCGATGACGGCCACGCCAACGTCATTGTCGGCGTGGTGCGAGTAGGATGACTGGTCCAGCTTGGAGGAGCCGGTGGCGATAATGTTGGGCGAGTACAGCTTGCTAAACATGGTGTTTGCCTGGCACGTGTCGATCATGAAGAGGATCTCATGGTATCTGAACTAAAGTTAGCGTGGCGCGAAGCTGGCCGATCTCCGGGGACAGCTGACCTCTTCTTCTCCCACATTTGCTCGAACGCGTCGGCCAAATCAAACGCCCCAATCTCCTCGGCGTCCTGGAACTTGAGAAACTCATTTCCACCGTGCCCCGTCATGTACACTAGGATGTTGCTGCGGTCATCCGTCAACAGCCGCTTGCTCCGTGGCATCTCGTCCCCCACGCGGTCTGTCAGGAGGCGAATAAAATTCTCCACCGTCACCTCGTACCCGCGGTAGTCCACCTCAATGTTGTCGCCGTAGAGGTCCACGGCGCGGTCGGCGTTGGAGTAGACGGTGCCCGGGAAGGCGTTGCGCGGGTTGCACGCCATGTCGTCGGGAAGCATCAGAATGATCTGGGAGTCGGGAATGCCCAGGCGCTTGACAGTTCGGTAGATGGACAGCACGTTCGCAAGGTGGCGGTAGTTGAACCAGAAGCGCGACGTGCAGACGAGCACCGCCCAGTTGCTGGTGTGTTCGGCTTCGACGAGGGCCGCGGGCGCGAGGAGCGTCGCCGCCAACAGCGCTGGGAGGCGTAGCACACTGGACAGCTTCATCGTGTTCGGATTTCGCGTATATCGGCGCGGAGCAGCGTTTTACATCGGGCGACGGAGTTAGCTGTCGGCGTCGCTACGGAGGACAGGTGGTGTTTGCGGAGTTCGATGCCATCACGCAGCCAAATCAGGGGCAGCTTGTCCCTGGATCCCGGATTACGATGACCAATTGGCACTGCTGGCAGGTTACATAAGCCAGGCAAATTGGACATTGAAACAGGGCTGGACCTCGCGGCTTGGCGGGCGCGCTGCAAGGGCCGCATTGCGGCGCCTCCCCCAAACAACCCCCCGTGGGCCCGCCCTTTGTCTTGGCCGCAATGGTCGCACCGCGGCGGAGTGCACAGCGGAGAGACTCCTCACCACAGCAGTTTTGCAGGCTCACGCGGCTCGCGCCCCCTCACGAAAAGCTGTTCCAAGGCCTTTACCCCACAGGTCACACGCCCAATCAAAGAAGCTGCCGCTTTGCCATGTGACAAGGCTAAGGGTGACGACAGTTCGCATTCGAAGTCGAAAATGCTCTGAGCTCACGTTGTCCGGGGAAGCTGCCATTTTTTCTGACGCAGCGCTCGCCCAACGCTTGCGTTGCCCATGGACTCTTTTAGCATCACCAGGGACTGTATCGGACAGGATTTGCTGCCAGCTCCGGGGCCCCGATTTTAACGGCCAAGCGTTCAGCGTTGGGCTAGAGTTCACGGCGGAGATCAAAGTTTGGAGCTTTACCGGTCTGGGGCTCCCGCCTAGCAGCTGGTTTACGCCCCCGCGCCACGCCCGACCCTCGACGCATCGACTCATCGAGAGACAACCTGCCCATAAACGCGACCGTCGACCAGCAACCATTGTCTGGGCGCTGTCTGCGGCAGCCGTCCGACCTCCATCTACGCCATTGAAGCAGTCATAACCGCATCGATCACCGCCGCTCTGTCTTAGGTCGGGGCCGAAAGAAACGAAACGCGTTCCGAGCTAGGTCCCTCGGCCCACCTCCATATAAGTGCCGGCGCGCACATCTTGGCTCCCTCACCCTACCAACCTACCCTTACCCTACGCAATTGCGAATACACGACCATTGCAACTAATTGCTCTTGCTGCAGAGCATCTGCTGTTGAAATCGACGCCTGTCAGAAATCTACCCGTCGCTACTTTGATCTGGGATTCATACTCGGAACAGAGCGCCAGCGCCCTTCTACGGACTGGGTCCGCACCTATCCACTACCGCTGGTTTCTTGGGATCTACAACCGCCTCCGACATGGGGCGCCCACCGGCCGCTCTCTTCGTTGCTAGGCAAGTACAATATCTCTCATTTTGCAGGAGTCATGGCTAACGTTCCCGCAGACACGGCTTGCGTCTCGACGCCGCCGACAAGCAATGGCATCTTACGTCACCGACACCGTACGATCCCCCACTCACCTACACTGGCTGGTTGCAGGCGAAAAGCTTGGGCGTACGCATAGGCAATCTTATCCGCGACATGGTGGCAGAGGAGGAGGCTGCACAGAAGCAACTACTAGATGACCAGGGGAAGAGGAAGAGGAAGAGGAAGAAGTACAAGGTTGTCTTGCACAGCTCCCCGTTTTTACGGTGCATTCAGACATCCATTGCCATCAGTGCCGGACTAGCCCAGGATTCGACCCCTTTTGGGACCTCGCAGCCGGTCGAGCGACCCCCCTCGCCGCCGATTCTGAGCCCGCGCACTCGACCAACTGTGCCAGACAGCAAAGACGCCTGCCTCCCTTCGCCCAAGACCGTACCGATTCGCAAATCGGTCTTGCGGCTCGATGCGTTCCTGAGCGAGTGGCTATCCCCTGGTTACTTTGAGTTGATCACGCCACCCCCTGAATCTGTCATGATGCTCGCCAGCGCCAAGGCAGACCTTCTCAGGCGAGAAGACTACAACAGCTATCCTAATTTCGGCCATAACGCCCACTCGGCGTCAGTTGGCCACCTCTGGAACTCGGGCAGCAGGACAAGCTCCATCGCTTCGGCGAGCGCGCCCTCCGAGTCACTTGACAGCATCTCGAGCACTCTGCACAGAAGCATTAGTATCAGCAGCCAAAGCAGCTTGTCACGGACGCCACCGCAGTCGCTGCCGAGCGAGGCAAGTGGGTACGTGTCGCCAGTACCACACTGGGCCGTGAACCCAAAGCACACGATCCCTCCTGGCTATGTATCGCACGCACGAGATGCGTGTGTGGACATCGACTACCAATGGGATTCGACGCGGAGTCCCTTCGACTGGGGCGACGGCGGATCATTCCCAGAGGAGTGGACGGATATGCATAGGAGGTTCAGGAAGGGCGTACAACATTTGGTCGACTGGTATTCCACGGCGGAGAACCCAACCGAGATGGTGACGAAGACGGCCTCGAGGTTTGCTAGGCCCTCAATCGAAGTCATGGGCGACCTCGACGAAGAGGACGTGGAGACGGAGGCGATCGTTGTCATGGTCTCTCATGGCGCTGGTTGTAACGCGTTGATAGGCGCCATCAGTCATCAGCCGGTTCTTATGGATGTCGCCATGGCGTCGCTGACAATGGCTGTTCGCAAGCCAACCCTGGACTCTCCCGAAGACAAGTCTTCGAATGGGTCACACTCGCGGGGCTGGATGTCTCCGGAGCGGAAGGCGGACAGCACGCCTGTCCATCAACTGTACGAGCTCAAGATATTTGCCAGCACCGATCATCTACGCTCCCCGCCACCTACACCGGCAGTAACTAGGTCGCCGTCGGTGGCAAGTGTAGTGAACAACTCGCGCGGCCGGTACATTCCTTCTCTAGCTTCATCCTTGAGCAACTTCACATTTAACGAGGGTCCTACGCTGCATCGGTCGTCGTCGGCCAGTCCTGCTCTGAGTGGTTTCCGACGGGGAGCCGAGTCCTCGTCCCTTCCCGCTTCGAAGCTTGCCTTCAACATGACAAACAGCAACGGCGGAAGCACCGGGGGTATTAACGTTGGGAGCGGTGTGACGTCGTTCTCATCAAAGCCCTTCACTCTTTCCCGGACGCCGTCGATTGGCCTCTGGTCTCCCGTATCGCAACGCGACGGCAGTGTTGATGACGATGACGACGATGATCCGATGCTGTTGAACTTCAGCCACGAGAAGATCACCCCTCTAGCGGCCCCCGAGCCTATCGATCTGACACCGCAGGTGGTGACGCCCCGTCCTTTGGCCGGAGAGGGATACTTTAGTCTTGACTCTTCAAAGTTGGGTACCTGTGGCGCCGAGGAGACCAAGGGGTCTGGACCTACGACCTCATCGGCCACCCTGACAGAGACGTCTCAGGAAGCTTCATCGGCCAACAACGACGTCCGGGGCCTATGGGCCAGTGCCCCCAAGCCCATCGATGACGCCGACCTGCTCCGTGACACCACCCCGAGTAAGCGGAGATGGACATGCACGGAGAGGACTTGATACCCGCAGTATTGGAAACGTACGAACGACATGACAGTTTGGGGGATGGAAAACGAGCAGCAAAAAGCAATGCATCGGCTTCTTCATTTTATGATGTCCCTACGCCCGGAGTCTGCCGGGCGGTCCGGGGCTGTTTTGGTTTACAAGCAACATGGCATGAAGGAGTCAAGGGCTAGCGTGTCTTTAATTGGTTTTGGGTTATCTTAATATGCGATACCATGCACAAGAACATAATGAGTGGGTGCTACTGGAGTCTAACAAGCTGGAGGTTTGGGGTGGGAGCGAATGGGCGGGGATACGGAATGGAAAGGGGCTAGGACATAACTTGTTGCATGACCGCTTGCACTGCACATTCGGGGTTTAAAAGCGCTTTTGCCTAGGAAACTATTGAGTCACTGGGAGGATAGAAATTGAATGCATGAAGGAGATTCTCAGCTTATACGGGAATATTTCTACTCCATTACAGCCCTTCCAGTTTCGTAACGGAGTTCCAGATATTGTTAGATGTAGGCTGAGTTTGCCTCCGCATACCGGTTGAGAAAAGCTTGAACACCGGCTGCGCCGAGCTCATCTACCAATACCGTCCTCTCGCTTCATGTTAGGTTAAACCGCCGGCGTAGTTTATCCATGTGTTCTGGTTCTGCCTCGGAGTCTTCTCCACGCTTGCGACATGTCTTGGCAGTGCCAGTGCCGTAGTAAGAGGTATTCCTCCGCCGGGCCCTGACTCCTTTCCCCGAAGTCGAGATGGTGATTTCTGCACCGTCCTTGACTGAGATTGTGATATCACCGTTTTCTTCAGGCTTCAGGGATGGATCAGAGGTGGAAGCTGAAGCTGATTCAGTGGTTCCCTCAAGTTTGTCTTGGAGTTTGAATCTGCGTTGTTTGCGTTCTGCGTTGGCTTGGGCGGCCTGGGCTTCTTGTTCGCGTTGACGGGCTTCTTGTTGACGGCGTTCTTCTGTGGGGGGTTAGCTGTGTTGGAAGGGGTGTGAAGAGGGCTGGATAGCGGTTGTACAGGAGTTAGAAGGGGCTTGATTCGGGTTCAAAAGGCAATGGTGAGACGCCCTGGAAGAGACATCCTAAAAGGGACTTATCAAGCCCCCCGAGGGCTCTGACAGAGCTCAGTGCATGAGCTCAAAAGATCTTACCTTTCGACATCTTCTTCTTCGGCCGAATGGCGATGCGTTCTCTGATGAAGGTCTCAGGATCGGAATCGCCCCGATAGACCACAGTCGAAGAATCTCCCTTGGTTTGATCAGTAGCTCTGGCTGTTTGTGATGTGTCGCATATTCCCAAGTCATTCAGAGCTATGTCGTCGTCGTCGTCATCGTCCGAGGACACAGGGGCTCCCCGCAGCTTTCGTGTTCGATAACTGCAGTTTGTGTATATGATACCACAGGGAACAGCCCTGGAATGGTAATGATTGTACCTGACCGCTGGCGTTGCCGCGGTTGAGCCCTGCAGGCAAGATTGACCCTGCCACGTCATGGTCGTATCGAAGGGCGTGGAAGGATGGAGCTCAACTGACCGCTCGTCTGGGTATCTCTGGTCCTCAGGCGGTCCAGGTGGCAGGAAGCTATCCATCGTTGATTCTTTCGTGCAACGCTACAGTCCTGGAGACAGAGTGAGAACCCCTGAATGGAAAAGAAGGGTGAACGAAAACGTCGAACTGAACTGAGTGAAGCAATTCCTGACGAGGCTCTAGGCAACACAGTTGAGCTGACATTCGCTCGGCTTCTTGCATAGATGCAGGCATATGCAGACTGTGCGACTTCCGGGAGGAGATATGTAGTGATCTTCCACTTGATTGGTGATGGGTTCGCACGCACTACAGGCAAACTCTGCTTGGTGTAGCTAGAACTTCTTGACACCCACCGCAACACTGAAGACTCGAAAACCTCACAACTCGCAATTCCGTTCGAATTGACTCCGGCGGCGCGTTTGTCCTCCTTCGCACAACTCCCTCTCTGCAAAGCTTGACGGTTTGCTATCTCTGGTTGGTTGACTGAGACGGGCTATCGATCTAGCAACATGTAGGGCCTCAGGCTTCCTCAAAGACACCTCAGGCTGCTCGGCCTTTGTACAGAAATGGCAGTTCCCAGACTCGGCGCCATATGTTTGCATATAGCGCAAGTAGTTTGGTGATTGTATAATGCACTGACAATAAGACAATCTCCTGAATAATGGTCTGTTTCGTGAATGGTATCTTCAGAGCTTGCTGTTGCTTTTGGGTCCTTATCCTTTCGTCTTCGTCGCCTACGCTCCTTTTCTGCTTCGGCTGCTCGGTTTTCTTGCTCGCGTTCTCGCCGTTCTTGTTGACGCCGCTCATCTGTTTTGGTGTCAGCAACTCACCTATCACCTAGTAACAGAAGGGTGGAGCGAAAGAGCCGAGTGGTATCAAAGGTAGAAGAAACAACAAGGGACTCAACCTTTTGTCAGCTTCTGTTTGGGGCGCACTGAGCTTGCACTGTATTCATATTGTATTCCCTCGTGGCGGTCGTACAAACTCATGGATGCGATGTCAGGGACGTTGTCCGTGAAATGGCTGTACGTGGCTGGTGGGTCATCGATGCTGTGTTCTGACAATGAAGAATCTTCAAGGGTATCTTCTAATTCGTATTCCGGCATCGAGGAGAGTTGTTGTGGTACATAGTGGAGATGGCTGTGGATACCCATGTTGAGGGATTCGTCGCGTTGTCCAGAATCTACCTCCAAATTCAAGTGCCAGCTGCTTTCGAAGGGACTCAATGGCAGTATGTCGAGGGTACCCGCGTCATCATGACCCAAGTAGCCACGGTCGCCGACATAGGGGTCGCCGACGTAGGGGGCCCGGATGCTCGAGTCGCCCGCGGAGGTACCGTAGTTGCTGGTGTCGTAGGGTTCGACTTGAAGTTGGCTCTCATGGTCGTAGGTAGCGCCATTGTCGCAGGATGGGCCGCTGGTCACATGGTAATAGTCGTGCGATGTGTCGTGATTGGCCGTGCCATTGGTAGTATGTGAAATATAATCAAAAGACGTCTGAAAGCTCTCCATGGTTACCATTGTGAGATACTGGAGGCACGAGGTTGTCGAAAAAATGCCACAGCCTAAAGCAATCAAGTGGCCTGAAAGATAACCGAAAGAGAACAAGAGCGCCAGGCAGCCATCGTGAGGTTGATGCTCTGCGCAGCTGCGCAGTTGGTCTTGGCATGGGCGGCATACCGCATCTACTCACGGAAACGACATTTGGCTCATGGGGCACCTCCCCCCAATCAAACCTCTCGCATCGGCTGAAAAGTGGAATTTTGTGGGCTGCCAGGATCTTTCGGCCAACAGATTCCTCGCATCGCGCCACTCACAAGGGGGTTTCCGACCTATAGATAAGCCTGGATAAGCGCAAATTGGTTTAATTGGTCAGAGCCAAATGTCGTTTCCGCGAGTAGATGCGGTATGCAGGCTGCAAAGCCCATACGTCGTTCTGCTCTTTTATTGGCAGCCCAGTTTCCTGAGAGCTCCAACCCTGGAATGCCGGATTCCATCGAGTGAGCCCGCCCTGGTCATGCTATACACCGCATCAACCTCGGAATGGAAGATATCGAAATGGCCCCAGAGGCTCTAAATTCCATCCCAGAGGGATACGACCGGCTTGGCCAGCTGATGGGCGATATCCCCGAAACAGCCATCTTTCGCCGATTCGGTGCCCTCTCAGCCGAGGATCTCCTCTACCGGCAGGCAGAACTTGCTGAGCTTGAAGAGGCCCTGAGAGAATACCAGGACGAGGACAAAGTATCAAACCACCAGGACCACCAAAGATACCGGCTGAACTGGGAGAAGCTCAAGCTCTCGGGAGACCGTGATGTCACTGAAGGGAATGATGGCTCGCAACTACGCACCGTTCTTGAAATAAGAGAGAAGTTGAGGGATTATCGTACGGTAGATCTGTCTTCTGGTGATGTTTGTGACTGACTGAAAGAATAGACGAAGCCCTCCTTCGGCATCGAAATGTCTTGAACCTGGGAGCTCCAACTCTACCGGCTGTCGAGGCAGTCAGCGAGTGGATGAAACGAACAGACATGGGGAATGTCTACCTCGAGGGCCCTGACAGGCACATCTGGGCGAAGCCAGACCTCGAAGACCTGACCTGCCTTGCGCCGCCTTTGCCTGAACGAGCCCTCCGGAGCAGTTTCGTATTGAAGGCCAACAACCTGTACAACCACATCATAGGGAGACACATCCATGTACCTGTCCTTACTCCTGATCCCTACCCCTGAACAATACTAACACGCCTGGCACAGAAACCCTCCTCCCAACCTCACCTAGGCCAAACGATCCACTACACCTCCCGCAGCGCACATCTAATCCTCAAGACCATTGCCACAGTACTGGCCTGTCTTCTCCCCATCAGCGGCATCGCCGTGTTGTACACCATCAGCTCCATGCCTGCCCGCCTCGGGGCTGTCGCAGCCTTCACCGCCCTCTTCTCGCTGAGCATGGCGCTCTTGACCTCGGCGAGCATCCAGCAAGTATTCAGCGCCACCGCTGCGTACGTATTCCCAGTGCCCTTTTCCGATGATGTGTGTGAATTAGGGGCGATCCGTTGACTCCGACATGCCTTCTAGATTCGCGGCGGTACTGGTAGTATTCGTCGGGACGACCGATTCGATAGGGAGCGAGGGCTCGTGCGCTTGTGTGTTAAATCCATGAATGCTGTTGTCGACCCTGTCATGACCGCAAAGCAGCCCAAAAGAAGGCCCCTACACTCACCAACATCGACGCCTTGACCAAAAATAGAAGGGCCATACCCCATACCGGCTCAAAGTCCCCCTTTGCTCCATTCTGCGGCAGCCATTTCCACGCTGCATACCGCCGAGTCGTAAACCGATAGTACACATCCGCGATCGGGTCGACAAGCAGGCTGCATTTCTCGCAACTGCTTCCCCGCCGGTTAGCTTGATCCGTGTTTGGAACTTGAACCATTTGCTCTTACCTCCGAAGGAGATATCCGTGTAAGACTCCAACTTGAAGCGTGCGAGGAGGCCATAACTTGGAAAGCCCTGTGCACCGGTCGGTCCCGGGAACACCGGATTGGCTCGTCTGCAGCAAAGGTGTCAGCTATTTCACGTTTCAGTTGGATGTAGGTACCTAGGTAGGACTGACCCCTGATGTTTCTGCATATGCGCAGTAATAGGGTGCTTCCGATGGACGACGTTGCAAAGTGGCAGAAGTTTATGGGGTCCAAGGCGGCTGTCGGAACAATAACCGATCTCTCGACGCCCGGCAGTATCCATGTCCCGGTGCGCACCGTCCAGCGTCTCCAAGCTTGAGCTAGTCCGGGAAACCTTACGGCTTCGTGGTGTCGCGGTCTCTTGAGCTGGCCATCCAAATTTGGGGATGTCGTAATAAGACTCCCTGCTGCACACTGCGAGTTTGGATGTTTGAGGGCACTGAAAGGAAGGAAGCTGTTTAACAGCGTCTTTGTTTTCCATCAATGCAAAGTGAGCAGCATGGAAAGTGACAGAAGCGATGAAAACTTCCATCACCGGCAAACCACAAAACTACCTAGGCAACCAAGCAGGTGCAAAGTTCGGCAAATCCAGTCATACGGCAACAACTCACATCTATCCGGTTGATTGGTGGATATAAAAGGGTCCTGCTCGGTCGACTTGAGTGCAATGGTCGCTGTGCTCCTCACTCCTCGCACGTATAATCCCTTTGTGCATCAACACCCATATAAATACCTACCTTAGGTAGCCTACTACTACTAACTAGATCCTTCCAGGTTCTCTCGAAAGGTTAGGCGTCTTAAGTATCACCGCAGTGGGGCCACCGAGCTGTTTTCATTTTCCACCAACCTTCATTCTCGACGTTGACTCGCAATCGCTCTGAGAGAGGAAAGATGTATGCATGTCCGCAGTGTTCAGCATTCCACGGCCGAAATGCAGAAGAACTTTTTGGACCCTGAGGAGGCAATGCGTTTTCTCAAAACCCTCATGCTATCAAGGAACAGCGCCCCACCGATAAAGTCATGTTTCTTTATCCTCATGGACAGGAACAAACACAACCTTGAACTCCTGGCTTACGACGTAGGCGCAAACGTGAAGCGTGAGAAAGGAGTGATTATAAGGATTGTGGATAAGTCCAAACCCGGGGTCAAGAGGCGCGGGGTTGAAGAGCCTGAGGCCGAGGAGAAAGAAGTGAACGCGGAGTCCCGACGGATTTGCGGCACAAAACTGATAGAGGTCGTGGTACCCGAATACACTTCACCCTTCTCTCCAACCACATATGCAGAGAATGCCCAAGGGATAATGGAAGCAGCGGACTTGAAGTTCCAGCCTCTCCTCTACACCGGTCCAGGCACAAGCTGCTGTCCGAAAGCTCATATCCGGTCAGCTCACACGGGACAAGTATGACAAGGGTTCCATGGCAGAGGCAACGGTTGTCTCACTGTTGATCAGGTCCTCGAAGGATAAAGATGACGACGAGTTTGGAGCCTTTGCTGCGGACCAGCTCGGAGTCTATGCTGGGGACCAGCTCGATATGAAGGTAGCGTCGCACCAGGATACCACGGTCAATGTGTCCGACAAAACCGCTGAGAATATGCCCCTTCCGGAGCCGGACGGCGAAGGTCTTTAACCAGGAACGTTGTCCAAATCAGGAATTGGGACTGATGGGGCTTGGTAGAACCTGAATAAACCCATTGACCCCTCATCGTTTGAAGTGCGACGTGAATGGAATTGTGACGTGTATAGAATTGTGATTGAGACGTTTATGTGTTTCTGAATGAAAGCGCGACAAGTCCTTTGAAAGCAGCCGTAGCCAGTCAGTGTTCCCGTTTGCATACAAATGGAGTACGCAGCGTTTGACATCTTCCACCATGGCCCAACTCTGATAAAAATGCCAAGTGTTGGTTGTCAGAGCGCGTTGTTAGACGAGCATGCCTGTGGTTGGACAAGGTCATTTCTTGAGGTGATCCTGAAATGGGGTAAACTACCTAGGCTGCTGCGCCACATTGTGCCTGCTAGAGGCATTGTTGAGTCTAGGCTAGGTAGTAATCGCGCAGCACCCCGCAGGGGGAGGAACCCCCATCTGATGAAACTCAATAGCTCCAGCCTAACATCCACAATCTCACGACTCACCTCCTTGCTTTGAAAGCTATCCGTATTCCTGACTCCCAAAATCAGACATGCGCCTGCTCCACACTGTCGACTTCACCCTCCACAGCTTCGTCGGCCCAGAACAGGATGCGCCGCACTACGCGATCCTCTCGCATACCTGGGATGACGATGAAGTTCTGTTCGAAGATATGGCGACGCCCGAGCGCATGGTAGAGATGGCGAATTTGAAGGCGAAAGCATGGAAGAAGGTGGAGCGCAGCTGTGCCATGGCGCGGGCGTTGAGCTTCGACTATATTTGGATCGACACGCTGTGCATCGACAAGTCGAGCAGTGCTGAGCTCTCCGAGGCTATCAACTCCATGTTTGAGTGGTATGCATTATCGTCAGTCTGTCTTGCCTATGTCTCTGACTACAAAGACGAAGGGCTGAAGAGCGGAGCCGCCGATCCGACTCATTTTCTCAAATCGAGGTGGTTCACTCGCGGATGGACGCTGCAAGAGCTGATCGCACCGGCAAATCTTGTCTTCTATGACAAGGATTGGTTTCCGATCGGCGATCGTCGGTTCCTAGCCAATGCCATCGCCTCGGAGACTTCCATCTACCGCAAATTCCTGGCGAGAGCCAGTCGAGGTGATAACCTGAGGGAGTTGCGCCGAGATTTGACGGCAGTCTGCGTGGCGGCCAAGATGAAATGGGTGTCGAAGAGGCAGACGGGACGTCCAGAAGATAAGGCCTACTGTATACTTGGCCTTTTCAACGTCAACATGCCCCTCCTGTATGGCGAAGGAGCTGAGAAGGCCTTCATCCGCCTCCAGGAGGAGATCATCAAGCACTCCTTTGACCAGACCATTCTGGCTTGGCAGGGTTCGGCCGCTGGTTCGCTGCTTGGAGGTCGCTGGGATGGCATTTTGGCCCCGTCGGCAGCTAGATTTGCGCGCTCCGACTCGGTTGAACTTCTCAGAGGCCAGCCGAGATTCGACAACGGCGGAGCCCACCCCGATGGTCTCAGCTTCGAAGCGGTGCTCTGTCCAGTCGAGCCTTTGAGCCGGGAGAGCGCCGAGTCCTGTCTTCTAGAACCCCCGGACGACATTGTGACGGAGCAGGGCGACATCTTGACATATCTGGCTATTCTCCACTGTTGCGCCCATGGAAACTACACAAAGAGAATCGCTCTGCTGCTTTACAAGGCCAAGAACATGCCGAACATGTACTATCGAGCGCACGAATGCTTTTTCGTCATCGAAATCGACGAAGATTATCTTCAAATAAGTGAGCATTCTTTTTCGACTGCAACTTTGCTCTCGACCTGACCACCCATGTTAGATACCCATGTGCGACAATCCATCGACTTGGGGCAGGCAGAGCCCGCCCAGATTGTGTTGTGCAGCCCGCCAACGGAGTCGTGGCACTCCAAACAGGGCTACTGGCCATGCGGCTACAACTGGAAATCTGTCTGGACGGACTGGAAATTTGTCGACTGGCTGGAGTGCAAGCCAACGCCAGGCGGTCCGCTGTCTCCGAAAATGCCAAGTTGGCTGCCGAATGGAGAAGGTCTCGACCTTACCGACTCCATCGATCCACAGAGGTACAAAGTAAACGGGGTATTGTTATTCGAGCGACAGGGCCAGGATGCCTTCTTTGTCATCTGGGGTTCTGCACCGGCCGCGGACTCCGACACCCGGTCAATATCGACGGCGTTGACAAGGTCGTCGACAACGTCATCCGGGCCATGGTGGGACAGCGCCGGCGGGTATTTCTCGTTTGTCGTGGAATGGGAAACCTTCACCGAAATGCCGTATAATAACGGGGACGTTGCGTGGTTGATTGGCGAATGGCATTTGATGGCTTCAACCTTTTTCGCCGATCTGGCTCGTTTCTGCCGCCTGGGTCTAGCTGGAAAGGAGCTGAGCGCGGACTCTCAGCAGTCGGTGGGAGCGCGTAACCGGAGGACTACCGTTGCCGCCAACGTATCGAAGCGGACGTTTTTGGGAGTTGATGGCCTTGTGGTAGGCGTGTTTATCGACTAGCCCAGTCGGTGATGGATGACGAAGAGAAGACTCTCATTGAGGTGTGGTGGGGAATACGCACCAGTACAGGTGCCCCACTTTTATCAGCTTGCATCGTCACCATGTTGCAACGTCCTCAATACGCGCCTTCCACAATAAAGTCCCTCGAAACCATAAGCTCACTCGCAGCCCTCTGGACCTAAAACCCGGCACCTCTTTGACCGCGTGGTGCAAAAGCAACCTCACTGCGTACCATCAGTCTCCGCGCATTGCGTATATCTCTGGGACCTCCGCCGGAATGACGCTCGAACACGACCTGGTGACGCCACGCTTGTTCGACAAGTAGCCCTGAGCGCCTGTCCTTGTCGCCCTCTGCCCAACACTGGTTTCCCGCGGTTTTTTGCACTCTGCACCCTTTTCATCTGATATTCCTACGATGGCGTCCCCTGCCTCCATCAATTCGGTGCCGAACGAGGTACGTACCTCCCGACCAACGCCAGCGCAGCCCGAACTCACTGACATCGGGCCGCCTAGATCCTAATCTCCATCCTTGTATTCCTCCCGTCCAGCGCCCTGCTGCCCCTGACAGCAGTCAACCGCCGGTTCAGCTCTGTGATCCTGCGCATCCTCCGCCAGCGCCTGGTCGAGGCCTCGTCGCTGCCAGACCACCGCCTGATCCTCGAGTGCTACCACCCCGCCGACAAGCTCTCCACGCCGTACCTCTACGGTGACTACCTCTGGACTGACAGCATCGATGACGCCAACACCAGAGCCATCGTCGCCAAGGGCCAGGATCCGCCCGACCTGACCGTCTCCGCCCTCGGTAGGATGTACTCCCATTTCCGCCCCGTCAAGCAAGACGAGAACCGGCGCGGCCGACGACGCTACCCAAGACAGAGCGAAGCGCAGGCGGCAGCCCAGGACGTGGCGGTCGACGAGCAGGGAAGCAGCAGCTCAACCCCCAACTCCAACTCCAACGCGAGCTCCAGTACCGCCACCAGCGCCAGCACCTCCGCCAGCAGCCAGAGTCTCCCGGACCGACCGTACGAGGACGTCTTCCTCGACGGGGGCGAGCTTTTCTCCCAGCTCTGCACCGTGACGAACCTGGTCAAGGTCGGTCCCAAGCAAGGGCTCTTCCTCAGCCACGTCAACCTCAACGACGGTCTCATCCGCGTCTTCCGCGACTGGCTCGCCGCCCAAGCCACCGACTCGTCCCCAGGCGCGCAAGCGCCCATCCTCTGGACTGACACCAGTCAGGCGGTCGGCGTGCGCTTCCGCGTTTCCAAGCGCGACCCAGGCTGGGAGCGAATGCCACTGCTGGTCGAAGCGGACGAGGATGAAGCGTCCGTGTCCTACCGCCTCGAGTTCGAAGAGCTGCTCGTGCGCTCAGGCCACTTGCTGCTCATGATGGAGGAGTCCGAGAAACAGCAGGTCACAACTCAATCAGGTAAAGCCATTGTTGTGATTGCTTCCTTCTGAGCGCGCGCGTGGTTCTGAAAAGAGAGGAGAATGCTACACCGCGAGACGTGGTGAAAACATCCAAGCCGTGGATCACATCATCATCCCGCGCGGCGTGTTTCCACCCTGTCATCGTCATCATGATCATCGTCATTTATCCTCCCGTCGGGTTTAGCCCTCCCGCTGTGGGGGTGGGAGGATGCGAAAGGCATAGTTGCTCACAACCGAGAAACACCGACCGAACCCAAACATTGTTTTGAGGTCGACGTGATTTACGCCCCGTATGGGGCATCCCCATTTAGCCGCTTGGCTTTCCTGGTCCCGAGCCCGGCGGTGAGGGCGGACAGTGTCCACCGAACCCGGCATCGCGATGCGGCGGCTCTCCTTGTTGATCGAAACGATTCGCAAGAGAAGCAACGGTTCTAAATTTGGAGCTCTGGGTCCCGTCCTCTTGCGTTTTCCGTGGCGAGGATACCCTCCTCTGCTGCCGCCAGGATACCCTCGCGAGCATAGCATATTGCTTCTTCCCTGACATCGCACACGCACTCAAGGCGCATTCACTCACAGCTCTTGTTCCGCGCTGCATTAGGTTTCTTCTACGAGGCCCACGGGCCTGTTTCCTACCCAGCCAAGTTTTTCTTCTGGGAGGATCTCCAAGAAAAGCTGCTAGCTCAACACCACGCGAGCATTGCGATTTGACTTGGCCGAGCTACCGCAGAGCAAGACCAGCGCTTGGAGGTCGATCGCGAGAAAACAAAACGAACACGTTTGGTGGTCAAACGGGAGGATATTAGCCTGATGACGAGATGGGTGGAGAATGGGGTTCGAGTGTTTTGAACAGTGTGAGGGTGGTGATGTGATGGCGGCGCTGCGATCTGCTGTTTTCTGATCAGCTGTGCGGTGGGTGGATGTGAAGGGAGGGCAGTGATTGTCGAAACTGGTGATGGGAGACAATCAGGAGCGTGATGAGGATGGGGATTGGCTCGTTAGGAGGATGAGCCGTGGATCATGTTTGAAGGGAAGGCTTTTTCGTGGGATGTGGGTAGAGGGATGTGGGCTTTTCCCTGGATAGACTGGCTGGCGCGGTAGACGAGGAGATATTATGGGTTACCAGAGTCGATCGTTGTGACAGGCTGAAGGGGAGTACCGTGGTGAGAGTCTGTCGTCATCCAGGTTCTGGGTCGGAGGCGAATGTAGGTTCCGAAAACCAGGCGGCGCCGGGCTTCCCGGATGTCACTGGTGCGTGATCGTCGACAGGGTATCGCGGCTACCGGGCTTCATCCACTTTATGCTTCAATGCCCAAAAGCAAGCTGAAGCCCGACCCGAGGAAACAAAACACGATTGACGAGTTGGGAAGCAACCCGTCCCGCTCATTGTTCGTATCCCGCGCGTCACCCGCGCAGCCTCTACCGTGGGTGGTGGCACAGCAGCTTTGCTGGCCGCCTCCATTGAGCCGTGACCAGATTCCTGGGTTGGAGATTGGCCGCTGGGAGACGGACCAGCCGGGAATATCCCATGGACAACAAAAATTGGACGAGGTTGGAAGAGACGAGAAGAAGAATGGAATGGAAAATGAGCAAATGCAAACGCAAATGCAAGCACCTCGAAAGGGGGAGAAGAGATCACGCCGCGATCTGGCCAAGCTCGGTGGCTCCAGCCTCTGGCTTCCGAATCCCGATGGTGGCGTGTGCGCCCTGACTCTCTTTTGGCGGTCTGCGACGAGTCGTGACACATCGGGAAAGACGAGCCTGGCAAAAACGCCTGTCAGGAGGCAAGGCGCCGGTTTCTGGTGCTTCTTTTTGCTTCTTCGTCCCAAGTTTTGACGTGGCGGGGTGGAGTCGGCGACCACAGACCATATGCAAATGGTTGACACCTGCGGCGCGCTGCCCTGCGAGGGAGAAGCACGGCGCAGTCAGCCCAGGTTGGGAGAACTGAACGCTGTTCGCCTGGAGGATGCTCTCACGAACAAATATTGAATTCGTGCATTCCAAGTCGCAATGGGCGGCGTTGTAGTGTTGTACCACAGTACGTAATCCTTCGCGCTGCTGACGTGCGCATTCCTGGCGGTGAAGCTGAGCGGCGGGTTGGGAGCAACGTTGGAGCGCGTGAAGAGGGGCTCAGTCGCTGAAAAAACGCGATGGCATGCTGGAGACCATGCAATGCCCAGGGGAAGCACCTGCCCAGAGTCGAAACGCAGGTACGGAACAAGCCGCGTCTCTTTTCCCCGCCCTGCGGGATCCAATTGTAGCCCCACCACCAGCCGTTTTTCCTCCCTGAATTGTTGGGCCCTTTTCCAAAAATAACGAGGCCTTGAAAACAACATTCCGAGCAAAAGGAGAACCGGGCTTGCGTCTTTAGGCAATTATCAAGAGGCAATCGTGTTTGCTACTTTTCTCTCTTTTCGCTGCAACATGTTGAAGCGATGATCGCACCGAGACACCCCACCCACGACTGGTTGCAGGAGAGGAGTTTCAGCCTCGAGTTGGTCCCTGCACCGGTGTCCGAGAGTCTGGTCAGTGCGCCGGGGGCACAGCAGCAAAAGCTGGCCTGGCCAGTGAGGCGGAAGCAGGTGGATCCCGAGATCTGCCCTTGGCATCCTCCCAGTTGGCGGCGGTCTGGTCCTCGACCCAGGACACACAGAATCTGGCGAGAGCTCACCACCAGCCCACTTGGACCGGGACGGCTCCAGCTCCCGGCCCTGCGACTCCTGGTTCGCGCAGCCTGGAGCCTGGGCAAGGTGGGCATGAAGTCGAACGTGCCCTGTCGTGTTTCCTTCATGCCGACGGTCCAGAGAAACATGTGCCCACGCAGTTCTCCAATCACCAGGATCGTGACGAGCAAGCCCCCCCTTGCCCCACGCCTCTCACACGTCGTCCTCCTTGCTTCCTCGCCTCGGAGGCGTGCCGGAATAGCGTCCTCGCCAAGGGCTTGTGGGGCTTTCCCATGGATCGTGCATTTGATCGTCTGTCAGCCCCCTCTCACACTGTTTTCCTTCTCTCGATTCCCTCGCCATGCATGCATCTGCAGCAGCGCGGCGGTCCATCCAAACATTGACGTGACCATCAGCGAGCTCTGAGGTCAATGCATCCCGCTGCTACCTGAACTGCCGTTCCGCCCCTCCCCTTCGCTGCGCAGCGCGCACGCCCTTCTCTTCTTTTTAATATTCTAATTCGCCCCTCCCCTGGCCTCGTCTCTTCTCTTTCCCCATTCCCGTCCCTCACTGCGGCTCTGAATCCCATCGTATCGTCTGCTGGGCAGACACGACGGACCACGCCATCGACGCTCATTATACCCACAGTCGGCCTCGACCAGGAGGCAACCTAATCGCAATGAGGCTGGGCCAGGACATTGAGAAGGAGCTGGGAGGTTATGATGGAGCTCGGCCGGAGACAGGAGCTTGGGAAGGGAACGGACTTTCACTCGCCATCCCGCCATCACCCGTCGCCAAGGAGTCGAAACAGTCATCACCAAGGAGACCACCGCCGTTGAGAATAGACACAGGGAGCTCGGTGTCATCGCCATCAGAACCACCAAATAGGCCGCTGCCGCTTCCGCCCAAGTCCAAGCTCGCCAGTTCTTTGGATGCGCTGAGGATACCAGCACCTTCACGGCCACCACCATTACGCCCGCAGGCACCACTCGGGATGAACCCACCAACGAGGCCTGGCACTGCGGCGTCTCAGGGGACGAGCGAGAAGGCCCCGAGGATCATCATGTCCAACAAGAGGTTATCGTTGTCGTACGAGTCCATGGACTCGAGCAGGAGACCGTTGAAGTATGGCCAGGGGAAGTTCAGCCATGTTGAGCTCGTACCGCAGCCCAGTGACGACCCGGATGACCCATTGGTAAGTCAAAACTCTTCTGTTCGCTGACCTCGAACCTAACAACTGTCAGAATTGGCCGCGCTGGAGGAAGGAGCTGAACTTTTGGTCGTTGTTATTGATGGTCGCCATGACTGGTGTGATGAAGACGATCTTCGTGACGGTGAACGCCCAACTCGCCGAGGGGTACGGGGTGTCTTACACCTCCGTCACAGCCCTGACCGGCGTGCCACTGATCCTCTCTGCTGTGTCCGGGTTTGTGTGCCTCGTAGCCTCGAGGATATGCGGCAGGAGACCGCTCTACCTCGTTTCCCTGCTGTTGCTGTTTATTGGCACCGTGTGGAATACCAATGTTGCCACCAGCTATGGCCAGTGCATGGCCGCCAGGATCTTTCAAGGATTCGGATGGGGCGCTTTCGACGTCCTGGTTTCTGGCTCCATCCAGGATACCTTCTTTGTAAGTTGACCGGCATGACCCATCTTAGCACTTGCTAACATGTCCTAGGAGCATGAACGTCATGTACGCTCTACCACACACGCTCTCGTCGCTGTTGCGACCACCTGGGGACCTCCCCTTCTTGGCGGAATCGCCTCCGCCGACTCGACTGGATTCAGCCTCCAGTTCGTGATTCTCAGCACCTTTTTCGTTGTTGCCGTCCCGGCCATCACTCTCGGCGCTCCCGAGACGGTATTCGACCGCGCATACACACTCGCTCAAACCCCTTCAACCGGCGGCAGCAACCTGAAGTTCAAGGGCTCTCTCCCTATCGCCCCGCGCCGCCTCTTCTCTGTAGAAACCCTCAACACCTACATCGTCAAGATGAAGCCCTACTCTTATAGCGGCGACCGCGACCTCGCCACCATTCTCCAGGCGCCCCGCGCCTTCATCGCACCCACCACGGGTCTCCTCTTCCTCGTCTCCATTCTGCCTTACGGCGCTCTGTGGGGTTTCTCCGCCTCCCTGTCCCTCCTCTTCCACCCCCTGCCCTTCATCCGCTCCACCATCAGCATCGGCTCCATCATGGTCGGCCCGCTCCTCCTCGGCACCACGGCTGTCGCCGGGTTCGCCTTCCACAGCTGGTGGCAATCCAACTTCCCCCCGCGCGCCCACATGGCCGCCATAGCAGGCGGTTCCCTCCTCGCCTTCATCGGTATCCTCACCTTTGGTCTGCACATCGACGCCTGCATGACGCGTCCCGAGACAGACGACGGTACCACCTCCATCTACGCGCTCAATTACCTTGGCGACAACGTCAACTTCCCCGCCGTCTCCTTCGTCCTCGGCCTCCTCGCCGCGGGCGTCTACGCCCTAGACTCCACCGTCAAGCCGCTCATCCGCGCCAGCACCATGTTCACCTCATCCAACCTCGGCGTCGCCCTGCGCAACACCACCGATATGAACGGCGGTGTGAGCTGCTGGCGCGCCGTGCTCGCCGGCGTGTTTGTCATGGGCGTGCCCAACGCCGTGTGGTCGTGGGACGGCCTGCGCGCGCTCTGCATCGGCATCTCCATCGCGCAGATGGTGGTTGGCGCCGTGGTCGGCAGCGTGTGGTGGTTGTGGGGAGAGGAGATTAGGCGGTTGGATGGAAAGCTGATGCGCTTGGTGGATTTGGACATGTTGAAGAGGAACGGAAGTTTCTTTGATACGGACTGAGTCACGCACACACGCAGACATGACTTACTTTTTTTGGTTGTTATTGATGAGATGGATGGAAATACCCCCGATGACATTTTGATGAATCTGTTCCCAGTCGAGAAAGGGATGGGACAGAAAAGAAGAATAATGAAGACTAAACTGACGACATTCGCTTTTTTTGTTACCCCGATGTTCAGCGGAGATACCACGATCGTTTCTGTTTTTTTACCGTTGTTGGTTAAATTCTTCACTTCTTCAACAGAAGGATTTTGGAGAGGGGAGGTTTGGGGCCGGTACTTCGCACAGGGTTGGGAGAAGATTTGAGAAAGAGAAAGGCAACTTACCACTGTATACACAAACACACGCACGGATACACCTTATTTCTATTCGGAGGATGATGAAGGGATTGGAGTTTTTGAAGGTGTGTGGTGGATTGGGGAACATATTTGAGAGATGAGAATGGGTTGGGGAAATGGGATGGGATGGATGATATAGAAACTCAAGAAGAAATGCAAATGCAACACATCATCTATTTAACACTTCCCTCTTTCTCTCTCCCAACCCGGAACTGTAGATTGCCTAATTGCTGCCGCTCCGCGTCATCCCATCTCACCGGGAACTGCACATCTTTTGCGCAACTCCGGGGAGCAAGGCGCCGGAATCGTCGCAGGTCAAAGGCGGGTAAAGTGCAATGAGTGGTATGGCTGTGGGATAAATGGCGGGTGTGTTCTGGAAGGTTGCTGGATTGGGGTTTGGAAGGGGGGCACGGCCGGATTCCGGGCGATCAAACGTGGGGATGGGGGAGATCGTGAAAATGGGATGGGGAGATTGGATGAATGGTTGGTGATGGTTTGTGGATATAGCCGTTCCAGAGGGAGGGGAGGATGGAATGGAGGGCGGATGGTTGGATGGTTAGAAAAATGGGTTGGGTGCGACGGTAGTTGGTGAGGTGAGATGTGATGGCACGAGATGGGTGTGGTGACAATGCGATTGTGAGTGAGACGGCGGCAGCGAGGTGTGACGCAACGAGCTACTTGAGCAATGGCTGCTGCGGTGGAACAGTGCAGCTGCAAAACGCTGGGCGCCCGCAAAAAGCTTCAGCTTTTGAGTGAAACAAATGCACGTTGCCCAGTTTCTGTGAGATTGTGAAGCTCCATGTTGGCTGGGCGCGTTGCCCGTGAGCCGTCTTCGGTCTTGAGCCTTCAGTGCGAGCTCTCTGGCAATCCTTCTGTTTTGGGCAGCTTGTACACTCAAACGGATATTGACGGTCAAGCGCTTGATCGTTTCTTGCATTCGGCTCATTGACGTCTTCCAAACAAGAATCGAGACCTGCGTGCCGACCCAAATTGGACCAGGACCTCCCTGTTTTTTGATGCAGATTGTGGGGAGAGCCCAAGACTCGGGACGGCGGCAACCCTGGAGGGGCGTAGTGTGGCGGTGGATTCCGAAATCGGCCGGCCGATCTATCTTCCAGGGGCTCTTTTGATACCCCGCCAAAATGCTAGCTCTGCGGTGAGGGGCAAACCTTCAACTGGATTTTTCCCCATTGCAGCAGCAAAACAACGCCAACGCATCATGGCTAACGGCTCGCCGAGTGAGACTCACACCGAGTCGCAGATCTACCTGTCCACCCGCGGCGGTGACTATGGCGTGAGTTTCGGGATTTGGCATCAGCGGTCGCTAGAAATGCGCTAATATCGATGCGCAGCTGTCGTTTGAGACGGTCGTCCTGAAGGGCCTTGCTGCTGACGGCGGCCTGTTTCTGCCTCACCAGATCCCCAGCGCATCCCAATGGGTGGGTACCTTTGCGATTGGAAACGGGGCCAGGCCTGACATCGATTGCAGCAATCATGGCAAGATCTGAGCTATCCCGAGCTCGCCTTCCAGGTCCTGAGTCTTTACATCTCAGACTCGGAGATCCCAGCAGCAGACCTCAAGGAGCTCATCAACAGGAGTTATTCGACTTTCCGTGCGAAGGACGTCACTCCTTTGGTGCACTTGGAGGACAACCTGTACCTCCTCGAGCTCTTCCACGGCCCTAGCTACTCCTTCAAGGACTGTGAGTCATAACCTTCACTCACGGAATTCTGAGCTGACACTGCCAGGCGCCCTGCAGTTCTTGGGGAACTTGTTTGAATATTTCCTCGTACGCAAGAATCAAGGGAAAGAGGGGAAGGGTGAGTCCATCGATCCTTGGCTGGGTTCTATGGTCTGACAAAACACAGACAGGTATCACTTGACCGTTGTTGGTGCTACCAGCGGTGACGTAAGTGGCCCTCCAAAAGTCGTTTGA
Source organism: Podospora aff. communis PSN243 (assembly GCA_033296975.1). Taxonomy (NCBI): domain Eukaryota; kingdom Fungi; phylum Ascomycota; class Sordariomycetes; order Sordariales; family Podosporaceae; genus Podospora; species Podospora aff. communis PSN243. Next base: position 11,367 of record MU866002.1, on the reverse strand, counting down.
TTCGGTCTGACCAGAGTAGACCGGTTCCGCAGCCATCCAGGGACTCAGGGGTAAGAAGGATGTCACAGTTACCATCCTTCACCCCAAGGGGCGTGTCAGCCCCATCCAAGAGGCCCAGATGACCACCTGTGCCGACGCAAACGTCTTCAACCTCGCCGTGAAGGGCACTTTTGACGACTGTCAGGTACGTTTGAAATGAATTTGAGCTCTGGGCTTAGCTGACAATGAACAGGACATCGTCAAGGCACTCTTCAACGACCCCGAGACCAACAGCCAGCTTAGCCTCGGTGCCGTCAATTCCATCAACTTCGCCCGCATTCTCGCACAGATTGTGTACTATTTCTATTCTTACTTCTCGCTGGCGAGGCAATCAAAGGATTTCAAGGTCGGCGACAAGGTGCGCTTCGTTGTCCCCACTGGAAACTTTGGCGACATCCTCGCTGGGTACTTTGCCAAGCGGATGGGTCTTCCTGTCGACAAGCTCGTCATCGCGACCAATGAGAACGACATCCTCGACAGGTTCTGGAAGACTGGACGGTATGAGAAGAAGGCTACCACCGGCCAGGCCGCGGAGGGTGGCCTCGAGGTGGATGGTGTTAAGGCCCACGAGGAGGGCGTGAAGGAGACGCTCAGTCCAGCAATGGATATCCTGGTATCTAGCAACTTTGAGCGTCTCCTTTGGTTCCTTGCGTACGAATTTGCCGCTGCTGTCGGCATGGACGAGGAGTTCAACAGGAAACAAGCCGGGCAGGAGGTTGCCGCGTGGCTTAAGGATCTCAAGAACAAGGGCGGTTTCGGACCTGTCTACAAAGACGTCATGGAAAGCGCGCGCAAGACGTTCGAGAGCGAGAGGGTCAGCGACCCCCAGACACTCGAGACCATCAAGACCTTTTACGACAAGGTCAACTACGTCCTCGACCCCCATACCGCTGTCGGCATCACAGCTTCCGTCCACTCGATCGAGCGGGCCGAGAAGGGCCTGCCTCACATCTCCCTCTCGACCGCACACCCGGCCAAGTTCGCCGGTGCTGTCGAGCTCGCCCTCAACGGTAAGGAGGGTTTCAACTTCCAGAATGTGCTCCCGCAAGAGTTTATCGAGCTTGACAAGCTCGAAAGGAGAGTAACGACGGTCGAAAACGACTGGAAGGCAGTAAGGGATCTTGTAAAGAAGCAGGTAGATAAGGAGCTCGGGGCATAATTGCAGTCCCGATGCGTTGTGCTCTTAGCGATGATGCCATAAAATAGAAACGTGGATAATAGAGGGCTTCAAAACGTTTTGGGAAGTTGGAAAGAAACCGACAAGTCATTTTCAGGTATATTTATCTTGTTGAACAAAGCGAAGGGTAAGTCACTGCAGGACGTATTTCGTATTCCGAAAGGATCAACCGCATGAGGGTGGTGTAACCATGCGGTTCTCTGTCATTCAGTCGTAGCGAGTACCGCGCCCTATGCGTCTGATTTACAGATGTTGAATTCGGCATGTAGGGCCTAGGCTCACTGCTGCGCCGCATCCAGACCCAGCTCGACTGCTTGCCGAAGACGCGACAGTTGCAGGGGACCAATGGCATCCATATCCCGTGCAACCATTCATCCCGTCCCATGTCGGCGATTATGAATCGACCTTCCCTTTACGGACAGCTTCCAGCTAGCTGCTTATATTCGCGGGAACGCCCACCTGGGCGGGACTGACTTAAATGCTTTGCGTTCTTGGCTTCTCGATTCGCGTCGTTTTCAACGACGTCGACGGCCACTGCAGGCTTCGACGCGACGGCATAACTTCTCCGAGACCCCTGATGGTGACGTCGGGCCAACCGGACTGAAGGGGGTATCAATCCCCAGCATCAACAATAAAGAACCACAAAGACAGTCAAAGGGGCAACAAATTCAGTCAATCCCCAAAAGGGACACAAACAAACGCCAACATCGGGCAGCATCTACCAGCCATTATCACAATGGACCTCTCCCATGACCACCTCTTCGGCCCTCACCTCCCCTCCACCTTCGACTTCACCCTAACCTTCGAACACGCCATCCTCACCATACCCCCCGCGTCCCTCTTCCTCCTCTTCGCCCTCTCCACCCTCCTCTCCCGCCGCCCCTTCCACTCCCCCCATCTCATCCACCGCTCCAACCCCCTCTACCTCGCCAAACTCTTCCTCTCCCTCCTCCTCACCGCTCTCAACCTAACCCTCCTCACCCTCTGGTCCTTCCCCTCTGCACCATCCTCCCGAAGTCTCGCCATATCCTCCACCGTACTCTCCCTCCTCTGCGCGCTCGCGCTAACCGTCCTAACCGCCACCACGCACCGCACGTCCATTTCCCCCTCTTTACCAACGTCAGGGTACCTCTTCCTCAGCGCGCTTCTCGATCTCGCGCAGGCGAGGAGTTTATTCCTCCGCTCTTTTAGCGCCCAGGAGCAGTACCTCCGACTCGCCGTGACGTTCACCCTCGCTCTCGCGGTCAAGGTGGTGTTACTCCTCCTGGAGGAACTCCCCAAGGTATCCCGCGAAAATGAACTCTCCAAGACCGCAGGACCGGAAGCGGTGTCAGGCGCGATGAACAGGACGTTATTCGTGTGGTTGAACGGGTTGTTTGTACGAGGGTACAAATCGTTGATTGCGCTGGGAGATCTGGAGAGTATACCCCGGAAATTCGGGAGTCGGGGGTTGTTGGCGCGGTTGGAACCGCACTGGGAACGACGCAAGGAACGGGGAGGGAAAATGGGGAAGAATGGGCTCGCCATGGCGACGTTGAGGACCTTCGCGGGGATGATACTCATGGCTGTACCGCCGCGGCTGCTGCAAGGCGCCTTCACGTTTACGCAGCCGCTGCTGATGAAGAGGGTGATATTGTACATTGAGGAGGCGAGCGGGGGAAAGGGGGATAGGGAGGTGGCGAGGAGCTTAATTGGGGCGACGGTGTTGATTTATGTGGGCATTGCCGTGTCGCAGTGTGTGCACAAGCATCTGGTATATCAGATGATTACGATGATCAGGGGCGCGTTGGTGGGGATTATTTTCAAGAAAACCGTCGGGTTGGGAGAAAAGGGGTTGGAGGATGCGGCGCCAGTGACGCTGATGAGCACGGATGTGGAAGGTATCGAGTTTGGGTTGGCGTTTGCTCATGACATGTGGGCGAGTCCGGTCGAAGTCGGCGTGGGCATCTATTTGCTGTATGCCGAGATTGGTTTGCCATGCTTCTTGGTGATTATTCCGATTGTTGGTGAGTAATTTTCTCTGTTCAGTGTCCCGGTCGAGCAGGCGGGCTCTGGGACAGGCGCTGACGGTTTTAGTCTCGACGGTTTTGAACGAAAAGATTGCTGGAAAGATGGGCCCGGCGAAGATGGCGTGGAACCAGGGGGTTCAGGAAAGAGTTTCGGCGACATCTTCGATGCTGAGCCAGATGAAGGGCATCAAGATGACGGGGCTCGCTGGCTTTTTTTCTCAGCACATCCAAGGTCTCAGGGATAAGGAGATCAAGCTGTCCAAGACGTACAGAGTTGCCACCATTTGGCTGCAATTCATGGGTAAGATACCCCTGAGTAGCTTGTTTCCAGGTGCTGACCTGAGCAGCCGACGCCGTGAGTCGCTTCACACCCATCATCGTCATCACCGGAGCCGTCTTCTGGACCAAGGGGGGCGATCGCGAGCTCCCCATCGCTCAGGCCTTTACCGCTGTGGCCATCGTGGCCCTCGTTGCTGAACCCCTTTCCAACCTCCTCGCCACTCGAGCCATTCTGCAAGCCTCTCTGGCGTCCTTCACCCGCATCCAAGAGTTCCTCCTGTTGTCAACCAAGTCGGAGTACCGCGCGTTCGTTGACAGCCGCTTTTCCAAGCGGGAAACACCCGACTCCAAACAAAAGGAGGCTGTCGAGTTGACCGAGGTCCCTGCTGAAGGCGAGACAGTTATTGAAATGCAAAACGCAACCTTTGAGACGGCTGACGGCAAGGTACTTCTACGCGATGCGAACCTGACCGTCAAGGAGGGGTCGCTCCACATGATCGCCGGGCTTGTTGGATGCGGAAAGTCATCGGTGCTCAAGGCTATCATGGGCGAGCTCAGCCTTACAAAGGGGTCGGTACAGGTGACGGAAAGCTCGGTGGCATATTGCGCGCAGAGCCCCTGGCTGCGGAACGCTACCATCCGCGAGAATATTGTTGGGGGCGCTGAGTTTGGCTTCGATGCCGACTGGTTTGCCCGAGTTGTGCGAGCGTGCAACCTCGACCAGGACTTTGCAGACGTCCCTGACTGGGACAACAATCTGGTGGGGAGCGGAGGAGTGATTCTCAGTGGCGGACAGAAACAGCGTGTGGTAGGAAATCCCTTTCCGATATCGTTGTGAAGCTAACAGAACAGGCCTTGGCGCGAGCCGTGTATTCCCACAGGAAGCTGGTGCTACTCGACGATATCTTCAGCGGGCTGGACCACAAGACGGCGGGTTTCGTCTTTGGGCAGCTGTTAGGTGCCAATGGGCTTCTTCGACAGGCCCAGACCGTCGTGTTGACCACTAACCAGCGTGGGTCTTTACCCCTGACACCTGGTAGCTCCCACTAACTCTGCTAGCCCACATCCTCGCCCACGCCGACTACGTGTCGACAGTCGAGTTCTCAACACTCAGGACGGCTGCGAAGGAGGTCATCATCTCAAAGCTTGACGGGATTACCCCTGATGGATCGGGCGACGGGAACAGACCTCAGAGCAGCGACTCGAAGCCGACCGGCTTCGGCCCAACAAAGACGGACGATGATGCCCACTCGGATCTCAAGCGCCAGTCCGGAGACACGTCTCTGTACAAGTACTATTTCCAGTCAGTTGGCTGGAAGATCACAACACTCTTTGTCGTCTTCAACATCCTTTGTGCCGGAATCTGGAGGATGCCGCAAGTGTGGCTCAAGATTTGGACTGACCACGGCACAAACAACGACACGGCCTTGTATTACGGCATCTATGTCGGATTTGCCATCCTCGGTGCGGCCGTCGGTTTCGGCCTCTTCGCGTATGTCATAATGTGATGCGCCCTTCTCATGTCTGAACGCCTGCTTACCCTCACAGGTTCTTCTACTTCGTCTTCATCCCCAAGTCGGCAAAGCAGCTGCACTTCCTGCTCCTAACCACGGTTATGAAGTCAGTACACTCTCCCAAAATAAGACTCTAGCTGACCTCTCAGGGCGCCGCTGTACTTTTTCACCACCGTAGACTCCGGCATCACCCTCAACCGCTTCAGCCAGGACCTGACTCTGATCGACCAGCGGCTGCCCATGTCGGTTTTGATCACTGCATTCTGTAAGTTTCCCCGGTAAGCACATACGAACCGTGAACTCACCCGCCAGGCTTCCTTGACGTTCTCGCTGCATCCATCGTCATCGTTTCCGGCGCCCAATACGCCGCAGCCATGATCCCCGTCTTGTTCGTTGCCCTCTTCTTCCTCCAAAAGGTCTACCTCCGCACCTCGCGACAGATGCGCTTCCTCGATATTGAGGCCAAATCCCCCCTCTACACACACTTCACCGAAACCCTCGCCGGGGCCATGACCGTCCGTGCCTTTGGCTGGGAGCAAGCCTTCCTCGACGAAAACCAACGGCGCCTCGACGTCTCCCAAAAGCCCTTCTACCTCATGTACTGCCTCCAGCGCTGGCTCACCGTCGTCCTCGACCTGCTCGTCGCCGGAATGGCTGTAGTCCTCGTCTCCTTCGCCGTACTCTTCACCTGGACCTCCTCTTCCTCCTCCATCGGCCTCGCCTTCCTCAACATCGTCGGCTTCTCCCAGTCTCTCATGGGCCTCGTCCACATGTGGACCCAGCTCGAAATGTCCCTCGGCGCCATCGCCCGCATCCGCTCCTTCGTCGCCGACACCCCCTCGGAATCCCTGCCTTGCGAGTCCCACCCGCCGCCCCCCGGCTGGCCCACCGCCGGCAGTATCACCCTCTCCAACATCACCGCCTCCTACTCCCCCTCTCTCCCTCCCACCCTCAACAACTTGTCCCTCTCCATCCCCGCCGGCGCCCATGTCGCCATCTGCGGCCGCACCGGCTCGGGCAAATCCTCCACCCTCCTCACCCTCCTTCGCCTCCTCGACCTCTCCTCGGGCACCATCACCATCGACAACATCGACATCTCCCTCCTGTCGCGCGAAGCCGTCCGCTCTGCCATCGCGTCCCTCCCGCAAGACCCCGTCACCGTCCCGGGCACCGTGAGAACAAATCTCTCCCCTCACACCTCCCACTCCGTCTCCGACGCGGATCTCATTTCCGCGCTCACCAAAGCCCAAATCTGGGACTTGATGTCCTCTCGTGGCGGGTTAGACGCGCAGATGGATTCGCTCAACTTATCGCCTGGACAGAGACAGCTGTTTTGTCTTGCCGCGGCGGCGGTGAGGAAGGCGAAAGTTGTCTTGCTGGATGAGGTGACGGGGAGTGTGGATTTCGAGACGGATCGGGAGGTGAGGCGGTGTTTGCTGGGTGGGGAGTTGAGGGGGTGTACGGTTTTGGAGGTGGTGCATAGGATTGAGATGGTTATGGGTGAGTTTTTTTTTCTCTTCATTGTTTGATTTTGGAAAATGAGAGATGGGTGGTGTGTTGGGATTGTGCTGACTTTTGATGTAGAATATGATGTTGTGGTAGTGATGGAGGGAGGTAGGGTTGTTGAGGTGGGAAAGCCGGGTGAGTTGGTTGCGAAGGAGGGTGGATTGTTTAAAGGCCTGTGGGATGGGAGGGGGGAGGGGAGGTAGGGCATTCTTTCCTCGATGGACAACGGGATGAGTACCTAGCTAGTGGAGTTTCCAGGTAGGTGCCCTGACCAGAGCATCTGGGTTGCATTGGTGATTTTGGACATCATATCATGTACCTAGGACGCATACTCAGGGTTGAAAAGCTTCATGTTCTTTGGAAACTGGTATTGTAATTTCTATTTCGGAATGCCGCCAACGCCTACTGTGCCTGGCCTCGCCATCTACAGCTTGACACTATCGATGGACTCATGCGCATTCTTCACCAACATTTGCACGTACTCATCGTGCCACTGCCCGGCCGCCGGCGAGTTGGGGAAGCCGCAGCGTCCGTCGCTCTCGCCTCCCGGCTTGATCCACACCAGACTGTCCACCACAGTATTGTTATTGCTCGTCCCCGGCACCGGCCCAAAGCCAGCCTCCACATTGCACCACTCTCCCCACTCCTTCCTCGCCCCCGGCATCGCCACGCGGCCCTGATCAACAATGAACCTCGCCGGCAGCCCCGCCTCCTCGAGGTACGCGCTCAAGCTCGTGCAGTAATGGCTCTCATCCCAGCTCTTGCTATACTCGGTATAATTCTCCCTCACGACAGCGTCAAACGCATTGTAATTCGACACATTCGTCGCAAACCCCCGAATCTTGGCCTTGGTCGTGCCATTCTTGGTCGCAATCGCCAACACCTCAGCAAACACGGCCGCCGCCTTGGGCATGTTCGGATCCCAGCCAAGCCAACCGCCGTGCGCAGCATCAATGTACAGATGCACGTGGTCAAACTGCAACGCCGTGATCGCATGCGCGATGCCCTCGCGGTACGTCGGCGCCGCCGCCGCACAACCCTCAATCTCCATGTTCGTCACCAAGTTGGCCAGGGAATCGGGCTCCAGGACAATCGCAAAGTCCAAGTCGTCGGCGGCGGCCACCTTGGCGGCGTACGGCGCGATGTACTCCTCCTTGTACCGACGGAGACCGTCCTGCGCCGTCTTGAGCTCGCCCGCGCTCTCGCCCGCGCTGCAATCGCGGTCGGGGAGGTTGTACAGCACAAGCCCCACGATTTGACGCTCGCCCGTCTTGGACTGGGCTTCGCGCGCGGCGCGGACGGCGGCGTCGATGTTGACGAGGTCGGCGATGCGGGAGACCCACACAAAGGTGCCGACTTTTTGGACCTTGCGCACACGCTCGGCGTTGGCCGTGTCGCCCTTGGCGACGAAGGCGTCGTGGGTCTGGTCGAGCTTGGCGGCGTAGGAGGGGTTGACGAAGAGGGTCTTTCCGGTGAAGGGGTTGATGTCGTTGGTGGTCTCGTTGGCCTGGCGTGTGGACCATCGTCGGGGCGGCCCGGCGGAGACGGCCCCCGCGGCGGAGAGGGCTGCAAGCAGCGAGGTGGGACGCATTTTGGTGTGTGTCTGCCTCGGGGTGCAATGCTAGGATGAGGAGGGGATGATGGATGCTGGGACTGCCCGACTTAGGCGTCCTGGCTGTGGTTTATATCCTCATGTTGGGCTTGAGGGCGGACACGCATCGGAGGCATCCACACGGAATGATACGATCCTCTTCGCGCCATCCATCTTTGCAGATGCCTTGTTATTGCCTTGTGGACCTCAACTTCCTACCCGTGCCTTGCTCATCCGCGTGGCGAGCACGACATGCCCCGATTGATATGCATGCCGGCTCGCCGAAGCCGCCGAAGCGGCATGTTGAGAGCCGCAATTTACATACCTGGTAGGATCAGCTCCGGAGATGGTGTTAGGCCGCCCGAAAGCGGCAGAATGCGGGATGGCAAGCCCGGCTTGGAGAGCTGGAAGGGTCCCGCGCGGGGGCGTCTGATTGGATGCTGTGGTGGCGATCCCGGTTTCAGGTATACTATGGCAAGTCATGGGTAGCAAGCGCATGGTGATGGGTATTGAGGGAATACTATGCCCAATGTGCATATTACGGGCCGCATGTCCTCGGCGGGAGGCGTGCTTAATGGTGGTGGCGGGTTGTAATGAAGTCGCTTATCTTGCCCGGAGTGTGCGCTGGACAAAGGAATAGGGGCGCAGATTGGATTTGAGATTTGGTCAGGGACTATGAGCAGTTTTTGGGATGTGTTCAGAACTTTAGCGAACAGTTAACTCCGGCTGCCGACTCATCCGAGCTCAGTGGAGAGAGACTTGGGGGAGACGGAGGCGGGTTCTAGAACATCACGCACAGGAGAAAAGGGGCTGCGCACGTGACAAGGATCGCCAACATGAGTTCTTCCACCTCGCTGGGAGCTTCCAGACCTCCCCAATGAAAACAACGACTATAATACAGAAAAGAGTTGGCCGTTCGAAACGCAGCAAGACCTCACTCAGCCCTTGATTGCCCCCAAGGCATCGATATCTCAGGGCAGACGCTGGCAGGTGCACCGACAAATGCTCAGCGTCGGCAAGCAACCACTGGGATCCAGCGAAGTTTCCACGCCGCTGCAGCACCGGCGGCCGCTCGCTTGGTTGATACAGATTTCCCTGCAGCTACGATTCAAAGGCGTGTCGTACCATTGACATCCGCCTCCCGTCCATGTTGTGCTGTATACTCCGGGAACGTTGGGGCACGAAGATGCGGCGAGGTCCGCGATCCCAAAGAGGACGATGGCTTGGGCGAGGAGCTTGAATTGCATCTTTGCCTAGGTATGTTTTCAGACTAGTGCCATGTCAGTTCATGTTCTGACCTTCATGCCTCGGGCTGGCCGGGACTGACCAGTGTTGCTTCTTTTGGTCAGGTGTTGATGGTTTGGGGGACGGTCGGTGACTTGGATCCAAGCGGTGGAAGTAGGGCAAATGGAAAGGAGGGCAAGGTCGTGCAATTTATAGACGCTGCTTCCATTCGGACTGCACGTTTACCCCGATCTGTGTCTTCACACCCACCGTCACACTGCTAGGTACGCCAAGGTCCCATATCCGGGGATAGAGTAACATCGACCAAAGGGAGTGTTCGGCCTGTCCAAGGACGCAGAGTCAAGTTGGCGGCTTGCGAATCACATCGTTTATCAAGACCTTGTAAACTCAAAGAGGGTAGCACGCTCCAAAAGAAATGAACTTGGCTGCAGCAGCAACGGGTCCTGGGTGGCATCTGCACTGACAGCAAGCACCGTGTGTATTCTATTACTTGCAGTCATCTCCGGACCTTTCATCGCTTTGTTGTTTATGGATGTGACGGCTTTTTTTATTTGATGAATCTTGGCCGTCATGTGACCAAAATGAACACAAGATAAATAAAAAAAAACACACACGCCACAAGCCCCGCCGTTGCAAAACAAAAAGGGGTATCAAGCGGAGAAATAGAAAAAGTCAAACCCAAGCCCTGTGGATATAAAGGGCTGGAAAGGAAAACAATGTATATATGACAAAATGAAGTCCCCGAAGGGTTGGATGGATGTGACGGCAACCCTGAGTGCTAGCCTGGAAAAGACCGTTCGATGCTTGTTCGAGGGGCTCTGCCCTTGCCTCCCCCCGGGACCACGGTTGCGCTCCGCTTTCCTGATTTTTCTTTGCCAAGTGAGCGCCAACCCAACTCTTAATACATTGTGACGGTAGAATGTAACGCTCAGCGCCGAGCGGCGAGGAATTTTCAACGGTATACCTAATAGACCCAGGTAGTCTTCCACACCCCCTTCCTTTTCGAGGATGCACCGCCAGACAAGAAACTGATTAAAGAGACATTGTCATCTCTTTTCCCACTATTGCCAAGGTACCATACCTTTTCGCAGCGTATTGATCGAGTGGCCAAAGATAAGCCTTTCAGCTTGAGAGGTCAGAACTTGAATCGCCAAGGTCTGCAAGAGCAAAGTACCAAACTCACTGCAGCTAGTCACCCAACCAACGTCAAAATGCGGAAGCGATGTGTTGTGGTGACGTCGACCCGCCTGGGCAACGCGGGGAAGTTTGCGGGCGAGGGGTGGGAACTTCAGTTGAGCTATTGTTAGACCTTTGTCTTGGCGCCCTGGGACCGAGCGACTCGGTTGATGGCGTGGCCAGCTTCTCCAGCTCGCGCACGAACTTGCCGAAACCTTCGCCAAAGGAAGGCTTGCAAGGGATTGCCGTCTACCTAGCGTACAAGGAAAAGGTGATTTGTCTCGTCTTGTCATCGTTTAGCACACATCAAGTGTTATCGATTTCAACTCCATCTTTCTGACAGCTCGTTCTTGCCTGTTCGTCCGATCCTTCCTTCTTCGCTCCGCGATCCACATTGAAGATGGGGATAGCCCCCTGTCGCAAAAGTTGTGTGGTGATAGCCTTATTCTAAGTCAGCGGCTAGACCGCTAAGTCGTCCCTGTGGCCACTTATTTACCACAACATTACTATATATAGCTTTATTTTTATTATTTTTATTCGCTCACTTATTTTTATTCTAGTTAAAAGACTTTTAAATAAAACACTATAATAAACTTATAACCGCCAGTTAGTTAAAGTAATACAGTTATAACGTTAAACCTAAAGGCCCGAATTATAAATGTAACGGGCAAGGTAGTGTGTTGCAACTAGCTAGGCCTACTCAACGAAGACGCAGAACATGAGGAAAAGGAAGAAATGTGACGACCCGCAGGTCGCCCTTGCCGGTCGGCTCGGATCGACGTGACCTGCATACGCCACCGTGTGAAACCAGTGGGGCACCGTGCTCGCACA
>MU866001.1:0-126070 GCA_033296975.1 Podospora aff. communis PSN243 | reverse complement strand
TTGTGGCTGCAGGGTACACAGCCACCCATTGACTCCTGGTGAGCCCTGTGATACAGGGCTCCTTCGGAGCCTTCAGAGGCTAGAATTCAACAAAGATTAAAGTAATGGTAGTTAATCGGATTAATACCGATTTTTATATGTAGCTTATACGCGCTTTAGAGGTTGTTAAACGTACGGTGGATTTAATTATTGAAAAGGTGTAGAAAGAGGAGGGGGAGAAACTAAGGAGAGCTGTACGTAGGTAGCGTGAATTATAAACAATAAGGTCCCCGAAGGGGGGCTGCGATAATGGGCTGTGGGTTGTGTAAGTCACTGTCGTGCACTACGAGAGGGAAGTTGAAGATCTCACAGGCCATGCGCTTTCTGTCGTGAAGGGTTGTGGATTTATCTCGTTGTAAACGAGTGTGACGCCGAGAAGTTTAGTGGTCTGCAGTGGAGGGACATTTCTGCAGACGACGGAGACCTGCTGCCTGCAGAGCTCGGATGTATCCCTCACTTTGCTGGCGAGCACGGTGGCGTTGGCGATGACCTGTTGGTCAGTTATTGGGTCCACGCACAGAGCAATTGTGGCCAGGGAGGTGAGGATAGCGAGAGTGCAACGCATCGTGGAGAGTGTCACTTGGGTGAGTGGTTGGTTGCTGTTTGATTGATGGACTCTGGGAACGCGATGATGACAGCTTTATATCGAAATAGCAGGTACACGGCGATTTGAAATCTAACTTCGGGACTTTTCAGCTCCTAGTAGAGACAATTGGTGCTACCCAGACGCCATCGTCACACTGGAAGAGCGGATTGTCCGCCATCTCCGCCACGTCTCGGGAACCCTCTTGGATCCAGCCAACCGGAGATCACCGTCGAGTAGAACGTAGTCCCGTCTGGCCCGACTTTCAGTCCGCGCCGACAGGCCGATACTGACAAGCCTCAACGACAAGTGTAGCCTCCGTCGATCACAATGTCCGAGCCTGTCGTGTAGCTCGACGCATCGCTCACGAGATAGACGTACGCACCCTTCAGCTCCTTCGCATCGCCATTGCGGCCCAGCGGAATCATGCTCATCCACAGATCTTGCACCTTCTTGTCGACAAAGTCCGACAGCCCCGTGTCAATGTACCCCCTGTCCACGTTAGCAGAGCTCAACCCCGAAACCTGGACCACTCACGGAGAAATGCTGTTGCACCTCGCAAACCCCCTCCACTCGTTGGCCAGCGACTTGGCCAGGTGGATGCACCCGGCTTTGGCAACGTTGTAGCTGGTCTGCTCCTGCGGGTAGTTCGCGATATGCCCCGACATCGACGCCGTGATGACAAACGACCCCTGGCCCCTCTCCTTGAAGTGCTTGCCCACCACCTTTGCGCAGTAGGCCGTCCCGCTCAGGTCAGTCTGGATGACGCGGTCCCAGTCCTCCTTGGATCCATCCACAAGCCCCGTATCCGCAGTGGCGCCGGCGCTGAGACATTAGCATCGCCCCGCACATCCCAGAGCAGGGACACTCACTTTGCAATGAACGCATCAATCTTGCCAAAGTCCTTGAGAACGTCGCCCACCATCTTCTCCACGTCGTTGAAGTCCCCGATGTTGCACTTGTAGTACTTGACGGTGACGCCGTACTCGGCCGACAGATCCGCGGCGTTCTTGCGTGCGCCGTCGGCGCGCGAGGAGTAGGTAATGGCCAGGTCGGCGCCCATCTCGGCGCACCCGCGGGCGGCCTCAATGCCCATTCCTCGGGGGCCCGAGGCGCCGGTCACGACGACGACCTTGCCCTTGAGGCTAAGGAGGTCGGTGAGCCGGGAGGCGGTGGGGATGCCGTTTCCTTGGACAGGCATTGTGGCGTGTGATGGATTGTCTTGATTTGAAGTGATGATGAACGTAGAGTTGGGGATGTCGAAGGAATTTGAAGTCGGATCCGGCTGATCGGCATGTAAAGTTCGGTAGCGGCGGTAGTCAGCGCCCTCCCGGATGGTGATGTCACCGATCCTTGGCTAGCACGAATCGATCGAAAACGGACGCCGCAGTGGGTCGGTGGTTCCTGGCGGTTCCTCCGGCGCCTCCTTCGCCAAACATCTCATGCGCCGAGAGATGCGGATGATTGAGGGAGGATGCATACCAAGGAGTCGGTTCCGCGATAAGAATCCGATGTCTCTTGGACCCTGAACCCCTGAGCCGAATTGGTCCTTTCTCTCGCCGATCCGCCCGGCTTGCCGTGCGGGGTGCCCACGCCATCCAAACAAAGGCTTTATTTTGAGTAAACAATCCACTCTGCAGGAGAAAGCGGCTTGCCCTCAATCGGGCTATGTGTAAGCATCTGCACAAGCATCCTTCGGTGAGATACGAAATACGCTTGGTAGCCTGCAAAATCGGGCAAGCGAGATCCCGGCAGAATTCTTTGAGCATGAAGTCGAGATTTAAGAACAGCGTCGTACTTCTTGCAAAGGGCGCTTTTGGAGGTGTCTTTGGAGAAGGCCTCCGGCAGAGTCCACTGCAATGTGTCCGCTTGTTTTCCTTTCTTGCCCTGGAGTGATCTCGAGACTACCCAAGTTGGAGGATGGAGGCTTGACTGCGGAGGTCGGATGCCGACATGCGGGGAGCGGTGTGAGATGTTGACGAAGGGAGAGCAACAGGCACCGAAACTCGATGGATAAACTGCAAGTTGCCTTGACTTGCTTGACAGTCGCCTTCTCATTTTTCTCGAAGATGGACTCAGACTGAGGTTGACACGAGAAACCACGGCAAATGGTCGGCGGGTTCAGGTGTGTGCCAAGGCGGGGTCGGCTCCGACTGAGATTCCGGGTGCGGGGTCCTGGGCCGAGCTCTCCGTCAACAGTGGACCCAACCCTGCTGCTTCACTGTTCACAATGTCTACCCACACGCTCTTGTCTTTCTGTTCATAGAGCACAGTCACGCCAGCTTTTCCTTCTTCAGAAGATGTATATGCACCTTTCTTTGATCTGGTTGCTCTCAGCATTAGCTGTGGTATCAGCGCAGCAGAAGCAAATCCCCATGGAAGATCCCGTTACCTCCGGATTTGAAGCAAAGTTTGAAGAAACACCCTGGGGCCTCAGCACATACGCAAACGTCCCGTACTTTCCCTGTCGATCCCGAAGCCAAGATGGCGAATACGACATTGCAATTCTCGGGGCGCCCTTTGACACAGGGACCACCGGCCGCCCCGGAGCGAGGTTCGGGCCCCGGGGTATCAGAACTGGTTCGTCCAGGATCTACGCGAGAGCTGCCTGGAATGTGTACACTGGTCAGCATCTGAAAAACTTGAAAGCGCTGGCCCTTGCTAAATTTATACAGGAGAAAACGTCTTCAGGTCCGATGCCAGAATTGTTGACTGCGGAGACGCTCCCTTGACCTTTCTTGACAACACTGTGGCCCTGAAGCAAATAGAGAGGGCTCACAAGGCAATCGCCGCAAAAAGGCCTGCTAACAAGAAGCTCTCGCCCATCCCAAGGGTCGTCGTCTTGGGCGGGGATCATACGACCACGCTTCCTGCGTTGAGAGCAGCACACAAGAACTGGGGAAAGCTGTCTGTGATTCATTTCGATGTTCATATTGGTAGGTCCTACGCTTTTAATATGAGCAAGCTGCTGACAACCCGCAGATACCTGGGAACCGAAGGCGATTGGGACGGACATAACCGACTATTCGTATGCAGCCACCTCACGAAGCAACCACTTCAGCTAACAGCAAGCTAGAGCAGTAAACCACGGCACCTTTTTGCATATTGCCCACGAAGAAGTGCCGCTCTCCAATGCGCCAGGGGAAAGCCGCTAACTGGCTCAGGGCCTCCTCACCAACACAAGCATCCACGCCGGGATACGCGCTCCGCTTGCTCACCCCGTCAAGGACGTTGAAAATGACCGACGCTGCGGGTTTGAATTCATCACGGCTCGCGATTTCGACCGTGTGGGTGCAACCGGGGTAATTCAGCGATTGAAAGACAGAGTTGGCGATACGCTGGTCTATATCAGCGTCGACATCGATGTTTTGGATCCCGCATATGCTCCAGGTGAGGCCTAACCCATATTGAAACAGGCGCAAGCTGATATCTCCAGCCACGGGAACTTCCGAACCAGGCGGATGGACGACAAGAGAGCTGTTGACAATACTGGACGGACTCACCGGGCTCAAAGTTGTGGGAGCGGATGTTGTCGAAGTTGCGCCGGCCTACGACAACGTCGGAGAAACTACCGGACTTGCTGCGGCGGAGATTGTCCAGTCTCTCTTGTACCTCATGCTCAAGTCTCCATTGGCAGCCTGAGTGCGGAACTGGCCGCTTATCTCAGCACCTTACACAATATGGAGCTCCTGACGAAGCACATGCGGTGCCGAGTTCCGTTATTGGTAAATTGCCCTCCTTTACTCTACCCCTAATCTTAAAACGCGCCTTGGGCCGAGCCGTGGTGGATATGCCGACCATCGCGGCTCCACCACCCCGTTATCAGGGTCCAAACGCCGACTGTAGCCCCCTATCGGATCCCGCACTAGCTACTAGGCCCGGATGCCTGATGATTTGATGGGTTCGGCTCCATCGTTCGCGCCTTGCGTCCCAATCACGTTTTCCGCCTTGTGGATCACTCCGAGGACTAACAATGGCGCAGGCAACAGCAGTGGATGTCTGCATCTATAGTTCGTGGCGCGGATACAACGGTGGCATTCCTTCTCAGGAGCGAAGCAGACCACCGCCGTTGTCAGGCATGGCCCCATCGTAGGGCAGAGTTAAGTATGTCTGTCCCCCCACGTCGCGCCGACGGGTGCTCTTCCCGGTACGTCACAATCTCGTGCCACGTCGTCCACTCCTTCAATGTTTCCTCGGGCGGTCTTTGCCCATTACATGGTTGGTCTGACCCTCAATCAGACCGTTTCTCAGTGGCAGCACGACATCATTTCCGCCAAGAACGCCTCTATCGATGGATTTGCGCTGAACATTGGGCCGGGGGATCACTTTACTCTCGATGAGCTGCATGATGCGTACAGCGTAGCTGCCGAGGTGGGCAACTTTAGTCTGTTTTTGTCATTCGACTTTGCTGCTGCTGGAGGTCCTGCGGGTCACGCGTGGAATGTGAGTAGCGTGGCGGGGTTGATTGGAGAGTTCAAGGGCGAAGATGCGCAGTATCTGGTGGATGGGAAGCCGCTCGTCAGCACGTTTGAGGGGACTGCCTTTGTGGATGACTGGGATGCGGTGAGAAAAGAGGTAGATGGCGGGATCTATTTCGTGCCGGATTGGTCGAGCATGGGACCGGAGGGTGTTGGGAGGGTCAGGGATAGGATTGATGGACACTGTGGGTGATTTCGGCCTTGAGCGGTATGTCGACTAACCCGTGACAGTCTCGTTTGATGCTTGGCCGAAGCCAGGCCAACAGAGTATGACGACGGTCGTGGACAAGGCCTATCAAGCAGCTCTCGACGGAAAGACGTACATGATGGGCGTCAGCCCGTATTTCTACACCAGTATGTTCCCTCTCCTCCACACTGCGCCGCTAACAAGATAGACCTCCACGGCCTCTCCAAGAACTGGTACGCCACCTCGACCACCCTCTGGTACGACCGCCTGGAACAGATGCTTTCCCTCGAGCCAGCCCCCGACATGGTGCAAATCATCTCCTGGAATGACTTTGGCGAATCCCACTACATCAGCGACATTGTCCACACCCAAGTTTACCCCGACGCGGGCCACTACATCCACGGCATGGACCACTCGGCCTTCCGTACGCTTCTCCCTTACTACATCGCCGCGTACAAGTCCGGAAAGAAGAGCATCCCTCTTCTAGACGACATGGGCGACGGCATCGCAGTGGCTTGGTACCGCACCACGCCGAACCTGGGCCATTGCGGCGACGGCGGTGCGGTATGGGGCCAGGGCGGGACGCAATCAGCCAAGGAAGGGCTCGAGGATAGCATCAATGTCGTGGTTATTACCGGCAAGAAGAAGGCGGTGCTTACGGTGTCAGTGGGAGGGGAGAAGAGGGAATTTGTCGTGTCGAGGCGTAGGAGAGAGCTGGTGAAGGTGATGTTGAGCGAGTTTAAGGGGTTGGGGGAGGTGAAGATCGGGTTGAACGGGCGGGAGGAGGAGGGACCGCCAATTACGGAGGTGTGTCCGGAGACGGGGGCGCTGAATTTGAATGTGGTTGCTGTTGATGTTGTCGCGCCGTGGACGGAGGGAGGTGAGGAGGAGGAGGACGGAGACGAAGATGTGCAGGAGGAGGGTGGCGGTGGGGGGTCAGGGCCAGGAAGCAGCACTGGGGGATCAGGAGGGAATACGAGCGGTGGTTTGGAGATAGGGACTCCGTCCTGGGCTGCCGTTCTCTCCGTGGTGGCATTTCACTTCTCATGGGCAATTTTTGATAGATTAGACCAGTTATACCAGAAGCCTGGCAATTCGAGGCATCTCAGGTACGTTTCGTCGCGGGTGGATTCTTACGATTTCCTTGACTGCCAATTAACAGATACGAATGACGCAAGACTCACAAGCTATATACAGACGCCGTGTTTACCCTTCTCCCTCACTTGAACTGCTTAAAAAACTCCCACGTCTCCCCCGGCGAAAACGTCTCGGTATCCCCCGTCAACCTCGGCGTCGGCGTATGCGGCCCATCAAACGCCACAAACACCACCGGCTTATCCTCTTTACACCCACTATACACCGTCTTGATCCTCTTCTGACTCCCCGCCGCCGGCTCCTGCGCCGTCGTCGCCGCACACCCATTATTCTTCACCCACCTATCCCGCATCTGCCTCCCCCCACTAATCGGCAGCACCGTATCACTAACACCATGTTGCCCATAATACGCCACGGCGTCATTATTCCCCGCCGCGCATCCCGAAATCGCCGGGTTCCCGGACAAACACGCAATCGCGCGCAGCTCCTTCCCCAGCGAGCACGCCAGGCTGTAACTCATGGCCGCACCATACGAAAAGCCCGTGCTGAAGCGCAGGTCTTGGTCCACGCACAGGTCGGCTTCAACGGTGGTGATGACGCTCCGCAAAAAGGTGACGTCCTCGCCGCCGGTGTTGCCCCACCCGTTGGAGACGCCGTTGGGGGCGACGAAGATGGCGCCCGTGGTGTCGTTGATGAGGGAGGAGAGGCCGTAGTACGGGACGTAGCCGCTCGTGCCCGAGACGACTTGGCCGGCGTTGCCGCCGAGGGCGTGCAGGGTGAAGACGAAGCGGTAGGGGTGGGTGTTGTTGTAGTTGGGGGGCAGGCGGACGAAGAATTCGCGGCGCTTGTTGTTGGAGGTTATGGTGAGGGCGGTGCGTTCGGAGGCGGAGGTGATGAGTTTGGGGGTGGTGCCGCAGCCGGGGGAGGGTTTGAGGGCGAGGGTGAGGGGCGGGAGGGAAAAGAGGACGGCGAGGGAGGGCTTCATTGTGGCTGGTAGTATTTCTCAGGGATTGGGTTAGTGTCGAGGGTTGAGTTGCGTTGCGGATGATGCTGAAACTCTGGTGTAAGTCGACGATAGTTATAAGAAGAGGCTGCAAGAGGCTGCATTAGCCGCAAGTCCCGACTACAGCTACCGTACGCGCGCGGTGCACGTGCGGCTAATTGGCATAATGGGAATTCTACTATGGAGGTTCTGGACAAGGCCGGATTTGGTTCCAGATGTGGTTTCGGGAACGGAATCGGCATCCAGGTTGGAGGTGATGGGCGTTGCTTCAGATAGAGACTTCTAAAAGGAGTATAAATTTGGGAGCTCTCTGCGCATCGCATGTCTGCCGGAGTCGGGAAGGGCTCTAGCCTTGGAGGTGTGGGGGTACTGGCGGTTGACAGCACTGAATTGGAGTAGGGTCAAGATCATGATGTGAGTGGTTGTTTTGGTGTTGCCCCTGAATGGCTTTCGCGTCGCCCCTGAGGGCTTTCTTGACCTTGCATCAGCAACGACCGAGTTGTAAGGATGAATCGCCAACCGCAACTCGTTCAGAGATGGCTTGCTGCACTGCGGGTCGCTTCTAGACTCAAGGACCATTCCTGCGGGGCTTGAATGTTAAGGTACATGAAGTCTCATTGAACCACTTCTTGTTCAAGCGGGAATTCTGTTGTGAAAGCAGACATAGGTCGTGGTTTCCCAGTCAGGGCTTGGAATCAACGGGACAATGGCAATGTTACTGCCGCAACCCGCTGTTGCTGCGACTTCCATTTCTGTCCACAATTCGTCATTCCGAACTGCTCAGTGAAGCAAGACAGACTCACAGCAGGACCGACCGAATAAGCATTTGTCAGTCGCGGAGGACGCCGCTAACCCCGCTTCCGGCACCTCATAGGGATGTTGGGGTACATTTTAATTTCCGCTGGCAAAGGAGTCGTTTCTCCCGGCCTTTCAGCCGGACGGACGCCAACTCCCGCCCACGCCAGCACCAAAGCAGCTTCCCCAACTCTGGTGGCGCAACCCGGTACCGGCCATTGGAGTATTCAACTTTGGAACTGGCGCCCTCTGACAATCTAAGTTCACGGGTCCTGCTTGCTAATTTGCAGCGGCAGAGCTAATAGGGAGAAAGTAGCGTTGCATTGTAGCTGGCTCAATGGTTAATTGCGCAATGGCACTGACCGAGATCGATAGTTTCTCTCGTTACCGCTGACCAACAACGGGAGGCAATCTGACGATGGCTTCAGTCGCTCCCTCGGGATTCACCATGTGACCTTGGCCCCCTGACGATATATACTCAAAGGGCCCACCATGACACTAGTGTCACGCCTGCAGCCGTCCTTCGTCCTTCAACTTTGCAGCAGCCAGGGTTCAGTGACTTTCAAGTGGCCGAGGACCCTCAGACAGAGCAGAGCAGTATAAACAGCTCCCTCAATCTCAACCTGATCAAACACCACCACATCGACTTCTCGTCAGTCACTCCCACCATGTTGAAACCAACCCTTTTCCTCTCCATTCTCCCCTCCGCCCTGGCCGCTGCCCCCCTGACCGGCCACATTTACGCCCTCCTCTACCCCAACATCAACCTGCCCTCGTCTAGCTCCCTCAACTCCATCGGGTGTCTCAATGCCCTCGGCCAGCTCACCCTCTCCGACTGCGCCGTCTTCAGCCACACACCCAGCGGCTACGGAACCCTGTCCACCGCTGCCGGCAACTGCACCTTCAACGACAAGAAAGCCCCTGAGAACGCAGACAGCTTGTTCAAGGGGTACGCGTGGACGTGCGGGGAGCATCTGGAGGTCGAGGAGAAGGAGAACTATTACTTGGGGCCGGTAGTGAGTATTGCCCATCCCTTTGGGATTGAGCAGAGCTAACGAGAGCAGGAGAACTGGACGGACGAGTTCAAGCTTCTAGGGAACGGGAATCTGAGGTTCTTTTACGACGTCCCTGCGCTGCCGGCAACAGAGGAGGACAAGATCCCGGTTTGGAGGTATCTCTGGGGCTCGGCGCAGGTGGGCGTTCCCGAAGAACATCATCGGATCGGGCTGCTTTGGGTCAAGACGGAGAAGAAGGGGGTCTGAGGACTCGATGCGAGTTAGCTGCTTGATAGGTACTGAATAAAACTGCGTGACTGACTTACGATAACCCGGTAGAGAAGCACTCCCGACAGCTACCGTGATGGCCGCGCTGACTTTGCTCTACCGAAGGGTTGATATCGATGCACTTTAACGCTGCCGCTAATCAACAGGATATGCAAAAATATCCGGACCATCAATTCGCTGCCACGGATAGGCCCATCCCCTTTATCCGACCATGAGCCCGGCCGCCAAGACGTGAAAAGTATCCGCCATCGCAAAGAGATGTCTCGTAACGTTTGCCCGGTCGTGGGTAATTGGCTGCGCCGCGCGTCTGTATAGGCGTGAGCATGGCGTCGTGATCCACTCGCCTCTCGGATATCGGCAGGTAATCTGTCGAACAACGTCAAGATGATCTAGAAGGCCGGGAGCCGGGTTGTTCCCCTCCCCTTTTTATAGGGCCGCCAGGTACCGTCACTCGTCCGGCCAACACCACCGTGATCAGCAACATCCGCCATCATGAAGTGGCTCGCCATCGCCTATCTGGCCTGGACAGGCCAAGCTGCCCTCCGCTTCGGCTGCTCGACCCTCACGGTCCAGCGCCTCGACCCCGTCGTCGAACCCGGCAATGCTCCCTCCGCCCACGTCCACCAGGTCGTCGGCGGCAATGCCTTCCAAGCGCTAGTTGACCCCTCAGTCGATGTTGGCAACGTTGCCAACTGCACGACCTGCATCTTCACCGAGGACAAGTCCAACTACTGGACTGCCGCGCTGTACTTCCGCGCGCGCAACGGCTCCTTCAAGCGCGTGGGCCAGTATCCCAATGCCGTCTTCCACGACGGGCAGCAGGGTGGCATGACCATCTACTACACGCAGGAGTCCTTCACCAGCAACGGAAAGCAAAAGATCACTGCCTTCAAGCCAGTCAGTACCACCTCTGTCCGAAAGTGAACTCAAACTCACAAGTCCAGGGCTTCCGCATGACCGTGGGCAGTCCAACCCTCACAACCCTCGAAGAGGCAAGACAGTACAAGGCCCTGCGCTACACTTGTCTCGAGGACGTCCTCACCCGCGGCCGCGAGACCTTTGACCTCCCCAAGGGCCCCTGCCCCGCCGGAATCATGGCCATCCACCACTTTCCCGCGTACGTTTCCCGCCTGCTCCTTCCCCTTTTTAACCACCCTAACACACTAACCCCACACAGCTGCTGGGACGGCAAAAACCTCGACTCCCCCGACCACCAATCCCATCTCGCCAATACAGTCCTCGGCGGCTTCCAAGTCGCCGCCCCCTGCCCGGCCTCTCACCCCGTGCGCGTCCCCCAAGTCGCCTTTGAAACAATGTGGGACACGGCGCCCTTCAACGACCCGGCGCTCTGGCCCGAGGACGGCTCGCAGCCCTTCGTGTGGAGCACGGGCGACACAAAGGGGTACAGCACGCACGCCGACTACCTGTTTGGGTGGGAGGGCGATTCGCTGCAGCGAGCCATGGACAGCGACTGCTTCTTCCAGCGGTGCGCGGATGATCGGCCGGGGGGCGTGCTCAAGATCCAGACGCCCGAGGAGCAGAATGCGTGTAAGCTGCAGAGGTTGACGGTGGAGGAGGATGTGGATGGGTGTAAGTCTTTTTTTTCCCCTGGTTTTGATGCTGAGGGCTGAGAACTGACGTGAGCAGGGCTGGATCATCTTCCAGGGCAGAGGGAGCTTTTCTAGAGGGGAAGAAGGTAAGTAAGGCAGAGCTTAAGTGAGGGATCGACTGGATGGCATTTTTTGTTGTGGTTGGGGCCTGTCAGGGGTCAGATGTGCTGGTTGAGTGCCATAATACAATTGTCTCCAGTCTCTCCAGTCTCTTTGTCTCCATCACGCCCAAGCCGCTTTGGAAAGATGCCAAATGCTTCTGATCCCCGTGTTGATACCGATGAGGACGACGGACCACTGGGACAGGCAAACGCAGACGAATGGATCGCTACCGTACCGTCCGCATCCATGTCATGTACCGTGTGATGGTGTGCATGCAGGGTAGCATCATGCCTTGCAAACCCGTGGGGCCTTGCCCGCTGGCATGCGTGGTAAATCTCCGCAGTGGTCCGACGCAATGCAGCGCAGGAAGCTTCGCAGACGGTCGTTGCTGACGTGAAGGCGGTCGTGAGATCATAAATCGTTGAATATCGGGGTATCTATCTAACTCTGTCGTATCTACAGACCGCGGGATCCCTCATCAGTCATCAACCGCTTGTCTCAAGAGGACCGCGGCCGGGTGAGTGACCCCGACGCCCCGTCGGCGCCGCCATCGGAAGCCGGAAGCGCTGCAGGGCTGTTGATATCGCACCCAAATACCAGCAACAGCCTCGGCGGCGCGCAGATTTTGCGAGTATTCGACTACCCAAGTTGACATGAACCGTACGTGGAGCGGCAAGCTCAGTTGGCAAAGATTCTGACGTTCAAGTCGACACTCCCCGTTGCAATCACACATCGAATCTGAGCTTCCCCGCCCGGCGCCCCAGAATTCTTCTTTGGCGTTCCGTTTGTCTCTTTTCCGTCGCCATTCACAGGAACATCCTTGATGACAGATGGCGCCCATCTGATGCACTGCACGAAATGGCCGTGCGCATCCCCTATCGTCTTCACGCATCGCCCCTCTTGCGTGAGATCCCAGCAGCGCAGAGTGTAATCGTCTGCCACCGACAGCAGATACTTGCCGCCCGGGTGGAATACGAGCCCTCGAACCCAGTTATCGTGGCCAACCAGCGTCTTTATCAACACGCCCCGGGCGTCCCATATTCGAATCGTCTTGTCTCTGGACCCCGTTGCCATAAACTCGACCGGGCTCGTGGCCGCCGGCTTCTTGACGCCGGCCATCGCAGCCAGATGCGGATAGGAGGCGGCCGGCGCAATCGTGCAGCACAGGACGACGTGCTCGTGCCCGACGAGGGTGATCTTTGGTTCCGGGTTCGGAATCGAGATGTCCCACAGCCGTCCGGTGTAGTCGTCGCTTGTAGACAGAATAAACTTTCCGTCAATCGACGGGCAGACGTCGCGAACCCATTCGGCATGCCCCCGCAGTGTTTTGACGCAATACCCCGTGCTAACGTCCCATATCCTTAGCGACTTATCCCGACTCGCGCTGACTAGCAGATTGCCCGACCCGCCGGCGACGCCAGAGGGAATAAACCGCACGGCGCTGACGCTGTGATCGTGGCCCGGAAGCGTCCTAATGTTCTTGTAGTCGTCTGATGGATCCCAAAGCTTGATCGTCAAGTCTGAGCTGCAGGAAGCGAGAAGGGTGTTGCCGCGCGGGCCGCCGTAATCCACATCGAGCACCGCTTTTGTGTGTCCTTTAATCGTCCGTTCCAGTTCCCCCAGCTCCCAGTCCCAAATCTTGATGGTCTGGTCTTCGGAGCCGGACGCAAGACAAGAAAAGATCGGGTGGAAAGCAACGCAGGTGATGGGGCTGCGGTGGGACTGGAGGGTGTGACGTGCCGGCGATTTGGGGAGCCAGGACACTGGGTCCTTATTCTGCCTAGAGGTTGGCGTGGCATTGTCGAGTTCGGATTGCAAGACGTGATTGCGCGATTCTAAATCCATTATCTGGAGCAGGGACAGTTAGCCAGCGGTCAGCCAGCGAAGGGTGCGCAGGGATAGCCGACCTTCTTCTGTAACCGCACAACGCTCGTCCATTTCTTCTCTAGCAGCCCCTCGTACTTCTTCGCCGTAGCCGCATCGAATACATCCTCTCCAAGATTTAACTCTGTCCGTAGCGCGGTTGCGCTGCTTGTCAGGTTGTTGGCGGTCAGATACGCGATTATGGCTCGGTGTCTGCAGGCGGTCAGCTTCGCGCAGAGCACCCCAGGTCGTGCAAAACCTACAGCTCTTCGGCTTGCCGGCTCGTCAAGATTTGTGCCATGGTGCCGGCGCGGCGGGCGGCGGGCGGAGCTAGCTAAGCACGCTTCGGGCGTCGAGATGCAGGCTGCTCGAGATGAGCGTCGATCGGAGCTCTGGCAGAGGGGTCGTCGGCGGGCGCACAACTCGCTTGCTGTCTTGCGGTCGGTGGATACGGGAAAAGCTATGGGGATTTCTCTGGGGCAGGCAGGGCCCTTATCTCCATTTCCAGGAGCGGTTCGAGCAATGGACGGTCTGCGTTCGCTTGTGTCTTTGTTGGAGCGGCTCAACGTCTCAGCTCAAACCCAGAGGGAGCTCCGCCAGAAAAGTGGATCGCGGCGCGCTGCAGCGGGCTGCTGGGATGGCAGATGATGGCGCGGAAGCGCTCTTTCTGGGGAAGCAAAGCTCGATCAAACAAGTGGTCAGGTTGGAGGTGATAGCACAGATAGCGGGGCAAACATCCGGACACTTGAAACTTGGAGATTTTTTCCATGAAAGCGAACCACAACAACCTCGCTGCCGCCGTCGTGGCCAGTGCCTGCCGGGCCCTTGCAGCTGTCAGCAGGGCTCCGACGGGTGTCGGGCGACAGGGATTGGTGACATCACGCCTAGGTTTCTCCAGCAATGCAGCCCCGCAGGCGATTGGGCGACCACGTCAACAATGCCCTGCAGGAGACCCCAAAGCAGTTGAGATGCATGTCGGCGCATCGCCGCACAAAACGCGGACCAAATGTAAAAAGCAGCAAAAGTAGAAGCACGTAGAGTCAGAATTGACGTGAGGTGTCCGGAGCTGGCAAGTTTGCATTGCCCGTCGCTGTTTCTGTTTCCTGAGTCGATCGCGGCCAAATCTGTCCCGCCCACGATTCGTCCCACCCGCAGGCCACCCTTGGCGGCAACCCCGGTCTTGTCCCGCCAACCACAAGCAATCGCAGTTCTGCAGCACCGAACGCCAGAATCAATAATCGGCGCCTCGAGCTTTTTTCCGTCTCCCAAAAACATCACGACGAGACGAACCCGCCCTTTTGGATCTATTTGTGTTAAGATACGGTCCCACTACAGCCACATCTCCACAGGCCACGCAGTCAAGATTTGACGCAACAAACGTGCGTTCCACCCCGAACGGTCGGCTGCTCAACGTCCAAGCATCATGTGCGGCGCTGAAGCAGCCCTCACTGCTGCTCTCGGGCTGAAGCTAACAGAGCGTGTCGCAGGATAACCGCCTCCGTCGACTCGATCCTACGCGAAATCCCCGTCGGCCAGCAAGATGGCCGAAGAAGAGGACTTTAGCTCCTTGCCGTTGACGGACCGCTGGGTGCACAAGGTGTGGAAGGTGCGAAAAGAGGCATATGAAGACGCGGCCAAGCAGTTCGAGAAAACAGTAGACGAGTACGACGCCGCGTTTCGGCCATTCATTCAGGAGCCAAGTTTGTGGAAGAGCGCGGCTGCAGACTCCAACGTTGCCGCGCAACAAGAAGGTCTAAACGCACTCTGCTCGTTCCTCAAGTTCGGTGGCCGCGAAGGCGCTGTGCGCGCGAGGCAGCATGCGGTCACGCCCATTGTCGAAAAAGGCCTGTCCTCGACCCGTGCGGCAACAAAGGCCTCGGCGCTCGAGGCGTTGCTGCTCTTCATCGAGCTAGACGTTCCCGCGCCCGTCATTGAGGACATATTACCCGCGCTCTCCAACAAGCAGCCGAAAGTCGTCGCCGCGTCGCTCGCTGCCCTCGTCCAGATATTCCACAACTATGGCTGCAAAACGGCAGACCCGAAGCCCGTGCTCAAAGTGCTGCCCAAGGTGTTTGGCCACGCCGACAAGAACGTGCGAGCGGAAGCAACGAACCTGGCAGTCGAGTTCTACCGATGGCTGCGCGAGGCGATGAAGCCGATGTTCTGGGGCGACCTGAAGCCAACGCAGCAGACGGACCTTGAAGCACAGTTTGAGAAGGTCAAGGCCGAGGGCGCGCCAAAACAAGAGCGGCTTCTCAGGTCGCAGCAAGCGGCCAAGGCGAGGGCGCCGGCCGCTGGCGGTGACGAATATGGAGAGGAGGAGGACGGCGGCGAAGAGGAACCAGCAGAAATCGACGCCTTCGATCTGGCCGAGCCTCAGGACGTTGCCAGCAAAATTCCAAAGGACTTCTTCGATAACCTCGCGTCGACCAAGTGGAAGGAGAGGAAGGAGGCGCTGGAAGCGCTCTACGCCCTCGTCAACGTCCCCCGCATCAAGGATGCCGATTTTGGCGAGGTCAACCGCTGCCTGGCCAAGTGCATGAAGGACGCCAACATAGCAGTCGTCATGCAGGCGGCGCAGTGTATTGAGCTGCTGGCTAAAGGACTCCGGAAGGGCTATGCCAAGTACCGGTCGACCGTGATGCAGCCCATCATGGAGAGGTTGAAGGAGAAGAAGCAGACGGTTTCCGACGCCCTCGGCGCCGCCCTGGACGCGGTGTTCATCACAACCAGTCTCACCGACTGCCTCGAGGACATCACCACATATCTCGCACACAAGAACCCGCAGGTCAAAGAGGGCACCATGAAGTTCCTCGTGCGATGCCTCAGGACGACGAGGGACGTTCCCGCCAAGCCGGAGATTGCGAGCATCGTGGAGTCAGCAAAGAAGCTCCTGTCTGAAGGCAGCGAGGTGCTTCGGTCTGGCGGCGCCGAGATTCTGGGAACGGTCATGAAGATCATCGGAGAGCGTGCCATGAATCCCCACCTCGAGGGGCTCGACGACATCCGCAAGACCAAGATCAAGGAGTTCTTCGAGACGGCCGAGGTCAAGGCCAAGGACAAGCCGAAGCCGCCACCCGCACCCGTGGCTCGCGGGCCTCCGCCCAAGAAGGTGATGGGAGGCAAGAAGCCGGCACTCGGAGCGAAAAAGCCGGCACCCGTTGCGGCACCACCACCACCGGAACCCCTTGCCCCGGAGCCTACCTCCCGCGCCGCGCCGGCCAGCAAGCTCGGCATGCCCAAGCCCGGAGGCATCGGCGGCCTCAAGGCACCGCAGAAACGGACGCTTGCAGGCCCAGGCGGTCTCGCTTCGCCTCGTCGCCCAGCCGCCGCCCCGTCTCCTCCGCTGGACGAGTACGAGCCTCCTGCATCACCGCCCGCCAAACCTGCCGCGCCACGCCTCGGGATGGGCAGAGGCGGCCTCGCCGGCCGTTCATTGGCCAAGCCCGCTGCTCAAGCCGCTCCGGTCGCGCCGCCATCACCTACGCCTGGATCCGGCCTCACAGCCATCGAGCGTGCCGAGCTAGAAGAGCTCCGCGCTGCCAACGAGCGCCTTCTCAAGCAGCTCGAAGACTCCCGGCACGAGAGGTCGAAGCTTCTCTCGGAGATCCAGGAGCTCAAGAACCACAACGCCGGGCTCATTGAGGACCACACCAGGGATGTCTTGTCCATCAAGGCCAAGGAGACACAGCTGGTTAGAGCCCGTAGCGACACCGAGGCAGCGGAGGCTACCAACGACCGTCTGCGACGCGAGCTGGATCGGCTCAAACGTGCCTTGAGTAAGGCCGAGACGTTTGGCGTCGGGCCCGGTAGTCCCAGCTCCCCGAACCCCGGGCTCATGAGCCCGACCCACGACGGCGCGGGCATCTACCGCGACGACATGCAGCAGGCCGGCGGAAATCGCAACCGCATGAGCTTCAACAGCACGCTCAGCGAAGAAAAGGAGAACGGCGAAGCGGCGGCATACCCGCGCAACAAGCTGAGCCCCGAGCTTAGGTACGCCGGAAGCACCGCCAGCAGTGGGCGTGGGAGCCCAGCCAGGGGCTTCAGGCGCGACGTTGAGGACCGAGAGCCACGGAGCATGGACGGCCAAGTCGCGAGCAGCTTCAACACCTACGGTGATAGGTCCAACAGCAGGGCTGGGAGCCGGACCGGAACCAGGCTGGGGGATCCGCCAGCAAGCGCCGCGCCCGCTGGCACCGGGGTGGAGAGCTGGAAGAGGGCCGCAGAGGTCACAAGCCAGCTCAAGGCGCGCATTGAGCAGATGAAGGTACGTTGAGATCGTGTATTGACTTGGACGGTGCTGACATCCCCCAGGCGAAGCAAGGGATTAGGCAGTAGAACACTCAAGGCCCGGCTCCTTCGTTGACCGATCCCGACCCGCCGGCGTGCGAAAAGTGTTGAGCGTCGTTAGACTGCGACATGCGGTCCCTTTTTATGCATTTTCAGGTCGTCGGATATGAACCATACCCCTCTTCTTCGTCTTTGGGCATGTCCTTTTGAGTCGGCGTCTTGAGATGGCTGCGCTGTATCTTTCTGGCGAGGGTGTTTGAGCCTGGTTGGTGTTGGGATGACGTTGGACTTAGAGTTATGAGAGAGATACATCCTATAGGCTGGAGTCGATAATGTTTAACGCTGAATATTACCATTTATCAGTCTGGGGGTCTCGCACTGTGCCAGGGAGTACCTTTTTTCACTCAGATTCTTTGTGTGACAGCTTTACCTCGCGCTGTTCTACCGCTGTCAAAGAGCGGGATGACACGACAAAGACTCTGTTCCCAATTCAGACTTGTATATTAACAGGTCCTTCGCGCGGCTTACCAACATTCCGTCACCGCATCACCAGCGAGCCTCACACACCATCAGTCCATCGCACCTGCCAACACCCAAGCACCACACTCATCAAAGATGGACAAGATGGACAAGATCACCCCTCGCCCCCGATTCACCCCTATCCTCCACCCCCGTCCCTCGCGCTATCGCTACATCCCCCACGACCCCGCCCTCACCTTCCGCTCCGTTGACTACGAACATGCTCCGTATCGCGCCCCCGAGCGCGAGCGAAACATGAAGTTCAAGCGGGAGACACATCTTGATGTCCCTGGTCCGAAGCCGGATACCCGGCGCGAGGTGCGGTTCTGGCTGAAGAAGACGCCGTTTTGGCGCAGGGTTTGCCCGCAGAAGGTAAGGCCCGTGGATGGGATGTTGACGCGGTGTGTCAGTGAGGGTGGGAGGGTTGGTGGTGGGAAGGAGAAAGAGCGGAGGCTGAGTTTCGGTGGGTGGTGATTGCGTCGCTGGTCGATGTTGATGGTTGATGTCGCTGGTCGATGTCGATCGCCCCCTGGTGGGGGTGAGCAATATAGAGAATTGGCTGCTCCCCTGGTGGGAGAGAGAGAATATAAAGATTTAACATGGATTTTAGTTTAAGCAGAAAGAATGAAAAATGTGTTTGGGTTCCTGTACAGCGAGCTAGTGTGGGTTGAGCTAGTGGGTCATTTGGGAATAGGGGCGAATCGAACACGGCCCTGAACCTCGCTCAAGTTGAGGAAATGGTAACTACTGCTTTCTCGTCGACTCCCAGCGTTCCCTCGCCCTGAAATGAAGAACGCTGACCCTTTTTCCGGTATCGCCGTTGTTGCTTGATCGCAGGGCCCCAGTCATTCAGGGGATTCAGGGGTGGTGTTGAGTCCCAGTGGACCTTGATAAACCACTCCAATGCACCAACTTCCATCAATAACCGCGTGGTTCGCCGCGCCATTAGTTCAGTGGTTAGAATATTTGCTTCCCATCTTATCTTGGAACAGCAAGGGACCCGAGTTCGAATCTCGGATGGCGCATGCATACAAAGCCGCACGTTTCTTTTTGCAGCTTTGCACCCCTTTGACACACAAAAAGGCGTAACATGAAGAGCGGCGTGTTCTATTTTTGAAAGCATCCAACAACCGCCACTTGCATTCGACGTCGCGATCATCAGCCCATGGGCGCGCTGAGACGCCAGGCGCTCCTTCCCCGCCAACCGGCAGCAACCCGTTACTCCAGCACTTCTTCGATCGCGGGGCTGAATGGCGGTATCAGAGTTCAGCACAACTTCACCTGATGTCAATTTCGTCAATCTTCTTCAATATCCATTCTATCATCAGTCCATCCCAATATGTCAAAGGTAGTCCGCTCCAAGTTTCGCAGCAGACGCGGCGGTATCGCCATCTTTGACCGAGACAACAGACCCGCCTCCGCCGAAGGACTGCCCTGCTTCCACCGCGGGACAAATGCTCGCAGCCTGACCTCTAGCGTCTTGTTCCCCTTTACCATCTCCGCCATTCGGCTCATCGCCATCATCATCGACTCCTTTGGGACGGGCACCCGTGGCGAGCCTCTTGAAGTGCAGAAGAAATACACAAAGTTGATGACGAACTGTCGCGTTTCGGCCGTAGCAGCAGCAGCGTCTGCCATGTGACGCACTCTAGCCCAAGCCTGCAGAGCCAAGGTTAGTGCGCTGCGTCGACTTCTTGGCAAGCCCGAAACGAGAGACGGAGCTCTTACCCTGACATCGTGGAAGAATATGAAAGGAACGGCTTCTCTGAATCGAAACAAACTGGCGCCTATTTCGCGGCAGGCCCGGTCCTCGAATGGCTCGTCTGGTGGAGATGGTGGGTCCTGCCAGATAGCTTCCGAGTCATCCCCGACACTGCTGACTGCTGTATCGATCTTCTCCAGGTCGTCAAGCAGCGCTTTCAACCTCGTCGACGACTGATGACACATGGTTGCGGTTGGTTGGGTACTCCGTGTCTTTGATGGTATAGGAACGGCAGCTTCTTTTTCTTGACGCGTCGACCGCACGGGAGGACAACAGCACAACAACCACATGGTTGTGCGACTGCATCGTGCGTTGTTGTTGGATGTGGCAAAGCTTATTTGCAAAGCTGTACCGGGGCATTCTTGGACCGTGGAGCAGTCGCACCGGCCTGGGTTAGGGTACAGTCAACAAATTCTAAACGGCTCACGAGCGACATATCCACCGAAAATTCTGATCTGTTGCAAAATCGTGTCGTGACGGGTCACTCCTGATTCAGCTGGCTGGACGGCCTGAATCGCACTGGTCGTCGTTTGCCACTGACTTACTAGCTTCCTTCTAGATGGCTGCTCCCGGCTTTTCAGCACTGTAGAAGAATCTACATAAACAGCATTCACTGCTGAAAGCAGCGACCCAAAGGCGCAACACAATTCCATGAGATCTGGTCCTCAGTGCTAGAGTTCCCATGTCGGTCTCCCTCGCAGGCTCACAACGCCGGTAACAAATATCGCCTCCCACGCTCAGAACAAAACAAAACAATCCACCGTGACCCAGCTACCAGATATTGCAAAGCATATTGCTTCCCATCGCGTAGCTATACCCCTGCGGGTAAAAGTCCGCCCTATGACAGGTGTGGTCGACCTTGGCCCTGATGCAGTGCTCTTGCTTCCACCCCACGCACCAGGAGTAGTCGAACGGATGGACCTTTTGGTGTTTTCCTCCGGGATAGGTGATGTTGTAGGACCGGTAGTGGTGCTTCTGCCATACCGCGCACGAGTTGTCCCATACGTTTTGGCCGGCGATGATGAGGTCTTGGCAGTTTGCGTCTGAAAAGAGGTCGACGAGGGCGGCGGAGGTGGATGAGGCGAGGCCCAGCGTCAGGGATAGAAGGGGCATGAGGCGGCGGAAGAGGAACATGGCGGTGTTTGCTCGTGATCTTGACGTCGAGGGTGTCGCAGGCCAGTAGTAATTAATAGACCTTGCAGAGTGTTGCGCGGTGATGACGAGGGCAAACGGAGAGAGGGACGATGGCTGCCAGTGGAGGAGGGGTTTGATCAATAAATAAAAGGGAATCGCGAAAGATTTCAATTATTTTCTGTAGCCGAAACCCCAAATCTGCAGAACAACAAATAACCCAGGCGCCACACGGCACCACGGGGGCGGTGACGGACAATGTCTTAACTTATTCTAGGCCGAGGAGCAACCCCGTGATTGCAAAGATGCCCGCGCATGGCGAGCCGACTTCCCGAATCTTCAAACTTTAACCCACGAGGCGAATGACATCAGAGCGGCAATCGCGCCACCAACTTTATCGATAATGTTCAAGGCTTCTGCACACAGGAGCTTGAACAAGGACCCTCGGAAGATTCCTCGGTTGCTCAAAAGGGGCTGGAGCCGGGGCCATACGCCTGTCCCTGACAACAAGGAGGGCGGAGTTGAGTTTGCCGAAATCTTTTCCTACCGGACTTGAGAGTTTCTCAGACCACTCAAGACTCAAGAGGTTCCTCAGCCCAGAGCCCGGGCCCCTACGCTTTACACAACCCAGAAGAGCTAAATTGACAAAGCAGTGAGCATTTTCAGTGCCTTACGCTAGCTGTTCTAGAGTTGGGATTGGAATTTCCACCAACCGACACAGCAAGAAGATGCCGCATGTGCAAGCTCAAGAAACTCATCACCGGCAGGCTCCCTTGCGAGTTGGATGCAGTCTCTTTTCTCAAGAGTTTGAACCTGGCCTAAACCTGAGATAAAGACTAGATCTCACCCGAAGGGCAAAGCCTCAGAGCACTGGCAAAATGCACTGTAGTTGCCTTCGTCACAAATCATCTGTTTCTTGCCCGCCCAAATTTCATTCGCTTTCCAGAACGACAATCCTGCCGCCGCTCATGAACCAGACAGAGAGAATTTTGAGTAAACAGTCAAATTTACAAACCAACTCACATTTGACCAATATCCGTTTACCTACAAGTCAACTCCTGAGTCTCAGCATCGCACAACGCCGAAACAAACCCGCCTAACCCTCCAGCTGGCAAGTGGATCCCCCAGTTTCCCCAGCATCCGCCGGGGACCTCCTCACATACAGTGGGTCCAGGGGTAAAAAAAAGAACCGACCGGGAGCACACACACACAACTTGGCGGATACACGGTGTGCGTCTCCTGAAACGAGATGATGGAATGCAACGTGCGAATAAATTTTCTCCCTCTTTTGCAAGCTTCGGCTTCGTCGGCCGTTCGGTCCTTGTGCCTGTCCTAGCTCGTGGCGATGCGACTGACAGCAACAGCGTGACCGTGACGAAGGTACCGAGGCTTTGCCCGTGGCAGTGTTGCATCTGGTGACGCAGGACTCCACGCATGGCTTCCATGTCTTGTCTAGAACGATGGAAGCCGTGGCAGCAGAGACTCTCCCGATGCGCGCGAGCCGTATGAGTGCATTCGCTTCGGCAACGTATCTCGCTTCACTTCAGACAAAGTGCTCCTTGATTTCGCTCCAATATCATAAAAACATGCAAATTTTCTTGTTTGGAGCCTTGATGGTGCCGCTGGCGCCCTGTAACTGACAAGTTCCAGGCCCGGAAGAACCCGGCGATCAAGCCCGGAGCGCCCGATGCCAAGCCCTTCCCGTTCCGCGCCGATCACCCGGTGCCAATGCCTCGGCGCACCCCAACGAGACAAAGTCCCATAGTTGCCAGACTGCCCAAAGCAGCCATCACTTGACCGTCGTGTCGCAAGAACTGACTCTTCGCATGACCTCTCTCTCGTACACCGTCTGACGATCTGACGTTCCGACGAGGTGAGGTGCTCCAAATCGCGGTGAGCAACCAGCCGAGCTCGCAGCCAAGACTGCTGTAGTGTAACAACGCTAGAACGCAGGACGCCGGCGGGCTGCAGGCTGGACCCCGCTTGGGCTCCCTCCGATAGTGCCTAATTTCACGACACATCTCTCACGGTCACCAAACTGCAAGCAGGGTCAAGATTGTCATGTATCAATCACATAGAAAGCAGCGCTAGCACCCTAGAGGTAATCCCGTTTGAACCAAAAAATCTGACCGAACATCTTCCCGCTCTTCATGTAGATAGAGCGCAGGCTGTAAACCGCCCGAGTTCGAAAAGTAGACGCTCCAACACCTTAATCCCCATCTATCTAAACAGCGCCAAAGCAAGTCTCCACGATGATACCGGTGATGCGGTAAGGATCGGCGTTGGAAGCCGGGCGGCGATCTTCAAAGTAGCCGTAGCCCTTGGCGCCGACCTCGCGGGGAATGCGGATCGAGGCACCGCGGTTGGCGACGCCCCAGGTGAACTTGTCGATGGCGCCCGTCTCGTGGCGGCCGGTGAGACGCTTCTCGTTGTCCTCGCCGTAGACGGCGATGTGCTCTTGGTGGCGGCCCTCGAGCTTCTTGATGGCAGCCTCGATGTGGGCCATGCCGCCCTCGACGCGCATCTCCTTGGTGGAGAAGTTGCTGTGGAGGCCGGCGCCGTTCCAGTCGCCGGGGATGGGCTTGGGGTGGACGGAGATCTTGGCGCCAAAGTCCTCGGCAATACGGGCGAGGAGGTAGCGGGCCATCCAAAGATGGTCACCCACTGCGAAAGGTTAGCGTTGCCCTGAAGTCAAAGGGTGCGCTGGGCGTCAAGACGCTGCACTTACTCTCAATGCCGACGCAGGGGCCAACCTGGAACTCCCATTGTGCGGGCATGACCTCGGCGTTGGTACCGGCGATCTTGATGCCGGCGTACAGGCAGGCCTTGTAGTGGGAGTCGACAATGTCGCGCTGGACGACCTTGCCGGCACCGACACCGCAGTAGTATGGCCCCTGGGGAGCGGGGAAGCCGTTTGTGGGCCAGCCGTACGGCCTGTCGTTGAGGTCGAGAAGTGTGTACTCTTGCTCGAGACCGAACCAGGGCTCGTGCTCGGCGTGGGCCTCCATCAGCTTGGCGCACTCGTGCCTGTAGTTGAACTTGTTGGGGGTGCCATCGGCGTTGATGCACTCGGAGAGGACGAGGATGTTGGGCGAGCCACGGAAGGGGTCCTGGTCAAGTCAGCGGGCGCTCAAGGCGGCAAAGGCAGGCTCGGGGGTGCATACGTCGAAGATAGCGACGGGCTTGAGGTAAACATCCGAGTTCTCACCCGGCGCTTGTCCTACAAAGAGTTAGCTTGTGTTTGCGAAACCAAGTGGACCTCGTGAGTCAGCCATGCTGCGAGGGCAGCAATCACGAGCTCGTAAGACGTACCGGTTGATGACCCGTCAAAGTTCCAGGTGGGGAGCTCTGAGACCTCGTACTTGGCGCCGCCCTTGTCCTTGAGTGTCTGTTGCGCGCATTGTCAGCACTAATTCGCCAATTGATCGTCGTACCGAGCAAACGCCGGTGGTTCGTGGAGCTCAGGGGCGGTGGCGGGGCAGCCAACCCGGCGATGATGACGACGGGGCTTGTGCCCGCGTCTCGCAGCAAACCCCGTGGATTGTAGACGAGAAGAAAGTGTACTCACCCTTGCCTTGGCGCGGGTGCCACCCTCGGAGTCGATCCAGACGTACTCGGCGATGATGCTACCCCTTTGGTCGAGCTTGAGGTATTTGTTGAGCTGCGCGCAAGACTTGTCAGCAGGGGTCTCGACAGATCTCAGGAGGACAACTCACAGTCTCTGTGCGAGAAATGACAGCGTCGGTGGTCGCCTGTTGAACGCGCACATGGCAGTTAGCAACTGTTGCCGAGGGGAGCCGAATTGATGACGGCGGGGCACTGGGGAGGCCGCCGTGCGAGTGCGGCGGGGCAACGACGTACCATGGTGACGGTTTGTTGAACTGAAAGTCTTGGGAAGGTGGTGTTTCTGTTCTGAGGGATCAAAAGGGCAGCCCGCTGCTGCTATAAGGTGTCTGATGGAGCGCTTTACGAGGAAAGGAGAATGGGAGGAAAGAGATAGGTGAAAGTCCAGGCTATATCTACCGATTGTGAAGCATGGTTGGTGGGGACAGTGCACCACACAGGGTGGGACTGGGTGGGGGGCCCCGACATGCGCCTCTTTTGTGTGTGGCAAACTTTGCGGCAGACTTGGCGGCACAGTGCGGACGACGATCAGATGCACGCGAACAGCGCCGGAATCGGCACGCGGACCGGGTCAGCTCGACGGTCGGATGAGCCGTGGCCCAAATTCCCCTCAACGCTCGGCAGCCCCGAGAGATACGTCTGCAGCGCTCTAGCGAGCAGCAGCGGGCCAGAGATAGCAAAACATGCCATTGCGATCATCGAGGCCGCGCGAATTGAATGCGGCATCAACCCACCAGGCACGAATGGAGGGGCAGGCTGGAGCGTGGGGTGCGGTTTGGCGGGGGGGGCGCCACTGAGGGGTTGGCCCGGCGAGGAACGCATGCAGTGCGCAACCGCGATCCAACGAGGCATTAACGACCTCGTTATCGGCTTCTAGCCCCCTTCTTCGCCGCGCGTGTGAGGCCGGACGGGAGACAGGCCAATCCGCGCGGGCGCGTTTCCAAGATGCCTGGGAGGGATGTCCGGGGAGGGTCAACGAGGGATTTCTGGCGCTGGGCCTGCACTGCTGGCACCTGCCCACCTGCCAGCTGAGGCTGGAGGACCCCCAACGACCCGCTTTTCTCCCATCAGTCCCTTACCGCCGTGACTCGAACAAATCGCCTCACCGTTACCAAACACCCTCGACATCGCGGCATTTCCAGCGCTGCGAACCGACATTGGGGAGATACAATTGCAAAACCCCATTACCTGCTCCCGGTGGTCTGAGACAGCCTCGGCCAATCGCAGGCGGCGCCGTCTTCAATCCTTATCAGCGGAGCGAATGCCAGTTACCTAATTGGCGGTGCCCCGATCAGGGGTCACCCGAGGTCTAGGCCGCTTTTGGTTGGCTGTCACGGCTCAGAACGGACTGACGTTCCGTCATCAGGTTTGCAGCGTGTTTCGGCAGCTGCCTACGCGAGTCTGGGTGCGGGAAATTCCCGGATAAACCCCCAAAAGATGCCAGGGTCCGCATTCCGTATCAGCCCCAAAGTTCTCGAGGCTTGGCATTGCATTATCGTGTTGGCTCACGTTTGCGGTTTATCTCTCAGCGCCGCGAACAGCAGCGGCGGCCTCGAAAAGGCCAGCAGCTAGCAGAGCAGAAGCAATGGTGAGACCGAGTCACAAGATTCCGCGTGCTGCGGCACTCGAAGGTGTGGTTTTGCTCCGTCGTGCGTCCCCGGGACACCACGGGCGAGGCGCGGTGCGACGCCCGATCTGAAATCTGGGGATTCTGGGGAAGCACAACCGAGGACCGGATGTCGTACCCCGGCAGCATCGCCCTCGCTCAGCGCAGCTCCCCAGATGGGCCCTACCGGGCATTATTTCTGGGGGATGTCGCTCCCTCCCGCGCCTGTCCCCCTGTCGGCCGCGTTCTTGGCCGTGGATGTGCCCGAAAACCGGGCAATGGGGGTTTCGAGCTTGGATCGGTAGGTGGACAGCGAGGTGGGCATGCGCACGCCCATTGGAGGGTGGAGTAGGGCTGCATGAGGTACCGTCGTGGCCGGGCACCTCGCCGTCGTCGGCTGCAGGAACAATATGTCGCTTACGGAGCGGTGAGTGAGCGCCAACGGTCGTTATATCGTGGTGGGTATCCGGTTGAGGCGTGTGTCAGGTTTCTTTTCATTGTCACTCGTCCGGGTGTTGAGGGTTGGGCTGTTCGGCTGGTTGCGCTCAGCAGATTCAACTCACCTTGCCGGCCATGTCGGACTTCTACGGGCCAATATCGTCCGACTGATGTGAGAACCTTCGCACTTTCAAGTCAGCAGATTCCGCCACGATGATAGGACAGCCAGACGCGCCGTGCCTCACCGATATTGCCGCGCTCTAGTATACCGCGTGTATACCTACTAATTGCCGCGGTGCCACCAAAAGACGCCAACCCAATCAATGAGACGAGAGCGCTTCCGAATCCCACGTTGCGACGACGATGATGCGAATGGATACATCATCGTGCCGAGAGTTGATAGCGCCTAGCCCCTGGAGCCAAGACGCCGCCGATCGATGACGTAGGTGATGTCAGCGTTTCCCGGTACAACGACGACATGCAGGGACTGTGGAGACCTAACCAACGGCGCACAACGTCAGCAGTGCTACGATTGACCTATGAACTGCTGAGATGAATGGCTTCATTCACGATGGGAGGGTCCTCAGTCGGCGCACTGTGTTGGTTCCGGAATGACTTCGCCAAGAGTTGGCACACGGGGCCAAGTGAGGCGCAGAGCTGGGTGGCATCGTACTGTGTAGTATCTGCGCCGGTATAATGTCATCACTTTTCGGTTCCTGAATGGGTCTCAGCTGGGGCACCTGGGCTGCAGTTTACGGTCGAGTGAGTCCAAGGGTCATGACTTGACACCACATTCAATGCTAACCGACGACAGCTTCGATGGAAGACGGGTACTTACACAGATACACTCTATTTGGTCCCTATTTGAATCAGAACGAAGCAAGGAGATGTCAACCTTCATATCAACAGGTAGGACAACGAGATCTATCATTCGGCGTGGCAGGATACCAATCCTCTCCATACGTCGAATTCAACGTCACCGACCCAACCACGTGCCCCGTCTCAAGCCGAATATGGGTATCAACAACCGAATCCGCCAGCTTCTCCTTTGAAATAACCACTTGCCTCGCCCCCCTCATCCAGCTCCCATACCCTCCGTACCCAGAGTGCTGTCCAAAGCACAAGTTGACCCCATTTCCCTTGATGTCCATCCCCGGCAGCCGTCGATCCCACCGAAAGCACCACGTGTCTCCATGATCGTGTCCCGAAAACACCGCAAGCAGTCCCGGCGTGGACGCAATCGCTGACATGAACGGGACGTCCTGCTTCCCGTATGCACAGTTTGACCCGTTCGTTCCATCTTCACACCAGCCCTGCCCCTGCGAGGAAAGCGGCTTGTCGTCGTTGATAACGGGCTGCCGATGCTCATTCACGCCGGCGTGCTGGAACGCAGATGAAGCGTTGGTGGGGATGTGCACGAACGCCAGCGAGGGAATCGTCTTCCCAGCGCTGTTGACCAGGGCGGCGTTGGTCTGCTGGAACCACTCGACCACGCGGTGGTCTACCCAGTCGGGCTGTGGGACGTCTTTGCCTGTGGAGGGGTCGGTCTGCTGGAACAGGAATCCGCCGCGGCTGTCGAAGAACCAGAGAATAAGCTCGGGGGTGCAGCCCGAGGCGGTGGGCGAGTCGCAGTCGGCGCCGAACACGGGGAGGAGGTAGTTGGTTACGCCGACGGTGCCGCCTGAGACCATGCTGGTTGTGCGTGCGCCAGCCCAGGACTGCTCGCGGGCGAGGATGTCGGCGCGGGAGATATTGAAGTCGCTGTCGTGGTTCCCGTAGGTGGACGCCCAGCTGAGGCCCCGCTGCATCATTGGCTGGACCAGCTGGTCGATGTAGTATGTGGCATTTTCGAGGAAGGCGTTGTTGCCGGTAATGAGATCGCCGTTGAGAATTACGAGGTCCACGGAAGGCTCAGCATCGAGGACCGAGTTGATGACCTTTGATGGTGTTGATGTCCTGCTGCGGTCCCCAAGAGTCCCATGCGTCTGAAGGTGTTAACGGGATGATTTCTTGAATGAAGGAGGGAACATACTTTCTCCGAAATGGAGATCTGAAAAGATGGAGATTTGAAAGGTCCCATCGGCCTGGAACTTGAGCGGTGCCAAAGCCGCGCCGCCGATGCTCTTCAAAATGGCTTGTCTGCGACTCAAAGTTCCCAGATTCAACAACCGCAAGAGCGCTGCGATGAGCATCGTCCAAGCCAATGAGCTAAATACTCGACGAAAGTGCTTTTGCCTTCGATGCTGCGCTTCTTTGAATCCGGTTGCTGTGTTGAAGTCGAGTTGAAATCGAGAGTCCTTTTCAGACGCTGCTTCCTCGAATGCCAACTGACTGAAAAACCAACAATCTGGCCCCCCTCCGCTCACACCACCGACACCTACACCGCCATTGTCATGACCCTTCATCACGCTTTGTTTTGTCCCATCTGGTCCCGCCATGTGGTCGTTCATCGTGATGAATAACTTGCGACGGTCGCCGAGCAACACTGGCCACTGGTACGCGCCAGGTCCAGCGCTACCAGAACGCAAGACGGTACCAGAAACCGTGCAAGTCCGTCAGAGCCAAAATCCTTCTACCATAACTCTTTATCGTGCCATCACCCGGAACTCGAGAGTCCGATGACCGCTTGCACGATGCCAGGAAGCCATCCCCACCTCGGTCGTTGGTCGTCCAGCCAAAAAGCGGGGCCACTTCCGCCGCGACCCGACAACAAGGGTCCGGACCCCACTCCAAACTCCGCGGCGGCGGGACCACTCATTTGGTGCCGCGCCTTCGTGCGACAGGCCAAGACCATATCACCAAGTGTAAGAATGAGAGGAAAAGCTTATTTCAAGATTCCAATTTTCCCAAGTGACCGTCCCACTGCTAGCCCTAGCCCTAGGACAAAGTTTAGACGAACGCTGGACGTCGGATGCTCTGCTTGCCACAGCGGACCACGGCTTGGGCGATAACGGAGCTTATCGGGACGCGATAAAGCAGATCGGCGACTCAACCAGTGGGAACCAGCAAACGGGCGAATCCATTTTTAGATACCACCACAAACGCTTGGATGCCTGACGGCCTTTGACCTCTACATACCTAATGGAATCGAGTATTCGCAGTCAAAAAGGCGGTGATACGTACAGTGCTTCCCGATAGCGATAACACATGGCGGGGTTGCGTGTCCGTCGTCTCCACCGCCCCGACATTAGCTCCTTTGAG
Source organism: Podospora aff. communis PSN243 (assembly GCA_033296975.1). Lineage (NCBI taxonomy): Eukaryota > Fungi > Ascomycota > Sordariomycetes > Sordariales > Podosporaceae > Podospora > Podospora aff. communis PSN243. The sequence goes on along the minus strand of MU866001.1, from coordinate 96,458 downwards.
CCCCGCCATCGGAGTTGACACCGAGGTTGACTCTCCCGTTGCCGATTCCGTGAAGACGGCGAACGATGTCGTTGCGCGTCTAATTCCAGGGTCGCGATCTCGGTCATTACGTGCATTCGCACCCTTGGATCTCAGCGGAGATATTCTACTTTGGTGAAAGATCGGCGCACTGCCCTGCCCTACGCTACGCCGCTCAGATCTCGGATCCCCGCCGACTGCCGCCGCTGCCGCCAGGGCTGCCGCATTGATGTGTGCGTCTGTGTTGCGCGCCGCCCGCGGGCACAGATCCTGACAGCCACTTTGATCGATGATCACCCCAATTGTTTGGGTCACACGTTACTGAAACCAGCGATCAGTCGGGGAATATCAGCCTGCCAGCTGACCAACTACCGGCCACCACAGATCAATGAGTTACTATCCACGATGACACAGATGGGCGGTAACAAAATAAATCTCTTGATTAGATTATTTTATACACGGTGGAGTTACAGCGTACGATGTCCGAATGGTAATGTATGCCGACCCAAGATGCTCTATGTACAATGAAGAAATGGCAGTTGCTTTTGTATGAGTGAGTGCTGCCCTAGATGTAGGCGTAGCACAGCGGGCTGTTGCCGACAGTGTTCATCAGGCTCTTGATGGTGACTGGGGGCGCGAGCGGCGACAGGTCGACGATGTCGTTGACAGTTGTGTTGGGGCTCGGGAACAGATCAAACAGGAAGGTGGTTCCCCAGACACCTTGCCGGTTGTCGAAGTCGAGGTTCTGCCAAATCCAGTACACCCGGTCAACCTGTGCGTGGTGGAGATAAAAAGCAGGATCGCCAGGTGAGATGAATGGGTCCGAGCCGGGATCTCCGCCCATGATGTAGTGGCCTGCGCCGTGGACTCCGACCTGGTTCGTCGATGTGCGGGTGTCGCCAGTCTAGACAGGTCAGCAAACGCGAGGGACTTGTGCCTCATGAGGTACATACCAGTTCGCCTTGGAACGTCGCAATGTTGTTCTTATACAGAATAAGCTCAGTGGTGTTGCGGAAGGAAGCCCACTGCTTGGCGATGTACGAGTTCAGATCGCGCGTGACACAGCGCGGGTTATCCTGGATGGGGTCGGGAACGCCAGTGGTGTTTGGCGAGCCGTATTGAGGCACTGCAACCGGCCCCAAGCGAATCTTCATGTCCTTGAAGGGCCCCTTTGCGATGCAGCCGCCGCCGGTTCCGGGGGGAAGGATGAGCGGTGCTGTCGCGCCCGGGAACATGAGCTGCATCCCTTGATGTGGGATTGACACGCCGTCACTTCCAAGCGAGGTGTCCGACCCGTCAAAGACAGGGGACTTGCGAGGGTCGTTCACATCGTAGCCCCATTCCCAATATGGGAGGTTGCCTGTGGTCGCCGGTTAGCACATTAGCCGGCGGTCGGGAACCGGGCGGTTGGATCCCACCATTGTAGCCGCACTTTTGCAGCTCCTTCTCGTATGTGTGAATGAAGTAGCGGTGCCACGTCAAGAAGTTTCCCTGGCGGAGGTCAGTTCAAGGCCCGAGCGACGGGGTTTCGGGTAGGCGAACCGTCAAGTGGATCGTCATCGTCTGGTTGAGATGGACGAATACGAAGTCGTCGTACAGGGATTTGGAGCCCGGGGCGACGCCCGCCGGAAAGACCGAGGGCTTCTTTTGCAAGCACTTGACCGAGGAGATGAAGTTCTTGCGCTGGTTCGGGGAGAGCGTTCTCCTGGGACGGTCAGCCTGTTCCAGGGACGCTTCTCGAGGATGCAAATGACAAAACCTACCACTCCTGACGAAACTTGACATTGTTGTTCCTGCATGCGCCCTTGGTCTCGGTGAGGGCGCTCGACAGGGCGATGGAGCTCAGGCCGGTGAGAGCGAGGCCCGAGTCGACGGCGTACTGGCCAAAGTCTGGCACGGTACACTTGTAGGCCGACACCGACGACACTGCTGCCGCGAGGCAGAGAGATGTTTTGAGTAACATGGCGAGGTGTTTACTCTTGGCAGCGGGGTGGCAGGTCGGGAAACGTGGAGTCGGGAAGGAGAAGGGATCGACGCTGATGATATTATATACTGGGCAGTAGCAGACCAGCCAGCATGAAGCCGTCTGGTCGGGCCATCCGCCGCCCTGCAATCTCTGTCTGCAACTGCTTGGCCGTGCCAGCGAACCGGGCAGCCCACTCGCGGCGCGTGGTCAACCGTTCCCGCGACGGGGAGGTTCAGGGAGATCCCTTGGAGCTCGTGGACAGCGTTGCATCCATCGCTGCAACGGGAGCTGTGGCTGCAACCGTGCCTCATGCAGACAGTTTGTGAGGTCGGCGTCGGGCGAGACGGGGAGGTGTTCTGTCAGTCTAGTAAAGGCTTGAAATAGCCCAGCCCCCTGCGAGCGCTAGGTCGGGACCCTCCCCGGTGCCCGCACGGTCTGAGAGAAGAAGGCATGTTTGGCAGGCTCGTGAAGATCCTGCAGGCTGGAACACACGGAAACGAAGACGCGGGCGGTCCCCCGTGCCGTGTTGCGAACGGACGTGGCGCAGGAATCATGCACCGCCGCTGGCCACTGAGAGCCGCGAAGAAGGCGCCACTGTTCCATCATGTTTCTGGTCGTTCCGGAGCCGGAATCTGGTTGACGAATAGGCGAGAGCTCAGCGTGTCACCTCTGACTTGCCCAAGACCAGCGACAGCGGGATGATGCGGGGCCGTCTCTCTCCCGTCGCTCGCCCGTCGCTCCAGCACCACCGGCGGCAGTTCTAAATCCGTTGTCCTGTGGTTTGCTACTGACTGGAGTGGCTCACTGGCCTCGTGGGACTCTTCTGCAGCGATGAGAATATCTCCGACGTCGTGGTTGCACAGATCAAGGTCCTGCGTCTAGTGTGCAGCATCGGCGCGACTCTGGCGGTCTGTGATTCTTCTTCTGTCGAGCTTCCCTCTCGGGCACCATCCTTGAAGCGCTTAGCGTCGTTCGGTCAGTCCAATTCTTCTGCATCGTTGCAAAGTGGCAGAATTGGTCTCGGCATTCGCCTGCAAAAGACTTTTTCGAGGTGCAGATGCGCAGGAGATTACGCCCCGGATTGGGGATCGATAAAGCACCGGGGTCTGTGTCACGGCGTGGTCGCAGGTCGACGCGGGAAGCGGCAATCGCGGCTCGGTCAGTACTGTAGTTCAGCACAGTGATGGAAACTCGATGAAATGCCCAAAACTGGCTCGAAACCGGTGCGGTAACCCAATTGTGAAGACAACTGGCAGTGAGTCTTTTTTGTCCGGCCTCCCAGCAATTCCCAGGCCAAGAGAAAGATATCGCTGGTACCCTGGTGTCTGAAGCAGGAAGGAGCCGCCTTCATTTGGCGAACCAGACATGAGAACCGCTGGTTCTGGGGGAACGAGCACGCCACGACCACCGCTGAGGGCAGGGCAGCCGACCGCCTAAAGTTCCATCAATCGCGTTGCTCCAGGCAAATACTCGCCCACCTTCTTGCACCAGCAACCGGGTGTGGCACCGACCGGATCGATCTCGTCGCCGCCAAACCAGCCAATCGTAACACGGCTCGCGCCTAACCCCCGTGCAACCCACGCGCAACGTCGGTCACCGGCACCCTCCCCGTCAAGCCTGCACGGGGTCACGATCCCCTCGAATACAGCCTAGCGAAGCGAGACTGCTACCCTGCTGGTGAGTGGGAGATCAATCTCGAGCTTGCGGCAGCTCATTCTGCCTTGAATTCAGGCGGAGGGTGCCGCGCAGAGACTGAATGTCACCCGTCCGCAGCGAATATTGAATGTGCACCCGATCACGAACGACGTCCGAGTTGGGGCCCTTCGCGATGTCCGGTGACAGACGAGCCAACGACGAGCAGACGAACGTTCCCCTGAGGCTAGTTGACTGAGGTTGCGTCTCGCACAGCTCAAGCAGGGCGATTCATGCGATTCCAAAATCTCCGGTGAAGCAGCTGCACCACAGCCATGCAGTCGCTCGGATACTCAATGGCACGTGGCGTCATGCATTGTCTTGAGGTCGACCAGGCTACCCTCAACGCCGTTGCTGGCAATTTAATATTTTGCAGGAGGAAAAGGGGTGTTCCATTCCTTGGCGCTGGCGACGCCGATGACGAGGGAGGCTTCTATCGCGATCCCGGACTCGCAGGTCTTTGCGAAGAAGCAGATATCTATCGCTTTTGGATAATCTCCGAGAATGTTGCACCGTAGTCCTCTTTGGGCGTCATATTTCTGCCTTATGCAGACACTGAGCCGGTTTGATCAAGGCAAGTTCGTGTCTGTTGGGATATCTTTTATTTCCGTTGGACCAAACCGACAAGCTCAACATCCAGGCCCGGGCACGAGTCGGAAGCTTTGGTCCTCACAGAGTCCTGTTTCATGGCTGAGGTGGACGGAACTGTACGCAGTACTACGAAACGGCAATCTCCCAACTTCTCTTGGTAGTATCAGGGCTCGGCAAGCGGGTTATTGCTGCCCGAGAGTAAGCAACAGACCATTCCCGGCTCCTCCAAGCTCTTTTGGTCTTCTCATTTACCAACACCATGGGCCTTGGCTACTAGCCACGTTTCGGGCAACAATAGCGCCTGCGGGTTATCAAGCGCCCATAACCAGATGCACGACCTCGGGCGCTTTTTTCCCTCTGCTGCTGCTCCCAAGGCCTCCAACCGTGGTACGGAAAGCATGCCGAGACCCCAGAGACCATATTGGAGCCATTACGAAGAATCGTGCATGGAGCTGTCAACAATTGGCGGCAGAGGACCGAAGGAGCAGCAGCTCGGAACGCAGCGAAGCCGACGAGTCGCGTCGCGTTTTCTTATACCAAGTCCAGGAGGGCCATCACAGACTGATTCTTGGCGTGCAATCAGAAGGAGATAACTGCTGGAGTCGAGGCGGCACGTCTGAGTATCATGCGATGTCAGTGAAGCTCGGCTGATTCTTTCCCTAGACACTCCTCATCGTCCCACTAAGCGCGAGACTATCATATTGGTCGTTGCAAGAGAGCCAGCATAAAAGTCTTGACTGTGGGAGATTCGAGGCGCGTCGCGTTCACTCCAACTCCTCTCGAGGGTTTGGGATACCCCTTCCATGACTTTCATCCGTCATTGGTTTACCTTGAAGAGTCAGTCTGTTGACATTGCGCCGCAGCAGGTTGCCCCAAGTTCTGAAAAGTAGTTTCGGTTGGGAGTAGACATTCTTCCGTTCTATTTTACCTCACTTGTGCGTGGTATACATCCACTTCTCAACGTTGCGACAGATTCTGTATAAATTGGGCGAGTCTTCTAACACTTCCGCCGCACGACGCCATCAGAGAGCCGGTTACTGACCACTCTGCTTTCAAGATGCAAAATAACCCTTGACGAAAAGAATCGGAAAGTGCTTGCTAGTGCCGGCTCATGGAATCTAGTCCTTTGACTTGGACTCTACGCACGCCTGTCTTGCCCAATCGCACGTCGCTCCCAATAAAGCCGTACTTTGGACCCAGTAGGAACCGCGACATGCATCTTGTCGCTCACGACACACCCCTGGAACAAGGGATTCTCTGATTCTCCTGCCGCATCGTCCGGCTTGCCAAGAAGGCAACACTCCCGTATCATCGGGATGTTTGGCGGGTAACGCAAGTCGAGCTCCTTACGACACCTATTAGACCTGGCACGCCAGAGCGGCCGTAGTGGATCTGCGATGGTGTCAGTATATCACACCCTGGCGTCACGCCGGTGTTTTTGTCGACTTACGAGGATGATATCTGCCGCATTTTCGAAGATCCTCGGCGTCGCTGGCGAGTATAGGATGGAAAAATAGCCGCCTGCAGCGAGCGCATTGCTCGATGGCACGGTTGTTGGTATTCTCGCTGCCGCCTTCGACGTTCACCTTGGTGTTGGCAGCAGGTTTGGACTTGGTGGCAGATTTTCTATTTTGCTTCGTTGTGGCCTCGGAGCGGACCGCTTTGTTCTTTGGTGGAACTTTGGGCCCAGGAGCTGTCGGCGAGGCATCTGGATGGAGGCTAAAGCGAGACAGAACCCGACCGAGACGTGACCGACTCGGAGACTCTGCTCTGCTGGGTTGTGTAGACTTCACTGTGCTGACTTTTGTAGACTCTGCCGTGCTGATTGTCGAGTATGCAGGAGGGTTGTCAGACGAAGCCGCGCTTGAAGACGCACTCTGTTTGTAGGATTTGATTTTCATGGTTGGTAGACAAGGAAGCCCGAGGTCAAGCGTATCGAAATCTGATGAACGAACGTCTTCTGCGTCTTCCGGGAGCAGGGCCCTCAAATTCGGGTTTAGGGTTTTAAATGTTCTTGGCGGACGCGGGAAAGAAGGTTGCCGAACAACCTAAGCTCACAGTTGCGCGGTCTTTCGGCCGTAGACGGGGGTCACATGCGGTGTAGCTCCACCTTTAAGTCCGGAACATTTCGAGAGGGGCGAGCCAATCTTTGAGATCTCCAACAGAGAAGTCGACTTTTGGCTATTAAATCAAGATCGAAACCCCCTAGAGAGACTGGGTATTCTGGGCCCCAGACCCACAGCCTGACGAAGGCGCTTGTTCAAGCCCATCCCGTACCCCATCCCAACCTACCTAGGGAGACCTAAACTCCATGCTCATCCCGAGGCACCTGAAAGTGCCAACCAAACCCGAGAAACCCTCCAGCGCCATGCGTGTTCATACCGTACCCATATCCATGCCAATCATTATAAACCCCTATTACCCCTGAGTGCCCCTGCGCCTACCCCCTGAACCAACTTCGCTTCCCTTCTTCCAAGTCACCTTCTTTTCCTTCTAACCTCTGGCTTCTCAACGAGACGCTCACTGTCCTCATGATCCCCTCGTTGCCTTCATTCCCTGCTCTCACCAGACTGCTCTCGCTGCCCGTCCCCATCTCCTTTCCGGCCATCGAGATGGCAGTACCAGCTGTGAACGGCGCCTTCTGGCGACCAGACACGTTCATGGGACCCAGGTGGTAGTCGCTTCGGTAGGGTTTGTTTCCGTTGGGATCGCTTGGTGTCGAGCCGATGCGGAAGATGCGGGAGAATAAAGGGCGGATGCAGGGGATGGAGACGGCGATGATGCCTACGTTTTGCTCGACGCTGATTCGTGTTAGAGGCAACATGCAGAGGTAACCTGAGTAAGAAGGAAAGAAACTCACATAGACCAACACGTCAGATCCACCACATCCCAGGTAATATCCGACCTCGTCGTCAACGACCGCAAATGAAATAACTTCAGCAGCGCCGCGGCCCCCGCAAAGATGCCCATGCCCATCAACACCACCAGCACCACCTTGGTCCTCCTCGCCATGTTCAGCTTCCGCACAATGACAATCGGAAACAGGGCAATCAGCCAATCCGTCGCGATGCTCACCACGCTCTGAATCATGCTCGTGATAAACGCCGTCGACGTAGGCCAGCACTCGCCCGGCACGCTGTGGTTCCACAGCCGCTCGAGGGGCCGGCAGCTGGCGAGCAGGCGCACGATGGACATGGTGTTTACCAAGATGTTAAGCACAATGAGGGTCCAGAAGAAGATCGTGTAGCCGCGACGGCGTTCGACAATGCGTAGGAAGAAGATGCAAAGGGAGATGCGGGCCAAAGCGCAGGCGGCGAGGTTGGGCGGCGTGGTGGCGCGGGACCACTTGGAGGCCTGCGGGATGGATGCGTCGGGGAGGTAGTACATGTGGCGGCCGTTGCCGTAGGAGACGGAGATGATTTCGAAAATCATGACGAGGATGGCGAGAAACTGTATGTAGGTGTTAGCAGAACGTCTGGTTAGGAGAGGAGGAGGGCGTACGCTGGCGGCGTTGATGGTGTGGTCGTCCCATCCGACGTTCTTGACAATCTTGACGCGCACAAACATGCGGAGGGCGACAACGATGAGGGCTACCATGGTGGTGACGATGGTCACGGCGAGGAGGACGGGGCCTCTATCGGCATCGCCGTCGGGCGGCGGTGTGTCTTTGGGCGACGACATGTCTGCGGTGGGGCCGTCTCGTGTAAGTCGCCGCAGCCTTTCTGCCGCGAGCAAGCAAGGCTGGAATCAAACCGTGAGAGCCAAAGCCGGGGTGGAGACCATCTTATCAAGTGCCGGCGTCCTCCACCTCGTCGTTGAGTAACCCATGAGAAGTGCTGCGCTGCACACTCGCAGAACCGCAACCTTGGGATTTCGATCCTTTCATGTCGCTCTCAACATCGGGAGACCAGGGTCGGGGAAGCCAAAGCCAGACCGCCGAGCTCTGGCCGTGGGATCGGCGTCGTGATTGGACCACTCGTGTGAAATGCCTTGCTGTGGTCTGCGGCGTGGCGGCACAGCAGAAACGGAGTTGGGTGTGCTCGGACAAGACTCGACCTCTCTCGCTCCCAGCACTTGGGTATGCCCTTGCTTGACTCTAGCCAGGAAGCCCAGCGCCGGGCCGTACCGACGAGCTGTGCGTGCGCGCGAAACCATCGCGATCGAAACACCCAGCCAAAGTGACAGGTCATGTCGCCGCATCGTCGATACCGGCAGAGACGGGTCGACTTCATCGACTTCAACCACACCAAAACACCAAAATACAAATACCCACCGCACATCGCGTCACACAGCATCCCCCGCCGCAGCGTCAACTCAAGCAATACAACATCCCACCAGCGTCAGGTTATGCGTGGCGCCCCCTGACCACCATCGCCAGCGCCCGCGGAGCTTGTGCCTTCCCAAAGCAGCGACTGACAGACATATTCGCGGGGTTAGGCCTGTTTCGCATGGTACCTGCGCCGCTCATTCCTTGCTGGGCGGATGCGGCGTGGCGGCGAAGGGCCATCAGATTAATATCATTACCAAATCGGTGCTGCGCCCGCAGTGCGCCATCGCGGCCGCCGGTGCAGGTCGTGATTTTCGTCACGTCTGCATCTTGGGATGAGTGCGAGCGATGTAAACTGAATGTCAATGCGCTGTGGTTCTTAGTCTCGGACTGTGGTGATTGACAAGATCCGCGAAATGTTTTGCGCCTGGATTTGGGGTGGAAAGGGGCGTGGGGTGTCACACCGGCCCAGGGGAAACGTGTGCTGGAAACCAATCATGCTTGCTGGATGAGCGCGGGTTGTAGCATTGAGAAATCCTACTTGACTGTTTATCGTGAGTGTCCCACGCGATGCTCCTATATGCATTGGTCTGGTCGAGGAAACCTCCACGCCGATCGCTGCAAAGAAGTCGGGCGAGGGTGGACGTGCCAGCTGGGGATGTACGCCTTCCTCACCGCATCCTGACTGTTTGCGCCAAGCTCCGGAAGAAGCTTTGCCAAGCAACGCCGACGCCCGGAAGCGATGTTCCGGACAAGTGCCGGGACCGGTGCAGGAAATTGTGGGGCTCTCCGGTTGTTTCCGATCCGGCTTTGCCCCTGGCCAACTACGAGCCTGCTTTCGCTGCCGGCCGTCATCGGGTGCCGAGTGGGAAGAGACACGGCGGTTTCTGGAAAATTCTTCACGAATGCTGCCGATCCAAGCTCCAGGCTCAAAACAGCTTGGGGTTTTCGTTTCTCCGAGTCCGGGGCAAATTCTGCGCCTGTCAGTAACGAATCGAGGCATGTGAATGAGGCGAAAGCCACTGACCCATTATAAATGCAACGCCGATCGAGTTCTGCAGCGACGGGTGTAGCGTTACACCCGGCAGCAGTCATAAAATTCGGGCAAGCGTCTTAACCATCAGGGTGCCTCCCGGGATAACTGTCATAAAACTGCAATCCCGTCCGAGTCTTGTCCCGTATATCGTCGAAACGATGCGGCCATTCTGCCGGCACTTCGTGATCCCGCCTGGCGGGTGAGATCGCACAGCCAAGCAAGAAAACGAGCCGCACCTTCAACAGCTATTCCCGAGACATTTTGCGGGGTCGTACCTTTGATGGAACGACGCACACGGCAGGTGGTATTTCTGTCAGATCAATGTACAGAATTGCCACGCTACCCTCGGCTTTAGGACGGGCGGATGAGTAAGACTCTGATCGGTCGTCCATTGCGCTGCAAGGGACCAGTTTTGCGGGGAGATTTACTAAACAAATCAGGGGGGCAAACTTCCCGTTACGTTGTGCGAGGGCGATGCACGTCGCGTAACGATATGCATCGGGGAGGGATCGTCGGCGGTGAGACCGTACATAGATCGGGCGATTCCCGGAGGTAGAAAATTTAAGTTTTCTTCTGGCAGGTTTTTAAAGTTTGACGTTCCGCGCTGGCGGGAGCATCGCAGTTAGGGCTACAGACCGCAGGACGAAATGTTTGGAAAGCGCACCCGTGAGTGACCGTCATCATCCTCATTCTTACACCACCCCCAAGAAACCCGCACTCACGATGCCGCCAGCGTCAGGGGACACCTCCTTGGACGAGGGCAAATCCCCCACCCCCAACGGCACCAACCTCGAGTCCGGAACCGACTTCGAGTCAAAGCTCCGCTGCCCCCCGCACACAACCGAGGCCCACATCGTCGCCCGCATCGACTACCACATCCTCCCCTTTGTGTGCATCCTGTACCTCCTCGCCTTTCTTGACCGCGTCAACGTCGGCAACGCCCGCGCCTTCAACCTGCAGCGCGACCTCGGCCTCGACCCGCTCGGCACCCAGTTCAACACGGTGCTTACCATCTTCTTCATCCCTTACATCCTGCTGGAAATCCCTTCCAACATCTACCTCAAGCGCTTCTCGCCGCGCGTGTGGCTTTCCGTCTGCTGCATCGGCTTCGGGGTGGTCACGACGCTGCAGGGCTTGACGCAGAACTATGGCGGGATCCTGGCGACGCGCTTCTTCCTGGGCGTGTTTGAGGCGGGCATGTTTCCAGGGTGTTTTTACCTGATTTCCATGTGGTATAAGCGGGATGAGGCGCAGAAGCGGTATACGCTGTTTTTCTCGTCGACGTCGTTGGCTGGTGCTTTTGGCGGGTTGTTGGCGAGTGCTATTGGAAAGAGTGCGTGTCCCGTTACCCCTGACAGGAACAAAACTGACGTGCGCAGTGGATGGCATCCGCGGGTATAGCGGGTGGCGTTGGATCTTCATTCTTGAAGGGTTGATGACATTTGTCGTTGGCGTCATTTTCCTCTTCACTTTCCCGTCCTTCCCGGAAGAGACAGAGTGGTTGACGGACGATGAGAGGGCCTACGTCAAGGCGCGTCTCGAGGCCGATCAGGGGCGCAACGCAGCCGAGAGAAAGATCACCTTCCGCGATGTCGTCACCGTCATGAAGGACTACAAGATCTGGCTCGGCGGGTTCATGTACTTTGGCATGATCGTCCCTGCTTACGGATACGCCTACTTCTCGCCAACCATCATCCAGAGCTACAAGTACAGCGCGATTGAAACGCAGCTGAGATCTGTCCCGCCGTGGGCTGCGTCGTTTGGGTTCGGCATGATCATTGCGACGCTGAGCGACTGGCACAGGCATCGCTTCCTGTATGCGGTCTGCCCGATTGCCATTGCTGTTGCTGGATTCGGGATCCTGATCAACGTGCATCACAATCTCGATCTTCAGTATGCGGCACTGTTTTTGGTGTGTTTGGGGACGTATTCGGCGATGCCCGTCATGGTGTGCTGGTTCAACATGAACCTTGGCGGGCATCATCGCCGTGCGATTGGTACCGCGTGGCAAATTGGTATGTCCCGCACCTTCTCACACCGAGTTGTAACTAACAGACCGAGGTTTTGGTAATATCGGCGGTATCATCGCCACTTACTCCTTCCTGGCTAGCGACGCCGCCAACTTTTACAGAAACGGTTACACCATCTGCTTGGCGTTCATCTCCTTTGCGGCAGCAAGTGCTATTGCCTACGCGGTAGCCATTACGTATGAGAACAAGAAGAAGGACAAGATGCTCACGGATGTGGGAATGTCCGAGTCGGAGAAGCTGGAGCTCGGGGTGAGTTTGCCTGCTATAACATTGTTTTGAGAGGCTCTGCTAACGGTCTACAGGATTTAAACCCGGAATTCAAGTACATGCTCTAGAAGATTATTGTCAGTTGTAGATGCTGGATAGAGAAGCAAGAAGTGCTCGAACTGGCAGATGAACCTGGCTACAAGGATGACTGGAATGTGCCCTTTCAATGCGTACAGGAGGTTAGAGGGTGTCACTCCGATGATCCCGCGGAATCGGCCTTGACCTGGGGACTGTCCCGGCTTTTCATGCTTTACCGTATAACTCCACAAAATTCGTTTTTACTCGGCCACCGTGCCCGCCCTGACTGCTTTGTCAGCGGGCTTCCGCAAAAGCCACGAAGTGGCCTGTGTGGTCTCTTGCGCTTTGATGTCGGCGCTTGGTAGTGCGCCCAGACCAGCGCGTTATCGATACTATCGTGCAAGAGGCACTATATGGCTTTGCGCAAGCCCGCTGACATAACCCGCAGGGCGTGTACTGGCTCCGAGTAAAAACGAATTTTGCGGAGTTATACGGTATCAGCAGCCTTGCAGGCTTCAGAAATAGTGCAAGTTTCTGCAGAGGCGTTACAAGATTATTCAGACCACTATATCGATACAATAAAGGCCTGTGTCAATGCCCCTGAGGCATGGACTGTCTCCAAGTGGAGACCAAATTGTGCGAGACTAATGGTGCGTTGTCCCGGTCCGGTACCCTTTGATTCCAAGTAATCATGACTTTCTAATACTACAACCGCTGAAAAGCTACTGATGTACGCTAGTTACGTAAAGATCCTTACGCCAAGTGATAATTGGTGATCCAGTGATGCAGCAAATCCCTCGACGCGAGAGAGTCCTCGAAGCTGTCGTGGCCGGCCTTACCTCCGGTCTGAATGTCCCGCCCGAGATGCTTGTGGGTGAGTGCCTTGAGTGACAAGCCATCAGGGTTGAACCGCTTTACCGCTGGCTTTCCTGGCTTCGCAGCCCCCGTTCCACCCTGTCCATCCATCACCGCCAGGGCCCCCTCGACATCAGCAGATGCCTCTGTTGCAGCGCCCTGCTCGACAGCGTCCTTCACAACTTCCTTCAGTGCATTCTCCGGACCCTTGGCCTGCTCCTGCGTGCTCTTATTCCCCCTCTTCGCCTCTTGTGCCAACTTCTCCGCCTCTTCTCGCTTCCGGTTCTCCACCTCGAGAATATGCGTATCGATAATCTTGAGATGTATCCACCGCAACGACCTCAGATCGCCCTTGACATCGTGTCCAACCACAATGGTCTCGGGTCCCACAAACTTGAACACTTCCTTCCTCGCAGCAGCCCCTCCCAAAAGACATTCTCCCTTCTTATGGGCCTCCTTGATGCCCTGCCTCGTGACACCAGAGTATCTTGTGTTGTAGTGCTTTATGTCGATGTCAGGCCACACCAGGCTGTCAACCAGGTTCTCGCCCGTGAAGTAGTCGATGACTGTAACTCGGACAAGTTCTGATTCCATGTCGATGGCTATTCCCATCTCGCAGTCGAGTGCGACGGCAGCGCGGTGAGAGGCTTGCGGCGTGGCGGGCGTAGGGTAGTAACGCCAGCGCGCCATGAGGTCGTCGCTCTGGCCAGCAGGCACGTCGTGGTTCTCCTTTTCTACGCAGGGCGGGGCGTTGTTTGGCTTGCCGCAGCAGGACCAAACCTGCGAGATGGTTAGAGTTGACTCCATCAATAGCATCGCTGGTGCTTACCCTATTATTTGTCATCGCGCCGGGATGGCTCTTGCAATGCATAACCACTTTCTTCTCTGGCTTCGTAGTTGCAGAAGAGAGGCTGGCGCCTGTCACGCCTTTTTTTTCGTCTGCAGCCTGCGTGGACGAGACGGTCCCGGGGGGTTGCCCATCTCTACATAGTTCTTGCTCTTGCTTTCTCAGGCGACGATTATGCGTCAATCTTGCGTTCTTCGTACTCTTGGCTTTCGATTGAAACAGTCAGCACCTGACGAGGCACGAATCACAAGACAGTTGTACATACCTCTGGACTTGCAAGTCTTGCACCTCTTCATCGCGTCTAGCTCTTTGTCCGTGAGCGGTGCAACGACAAAGCCGCTGGTCTTGAGGGCGTCAAACGATAGGACTAGCGACGTCATCTTGGTGAGATACTCCTTGGTCGGCTGGATGGGCACTGCCGCTGCGCTTCCGTTCTGTGAAGGCATCGTCGTTGCTTATCGATGTGATAAATGGCGGGGCAACAAAGTTGCAGCTCGGATGAGAGATCGGTGTGAAGTGGAAAGACGAATTCTGTGAGACGGCAAGTGGAGTACAAGCTTGGTGGTCGCGTCGCGCTTTCGGACGGAAAGAACTAAGCAACGTGCTTGCCTTTTGTGCTACCAACCAAACGGCTTTGCGTGACTTTAAGTTTGACGTCAGCAGGAATAGTTCCATGTATAAAGGCGTATAAAGCCTTCTAGGACGCATGTGGTTCTCCTCGTCACGGGTGGAATCTTCTTGGCATGCGGCAACACTGAGCCTGAACGGGTTTGTTGTCGTTGTAGTGTTGCCTTATTGTTCTACCGAATTGGCCTTCTCGGAGACCGTGCCCGCCGTCAACATTTTGTCAGAGGCCTTACAAAACGTTTCGGAGGCCTTGCCCTAATGAAACCCCTGGCTATATAGTTGTGTGAGAGGTGCTTTATGGCCGCCTCGCATCAAGACTTGTACGGCGAGTCAAAGCGGTCTTTCTGGAATGATACCGTATATTAACCCCCCAGGGCACTTCTGAATCAAGCGGGTGCATTGGTACCTGCGGAACATTCCATAAGACATGAAAACGAAGCTTAAGCGTGAGACATGATGCCTCATAAATAGGTGGACGCCCAGCCTTGTTTGGGACCCAGCAGACTTGATCAAAACACCGCTTCAGCGACAAACAAGCTTTCAGTTGGAAAACTCCTGTCTATTCTGACCCATCATCTATTATATTGTACATGCTCATCCAAGTCATCACGTCATATGCACTCCAACCTTCTATCCAAAAGAAACGCCTGCATTATTCCAGCTCCCCTGGACCCGGTGAAAAAGGCGCAATAGGCAACTCCGAAACATCTACACGGCTCTTCCGAACCGGCGAGCCCGCATACAGCTCTGCAGCCTGGGGGGCCTGAGAAGCCGCGATATCTCGCTCCGTCCTCAGCGTCTCCCACCCCGTGTACGACTGACTCCGCTGCCTCCCGGCTGAACTGCTTCCATACGTAGCAGCGAGATACTCTGGTTGCCAGTGTTCTCGGACAGTGGCGTACGTGGGTACGGAGTCTCGAGAAGGTATGTCGCCTAGGAGTTCACTTGCATTGCTGGGTAGGGGCGCTGTGGGTACATTCGAGGGCAATGGTTCCTTTGGAGGGGGTTTAGGAGTCATTGCTTCGGCTGTCGTCCAGAAGAGAGGATTGTCTTTCGGGAGGTCGGCCCCTAGTCCGTGGAAGGAGACAGAAGATCGCGATGCCGGAGCTTCGGGATCTTTCGGCGGCAGAGGGGGTGGTGCGCTTGTTATGGAGGCCAAGGACACGGTCGACATGCTTGCAGCTGCATTGTTGGTCGCGTAGGGGAAGTAGCCTGATGATTTAGGGGTGATACTATGTCGCCAAGGTGGCAACTGGGACAAATACGGACCCGTAGGGACAGCAGTTGAGGCAGCGGGTAGCGCGGCAGATGACGACATTGGTCGCTCGGTGCCGTCTTGGAGGTGAATAAGCTCCTGGGGTATGGTCGACAAAGGCTTTGTCCCGGCCTGCTGGTTGAGAGACAAAGCCGAAACCTGCGGCTGGAGTGTTCGAGGAGCAGGAACGGCGGAAGGAACAACTTCGATCTCGCTAGAAAACGTTTGGCTCAGTCGAAGTTTCGGTTCTGTTGGCGCCAGGGGCTCCGGCTTGAGCTGCAAATTAGGAGTCGACGAGTTTCCTCCCAGGTACAAAGTCCCTGGCAGCTTCAGAGCGCTGGGCGGACTGTCTGCATCCCACCAGTTCCGCTGTTTGATCGGCTCCCAGTTTCGGATCAGGGGCTGTGAAGCGAGGGGTTGAAAGGTCGGTCGGGCATCATGAGGCAAGTCTTGGGTAGTGCTTCCACTGGCAAGTGGCCCTGATGTTGCTGCGTGAGAGGTGGTTGGCCTGTAAATGTCTGGAACCGCTCGTTGCACTGGATCGTAGATCTGACCGGTAGTGGCTTGCGAGGAAACCTTGAGGTCGCCGAACAAGAATGCCACTCCACTGTTGTCGAACGTGGTCATTGTGCTTGATGTTCGTGGCCGTGATGACTGAAAGGGTTCTTTTGAGCTGACTGTATCTTGCTGAAACTGTTGCTTGAGTTCGCTATACCGAGCTGGGACGGATGGGGTGACGCTTGTCGGTTGTAATTCTGCTGCGGGCTGGTTCGCGGGGGCTCCGGTCCCCTGGGTATCCGGAACGTGAGCGTTGTAGATGAACGGCCTCGAGGCAGGCTGTGTGAGCGAGGAAACAACGTGGGGAAGGGTAGTCGGCAGGGATAGTGATGCGTATTGAGGGGGAGATTCGTTTGTTGATCTTGTTTCGATCGCCGGTGGTGGAGAGACGGAGCTGGTAGACGCGGCGGGCGCTGTATTGACCTCACTTATAGGGCGGGGTGCCTGCTTCCTCCCGCCTAGCATCTCGTCGAGCAGCGCGACGTTTTCCCAAGCCACCATGGGTCGTGGCCCAGCAGCGGCGCTTCCCCCAGCTTTGGCGCCATCGATGAGCGGCGCGAAGAGCACCAGCTGCCGCAAAAAGTTGAGCTCCGCAATGACGGAGCTGTGCTGTCGCGATATCAGGGGCTGCTGGCTATCAAACTCGCGCGAGTCGACAAGCAACCACTCCAACCGGCCTCTGAGCGGTGTGTTTCCGCCGTGTATCTCGGGCCGCAGCTTGTCCACCAACCGTGCGACCTCCAGAAGACCGGCGCGGGCGTTCTCGATGATGGCATTCACGCGCGTGAGGATGGCGGGCTTCGACTCCAGCATGGGCAGGGCCTCATTGCGGAGCTTGATCAGGTCTTCGAGGTCGAAGTGGCAGGTGCGCACGAGTTCGATGCATCGGCGGACGGCGGCGGGAACTTGGTCGACTTTGATGCCGAAAATGACGAAGTGATAGGCAACCCTGAGAGATCCCACAGCTATTGCTGCCTCCATGGTAATGGGAATCGCGCTGCCCGCATCGCGAAGCAGGAGTTCGATCTTGCTTGCTCGTGCGGGGATCGAGTGAAGTTGGGAGCGCACGAGTTGGAGACGGGAGGGGTTCCGCTGGGAGCAAGCAAGGATCGGCGGTCGCAGGGTCGCAGTGCCGCAGCCGCTTGAAGAAAACAGGTTTAGTGCTCTGCTTGGGGTTACCTAGAATAGCCGGGGGCGCAGGGTCTGGGTTCATCCCCTGAGTGGCAGGAAGTGCAAAAGTGCCCTGCGCGAGGTTGGTGTCCGGACAGGGCATTGCGGACATAGCAGGTCGCGATTCGCTCCTCGAGACGACGAAGTTAGACCCGAAGATAGGGCCATCTCCAGCCTCCGCGGGGGCGCGAACGACTCGATTCTAAATTCTCGCAGAGGTGTTATGATAGCTGCAGGCAACGACCCGACTTTCTGCGCGTTGCAGGTCTGGGCTTTGAGCTGAACGGTCACCAGCAGACGGTGGAGATTTGCAGCCAATCTCTCGTGGTGTTTTCAGAGCCTTGCCTTGCAGGCCCACAAATAGCGCATCCTGGGCAAGAAGTTCCCCGACCCAGTGTCTTCGCACGGTGGAGGGAAAGTGCGCTGAGAAAGCGGGAGCGCCAGCGTTCCGTGGTGGATCAACAGAGCCTCAAGTGGAAAAGCGTCCCGGGAGGACAGCTCACTAGGATGGATTAGGCACAGATAATCTAACAACCACGCGAAAGCGGGATAACCGCAGTCTTGGAATCGACACCCCCCCGCCATGCCTTCGTCAATTGACGCGCTCAGATCAACACAGTCTGTGGTTGCACCACTTGCTTCGGGACTGGATATGGCGTCCCGTCCTTATCGGTGACCTTGACGAGCCCCGCGCAGACCACAGCAACGCGCCCGCCCGTGTTCTGGTTCAGCGCATGCACGAACCGCCATTCGCTTGGCTGCGAGAGCAGCACGTATCCCAGCTTCGTCGTCTCGGCAATGACTGCTTGCAGATGACTCCGCTGCTGTGATCGAGCTCCCTCGTCGCTGGCCACAAAGTAACCCAAGAATGTATCCAGCGCCTCCGACAGGGCCGCTGCCTGCGGAGTCACGGCGGCGCTCGACGTCGGAAGCGGTGTGCGCTGGCTGCGCGCGGGATGCAGCAGGAAAGCTGAGAGTGCGCGCCACTGGTTCAGCGCAGAGGATGTGACTGCAGGGATCGCAATTGTTAGCCCTGACGAGCAAGGAACTCCATGACACTCACCTTCTGTCTTGTCTCCAGCCTCCTTTGGTGGGATCGATCTGAGGAACGCAGCGAGCGGCGCCGGAAGCATGGAAAGCGCACTTCGCGAGCTGACGTCGACACTCGTAAAGAGAACCTGTGAGATGACATGCTGGAGCGCGACATGTCGGGTGTTCGGTTCGAGGGCGAGCTGCGCAAGCGCGTCGGGTGCCAGACTGCCTCCATTCACGACCCCCAGCTGCACCAGCGACGCGGCGAGGACGCGAGGGTCTTCCTGGACTGGCTGGAGGTGGTAGTTGTTCTCGACATGTTGCTGGATTAGTGTTCCAAGAGATCGGAGCTCTGAAGCGATCTCCTTGTCGGGGCTCGAGTCTAGGAGGAACTTTTCGAGCTGGAGCTTGGTCTCAACGGGAGATGAAGCGGGATAATACGCTTTGGAGTCGTCGGAGGCGCCGGCGCCGTTTTGCTCGGCCTGTTTCCTGCGCCGGAGGAAGAAGAACGCGATGGCGAAGCCGAGGAGCAGACCAGCGATCAGGCAGCCGACCGCGGCTCCAGCAATGGCTCCGGTGCTGACACCAGACGATGAATTCGATGACTCTGGCGAATCATTTTCTCCGGTACTTTTAGGAGGTAGTGGGCCAATCGGTCCTGTGCCCGTCTGCGTCGCGGATGCTATGATGGTGCCTGAAAGTGCTTCTCCTACGTCTAGGGGTAGATATGTTGGCGATGGTTCGCTTCCGGGCCAATTTATATATGTTCCATGAGCAACATTTCCCGAGACCGTTGAGACGCTAATCGAAGCAGAGAAAGTGATGGTACCGGTCCTTGATTTGTCCGCCGCAATAACAGTCACGACTTTCGAGGCGACGACAATGGCTGGCGGGTACGTTGTGAGAGCCGTGGTATTCGGGTTGTCTGCCATTGTGACGCGCAGGCTTCCGCCCTGGAGTCGTGCTTTGGAAAGAAACACCAAGAGGATCTTGGCACCGGTCCCTGTGGATTAGAGGGAAAAGATGGGAATGGGATGGGTTAAGAGTGCGTTGGGAACCAAGCATCGCATCAAGCCGGGGAAGGGGAGCCATGCCCCACCGTGCTGGTTTAAGAGGTGATCGCACCGTGCAAGCGCCCAGCCGCACCGCCCCTGTCGAGCTAGATGAGAACCCCGGCCCTGAATTGCCTGACACCCATCAGGCTCCAGGCTCCAACCTGAGTTGGTGGGTGCGCCATCCAAGCAGGGCGCTGTTCTGGGCCCAATTGACGAGTGAGGAGGCAGGACAGGGGGTCACATCCAGTTTAACCCGCCCCGAGTTTGCAGCCAGTCGACATCCCGCGTGTGGCTGGGCGTATATGTATATGCAGCAGCACTGCAACTGTGGGAGGAAACGATTGGGGGTAAGCGCGGACAATTGAAATTCCTTCTCGTTTACCAGCTGTCGGGAGTGAGGCTGCATCGAGTTTGTGACACTCCCGAGATCAAGTGAGCTCGACATCACATCATCTGGGTATCGTAGACCAACACACCTCTTGGGATACACGGCGGGGCCTCGCCGGAGGAAGACAAGATGAGCACCGAAGTTCCGGATATCATGGTCGCCGTCGACCTGGGGACCACATACACAGGTGAGCTCCTCCTCTGAGAGCTTCTTGCAGCCATTCACACCCTCAGGCGTGGCATGGATGACCCCGAGGACACCCATCCAAGTCATTAGCGACTGGCCCGGAAGCGGTGATCGCAGCGAGAGAAAGGTGCCAACCACGCTGATCTACCACGGCAACGGCGCGCTCTCATCCTGGGGCTTCATGTGCGCCGACGACGACGACACCATGCCGGGCAAGATCAAGCGCGAGTTCTTCAAGATCTTCATGGAAGCCGATACCCTCGCCAGCGCCCAGCAGCAGGGGCTGTCCAGCGCACCGGCATCCACCCTTGAAGCCCAGCACTTTGCCACCGACTACCTCCGCCAGATCTACCTCCACGTCAAGGAGAGCATCGAGACGGAGATCGGTCGACGGCACATTGGCGGGTGGAACGACATGAGCGTCGAGTTCATCTTCAGCGTACCGACGACCTGGACCGCCATCCACGTCGTCAACACTTTCAAAGACGTGATTCGCAACGCGGGCTTCGGCACCGAAGGCATACGGCACTCCGCGCAGGTCGATCTCACCGAGGCTGAAGCAGCTGCAGTTGCCACGCTGAAGACGAGCGCGGTGGCCTTCGACATGGGGAGCGTGTTTCTCACCGTCGACGCCGGCGGAGGCACCACGGACCTCGCCCTGATGCAGGTAACCTCGGCAAACCAGCAGATTCCGCAGATGTCGTCGATGCACCCGGTGAGTGGCGTGGGAATCGGTGCGTCCGTCATTGATCGGCTGTTTGTACGTCTGGTCACGCAGCGTATGGCGGCGTATCCGGAGATTGCGGCCGCGCTGCCCCCTGACTACCCGATGAAACTAGCCCGGAGCCACCAGTTCCGGACGCTGAAGCACAAGTTTGGCGAGAGGGCGTATATGCAGCCGATGTTCAAGATTCCGATGGAGGGTGTTGCGCATCATTTCAGCCATCCCGGGGTTGGGATCGAGAATGGAAGGATGCTGTTCAGCGTGTGAGTGTCAGTCGTGATGTGTGAGCTTGTTGAGGAGCTGACAGAACCAGACATGAGATTCAGTCGCTCTTCGATCCGCAAGTCGAGGGCATCGCCAAGAAGATCATCGAGGAACTCGACTGGCTGAGGGATAACGGTCACCCCCAACAAGTCGTATGTCCAGCGAGATCCCGTGCGCAAGGAGTTGCTAACGCGTCCAGCAACACATGATCCTCTCCGGCGGCCTCGGCTCGTCCGCCTACGTTCGTGACCAGCTCCAGCAGCGCTTCATCAATTACCCCCACCCCAACGCCAACCACGTAGCCGTGATCCCCTGCAGCGAGCCTCAGCTGGTGGTCGTGCGGGGCCTCCTCCTAGACCGCCAACAGCGCTGGCAAACCGGCGGCATCGCCTCGGTCCTCGCAACTCGAATCGCCCGCGCCAGCTACGGCGTCATCGTCCGGGAGGCCTACTCCTCCACCATCCACTTCAACGAGGAGATCCGCGCGGACCAGTACGAGCCGGGCAAGAAGTGGGCCATGAACCAGATCGAGTGGTTGATCAGGAAGGGCGAGACGATCGATCCGAACCGGCCGCTCGTCAAGTCCTTCCAGATTCGCCTCGCCGGCGGGGATCTCACCAGGGCGTGGAACACCAAGATTGTGATTTCCCACAACGAGCCGAACTTTCTCCCGAGGAGCATGAAGCAGCGTGAGTTTCTCTTCTTTCATTTTCTGGAATAGTGCTGACGAGTAGCAGAGGGCGCTACACAAATCTGCGAAGTGAAGAGCAACTTGGAGGGCGTCAAGCAGGAGGAGCTGGTGCACAAGTATAAGCGGGGAACGTGCTTCTCGAGGGGGTATACCTTTTACATCTGTCAGTTTGACGTGCGGGTGATTATTGCGCCCGCGGATCTGAGGTTCGAGCTGTGGTTTGGCGGGCAGCGGTTCAGCGGCAATCATGAGCCAATATCCGTTACTTGGGACGAGGAGGGAACGAAGGTGAAGGGGTAGCGGGGAGTTGTGAAAGGGGAGGTTGAGGGACCAGGAGATGGAGCGTTGGGATGGATGAGCTGTGCGACCGCCATGGCTGGACGGAAGATTAAGGTTTTCCAGCAAGCAGTCAGCTGCCTTGCCGTCCGATCTTAGCTCTGAGGTGGGCTGGGCAGTCCGAGTGGAGTATAAAGGCGGGTAATAAAGTTTGATAGTTCGAACTGGTCTTGCTGTCGTAGCATAATTGGGAATGCTGAAGCTCTCTCGTTGTCCGAGGAGCGGAAGATGCAGGTTCAAGTCCAGCCCGCAGCGCAGGTTTTTTTTTTTTTTCCATCTTTTCTCTCCCCCCTTTTGACTTCTCATCCACAGTTCTCCTTCATCCTATATCCTTTCTACCCTACCTAGGCTATTTCTTTTTAGTACATATCTGTTTTTCCAAGCCTCGTACTAGGAGACTGGTAACATGGACCTGCCGCTGTGTTATCCGATCTCAGCCCGGGAGCGGGGCTGAGAAGTCCAACGGGGGATATGGGCGGCCCAATCGGACCTTTGTGGTACAGAACTGGTCTTGCTGTCGTAGCATAATTGGTAAATGCGTGAATCTCAAAACATCGGGCTCCGACCTGGGCTCTTAACAAGAGCGCAGGATGTGTGAGAGGAAAGATGCATGTTCGAGTCCGGCCCGCAACGCAGTTCTGTACTGGGCACAAGGTTTTTTTTTTGGGCACAAGGGGTGTTTTTCTTCTTCTTTGTTCTTTCTTTCACCCATACTTCGGCTGGAGATGTTGCGTGATGTACTAGTGTCCGAGCCTTGATGGCATTTTATTTCATGGATCTTGACCGTCATGTGACAGAGGGGCTAACTCGATGATTGGTGCAGCAAGGCTGGTTCTCGAGAGGAGATCCATGGCAGGCACGGCAGGCAAAGGATAAGCAATGGCAGGATCTCAAAGATTTTATCTGCAGCTAGTAACCCTACAAGTCTAGTCACATTGTGAACATCAGTTTCCTTCGCAGCCACGGGCTCTGCTCTTGCAGTCCCGGCTCGATTCGTCTTTGACGTGGAGGCTGGCGTTAGACTCGCATGCTTATTGGCGGAGTTGGCAATGCTGCGCCTTCTTGGCTCGCCGGTCGCCCCCCGACGAGGAACACCCATCTACAACGTTGACTTGAGGGACCACAGATGGGATGAGAATACTGAGTCAGCGAAACCGGCAATATCGCATGTCCCTACGCTTGCTCTCGCTGGTAGTAGGGCTTGACAACAGGTGCATGAAAGCCAGGGCTTGCCTGTGTCGATGCCAGGTACCGTGACGTGGGCAGGTGTGGCTGCCGCTTGCAACAACTCGCAAATGTGGGACTCCGCTTGACTTCTAATGGTTTACGGGTGCCTGCCGCATCGTCTGGGATTTGCAAAGCCAGAACCGATAGCGACCATCCTGCTCTCAGCCCGGAGGCGGACTTGAAGCCTAAGCGGGGCAGCTACCTTACCTATATAGCAAGCCCTAATGGACGCTTTCGACACAGAACTGGTCTTGCTGTTGTAGCATAATTGGTAATGCTTTCGGTTGAAGCTAGTTGACCTTGAAAAGAGGGACTGAAGCGTACGAGATGCAGGTTCGAGTCCGGCCCGCAGCGCAGTTCTGTTTTTTTTATCCCTCTTTTTTCCTCTTTTCGCTTGTTCCGCTCCTTCCCTCCCATACTCCCCTATCTTTTTGCTTGGAGCGCATTCTCCTTGCTTAGCATGGTACTGTACAGACTGAGCCGCATTATTATCCCCTGTTGCAAAGCCTAGAAGGCTCAAGCCGGAAGTGTTGCATGATGCCATCTTCATTCTTGCGGACCAAGGAAGGACATGGCCACAAACCGGATCGCCGCACCGCAGCGAGACTGAGGGCTGAGAGGAGGGTCATTGAAGGCTTATTGCAGAAGCCAACTGGGTCAGCTTGACGCTTTGGACAGCGCTGGACACAAGAGCCACATTGCTCCGTTTGTTGAAGTTGGGTTGATTGGAAACGTCCGGCCAAGAAATGACTCAATCGGCCCTGGAGACTTGATCAGATTTATACGCCAAGCGGCCTGGGGCTTCTTTACGTGCAGAAAGGCGGCAAGAGGTTCCCGGTGCCTTATTCCCAGCAAGCGATTCCTTCAGATACTGCAAGTAGGACTCGGGTGTAATTGGCTGGCGTGGAGGGGCAAGACTCTGCGGCTCTTGCCTCTGATGAGTTCTTTAGAGCAACTCTGAGAATTAGACTGGTAGGTATTATCTTCATTCATTAGTGGGAGTTACGAATCTGAACTGATGGCGTCCATGTTCAAGTGGCGACAACTGTTACCAACCTCCAAGCATCCCCAGTCCCAATACCAACCCCGTGACCACCATCCCCATCGAAATCCTTCTCCCCTCCCCTCTATTCTTCTCCGCATCCTTCTTATTCTCCGTATCCTTCTCCTCCTCAACCTCCGCCAACGCCGGCTTCACCCCACTAAACGTAAACCCCTTCCCCGTGCCCTGCCCATTCGGCGCCACGCACGCCACATTCACCAACCCTTCCCCATCCTTTTCCCCCTCAACATCCACCAACACCGTAACAAACGGCCAATAATTCAACACCATCCTGTCCCAAAACTCCTTGACATACTCCGTCGAATTCGCCCTATCCCTCCCGCTCCGATAATACCACCCATCCGTCTCCGTCACGCTCCCATTCAAATACCTAACGGGAACCCCCTGGTAACTTCTCGTCGCGCTTCCCGAATTCCCAGGCCCGTTCTCCCCGCACTCATCCGGCGTGTTGAGCGTCGAGCACGCCACCCTCGAGCCGAACGGACTCTCCTTGTCCACGACCTTCCAGCTGCGCTTCGCCTGCTCTTCCAGCTTGGACAGGCAAGCGGGGGACAGCCAGCCGGCGCAGGATCCGTCTTGTGCGAGGGGCTTGTTGGATGGGTTGTTTACTTCTCCGCGGAGGGGCTCGCCAAAGTTCCAGAGGCACATGCCCCAGGAGGGGTGGGCGTTGACTTCCTTGGTGTTTTCTGATGTGGAAACGAGAAGAGAGTTAGGGGCTTTGAGGACGGAGGCGTAGCCGAGCATGGATTCGTCGCGGTTGGAGAAGCCCGGGTCGGGGATGTCGAGCATGGCGAGGGAGAGGGTCCATCCTTCGATGGGGCCGCCGCCGGGGTAGGGCTTGGAGATGTCGGGAAGGGGGAGGGAGAAGGTGCCGGTGGCGTTGGAGGAGGTGAGGTAGTTGAGGAAGGTGGTGGAGTTTGCGTCGTAGGGGCCGACGCGGGAGTCGGAGGCGTAGCCGCCGAAGCCGGGGCCGGGGAGGCGGGACATGATGAGATGTGCTTGTTCTGAGGTGTGAGAGGTTGACCTGTAGAGAATGGAGGTACTGGGCTGATGCTGTTGGCAGGTGACGCGAGTAGATACACGCTTAGATATCTCTCTCCAGGTTACACGGGCCTGCTCTGAGTAATGGCTTAGCTAGCTGTAATTTGGCCAAGCGATGAGGCGAAGCTAGTAGCGGGGCGGTAAAATGCTGGAATGGCCAGGCCGAATCCTTCGAGGGCGAAGGAAGCCTGGGGTAATTGCTAGCGGCCGTTGAGATTTAACCGTCTTGGAGCCGCTTGACGATACAACCTTGGCCCGCTCGGTCCACATCGCGACTGGAAGCACCGGGTGCTCTCCGAGCGGCTACAAGGTCATTGTAGTGGTCGTTGAACAAAGGTCTTTGCTCTATTCTCTATTAGAAAGTCGTAACCGAAACCAAGGGGTATCCGAATTTTCATGTCCGTTCCATGACCAGAGCTGGCCACTGTAATGCAATGCAATCCCTTTCCGAATCCGAGCCGTTGTAACTACAGCATGAGAGCCGCCAACACTCCTAAAGACACAAAACTCATCCCAATGGCCTCCCTCGTTGCCCCATTTTCTTTCGCCTTGGGCACGCCCGTCGGCGACACCTCCGGTTGCCCCGTGGCCAGCGGAATTCCCGGCGCGTCTCTCTCAATTTCAATAACATTCGACCTCGTCGCGTTCATGTAGCTCTGGGCAAGCGCCACACGGTCATTCGTCAAGTCGTACACGACGTACGCTGACCTCAGGAACGTATCACCCAGCAGGTGCACATCTCCGGCTGCCGAGGTCATGATTCCAAGGCTGCAAACTCGGTCCCTGGGGAATGGAAGCTTGTCCATAGGGAGGGCGCCCGAGTCCACGTACTGCTGGATATCGTTGAAGATGATGTCTGCGATGGAGACTTTGATTTTGGGTCCGTCTGCGCCGCCGAACTGGTACTCGATAGACAGGTTCGGGTCCGTTTCCAGGATGCCGCAGTCGACGTAGACGAGGGGGGCTCTCACGCGGAGGGAGTGGTCGACGGCGTTGAGACGAGCAAACAGCGGGGCCGTGACCTCGGGCGGGAGATAGGTGTAGGTTGTGCCCGAGTCGAGGATAACGGGAACTCCGGAATAGGGAATGAAGTTGTCGGAGGTGCCGGAAACGTCCGAGGTGGTGCTGAGTGAGGTCAGGGAGACGTTGAAGTGCGTGATGTGGCCGTAGTCTTTGTCTGGCAGAGTAGGGACCGATTTGAGAGTTCCGGTGAACTTCTCGGTGTCGATGCCGCCAAAGAGAATGGTGCCAGACTTGGCCTCGAGGTCGTTCTGTGAAGGTTAGCGGGGCCCCACCACAACAGACGCAAACCTACCAGATACAAACTGTACGCCTTGATGCCAATCAAGTCCTGGTTGTACATCTGGTCGATGATGCTGGGATAAATCTCCTCGGCCACCGAGTTGGTGTTGTAGCCAATTCCCAGCATGCCCCACGAGCTGGTGGCCTTCTTTGCCAAGCCCATCTGCACCTCGGACACGTTGAGGCCGCCGACGTTGATGTGGTCCAGGAAGAAGTCGCCCTGGGCACCGGATCCGTCCATGTACTGAATCTTGAAGTTGTTGATGCTCAGAGTCTCATAAGTCGAGCTCGCAGTCCGGTCGAATGTGTCCTTGCAGTTCCCGTACATCGACTGGAGAACCGACAGGGTGCACAGGTCGGCCGATTTTGACAGCAGCCAGACGTCGGTGCTGCCCGTGTCGAGATGAAGGCTCATCTTCTGCCCCGGGGTGCCAACTTCCACCTCGGCAAAGTACGCCCCGACCGTCAAGTTGTTTCCGAGCTCCTCGTGAAAAGGCGCGCGCACCGTCCCGCGGCGGCGCACCGGGAGGCCGTCGGGGGCGGATTGCCGGTGGATCGTCATCGGCACCACCCGCCGTGCGGTGGCGGCGGCGGCGATCAGCGCCAGGAGGAAGCCGACGGAGAGCTGCATCTTGTCAATGTCGGTCGCGCGGCGGGACAAAGCGGCGCGAGAGGGGAAGCGGGCAGAGCGGCCTTTTCAGGCCCGCACGAGTTGCGGCCAAGTCTACAAAGAGTCGCATCCACGTGAAGGTCGAACCTGGTTCTCGGTGTGTCGGTGGATTCGACACGCCAGCTCAATTTCGCCTCTCTAATCAGCAAAACGGGGCGGGAGAGCTCCGTTGGAACAGCCGGATTGCGTTAGCGGGGCTGACGACGTTACGCTAGCAAAGGGCCTAACAGGGGTCTGGACCGCCTGGAAAACCGCGCCAATCTCAAACTGGCCAGCAGCCAAGATGCCCAGACGGAACAGATGGCGATGCGGGCATATCGGAGCATGCAATCCCCGCTCCAAGAGCGGATGTAACTGTCGCCTCCGCAACCTCGCATCGCCGTGCATGTGCTTCGTGATGGAGCTGAATTTCGGGAAGCCCTGATGAGATGAGTTCGGTGGAGCGTGTTGAAGAAACCAGGTCAAAGACACAACAGAAAGCTTCAACAATACCAAGGATCTCTGAGATATGGGAGGCGCCTCGTTTGGTTTGTCAACAAATAGATCTCAATTACATTGTCTGGCTGTTACCCTCTGACGTCAAAGTTGCTTGTCTCTCCCGGATCAAAGCCTTTGTTCGCGTCCGTCCGCCATTACCCTCGTTATCAATCTTGCCTTTGTCTTCACTCCCGGGACATCAACTTGATCCCGTGGCCTCTCGATGCGCCGCCTCCAACATGCCTCTCAACGCCGGAATCGCCATGGGCGACTCAACCCACGCAGAGTACGTATGCATCAGCGCCAGCTGAGCCTCATCCCACGACCCCGCCGAGTACGGGCCCGGCATCTCATTCAGCTCCTTCTCCCCCGGCAACAACACCATCCTCCAATAATGCTTATTGTACCGCCCGATAGCATTGTACAACCCTTCCAGACCTGCCGCCAGCGCCTCCATCTTGGCCTTGATAGTCCCTACATCCGCCAACCACTCGGGATGCCTCTCCAACACATCTCCCGCGTTCGACTCTTTCACCGCCGCCAGCACCGCCTCGACGCTCAAGTCCGGTCTCTTCTCCCTCAACAGCAACGCATCCTGCAACGACCCCATCAACCGCATCTTGATCAACGTAACCGTCGCGGTCTGGTCCAAATTCAGATAAATCGCCCCCTCCTTCGTCCAGTCCTCCACCCCCTCTGTGACATCCGCCCCCTTCGAATCCAGCATCGGCACCTTCACATCATTCCAGTCAAACCCCTTCTGATTTCCCACCCTTTGATACCACGCACAAAAATCATACGCCTCCTGATCTCTCCCCAACCTCACTAACAACCCCGGCACGGACCGCCTCACCCCTTGCCTATCCCCCCGATCGAACTTCATCACCTCCTGATACACCGCCAACGCCTCCTCTATACCCTGCAGCCGCCACGACCGAATCAACATCTCCGCGTACGCATACCTCGCCTGGAGCCAGCTGCGCGGCACCTCATACATCCAGAAATTCCCCACATGGTCGGACGTGAACGCGTCCGCGTCGGCAGCGAGCATCTTCTCCTTGATCACCTCGGCCTTTTTGAAGTGCGTGCTCAGCGTCTTGCACGTCGACTTGTGCGTGGGGCGATCCTGCACCTGGTGGTCGCGGCCGCAGTAAAAGTAGACTTTGCAGGCCGAGCAGCGCAGGAGGGCGTCTGTTTTCTTGCATATTTCGCAGTGCTTTGGGATGACCTTGGGGTAGATGTCTTCAACGTGTTTGGGCTGGGGCTCGGGCATTTTGGCGTTCGATGTTGTCGATGCTGCTCGTGAAGGTTGAAGGTTGAGAAGGGGAAGCGGTGAGATCAGGGAGGTGAAAATCGATGTGGCCTGTGCGTGAACTGACTCAGGGAGGCTTGGCATAGCAGGCGGAGACAAACTTTGACATGACAACGCCGACGCTGAGCGAGAGGGCGAACATGGAGAGCCAGAGTGAGTTTTCTGGAGCTAGTATCCCGATCGTCTCACGTTCCCCTGAACTAGATGACTCAATGTCTCGTCCAAGGTGTGTGGGAAGCTTGGAGGTTACTGCGTTCATAGCGATTGGCGCAGGGGTTCTGAATGTATCCGTAGCAGAGAAGAAGTGCGTGAGGTCAAGACCTTGGTGCAAGGCTGCAAAGGCTTCACTTCGCTCACTTAGAGAATGGGGTCGCCAACTTAAAAACACAAGCAAAGGGTCCACGGATGGGGACACGGATGGTGACGGTTTGCAGAATTGTGACGGGCCTGACCCGTGATAGGCTCAAACCAAAAGCGGGAGAGCACACTAGCGAAAGACTGCGTCTGTGTGCGGAGACGTCGTTGTCTGGATTGGGATCATAAACACAGCAGGAACCTGAATCCGAGCTTCGAGTCCGAGCCGCCCCTCGGAGAAAGGCTCAACGTTATCTGGCGGCAATCACAACGCAGTCCTAAAAAACCGACATCGGGGCATATGCCATATTAGCTGGCCCTCGGGCATTACTCTCACTAAAAACAAGGGATAGCACACTGTCGTTCTTCCATCTTCCTATCATGGACAGACCATGATTCACCAATCAGATACATGAAATCGACCAAAATCCCTCCTCACTGCATCCATCGAACATCTCAAATTGCAAAGGCCGCAATGCCAAGGCTGAGGATGAGAGCTGTCATGGACCACTGTGACTTGACGCCAAGGCCGGTGATTGTAGGCGCAGGGGCTGGTCCTGCCGGGCTCGGATCTGAAGAGTTGCCGACAATGACAACTACGGAACCGCTCGAGTTGGATGTTGTGCCGTTGGTGACCACCACGGGCACCTGTTCCGCGGCGTTGGTGATCAAGATGCACTGGCCATCATGGTCAGGATCATAGTGGACAGTGAACACCGTCACCGAGCTGGTGCATTGACTGGCGACATCGCGCTTGGAGGGTTGAAGAAGCCGATTGGCTGTGGTGATCTCATCCTCGACCGACAACCCGAAAAGTCCAGTCTGGGGATCGTACTTGGCTTTGGCCGTTGCACTACCAGCGATGTGGGCGGGAACGAAGGGCGGATTGGTGCAATCGTCGCTAGAATGAGACGTGATGTAAGGCATGTTGACGGCGATGCCATAGCCCTTGGGCAGGATGGGGGCGCCAGCAGCTTTGTCGATCATGGACTGGACGAGGCTCGATGCAAGATGGGCGTTGATGGTTGCTGGGTCATCGAGTCCAGCCTTGGTGCTCGAGTTGACCCACTGGTAAGGCCTCGCATCCGTGTTGGCACTCGAGAACGAGATTGCAGGGACTCCACGCTCGATGGCTGCGATGATTGCACCGAGTGTGCCAGCAACCGTGTACACAAACGGGCCGACGGTCCATCCAACGTTCGGGCCGGAAATGACAAGGTCGGGCGTGTGGAATGTGCCAAAGGTCGGGAGAATGTAGTCCAATGCCACGAGGATCTGAGCCGCCTGGGTTCCGTTGTAGTACCAGATGTGGTCATCTTGGGGATCGGTGCCGATGGACGAGGATCCAGCTTTGACGATACCTGGAACGGGGGTTAGCAAGAAGTCTTGTGCGAAGTCATGCAAGAGGAAATACTCACCCCACTCGCTGTCCGTCGTCAGCTTTGGGTTCGTGGTGAAGAATGTCTGCTCGCCCACTGCCGACGGGTCGGTAACAGGGGCAACGATGTAGCAGGCGTGTCCCTGGGACTTCAGCTCTCTGTACAACTCGCGAATGTTGGCAGTGGCGAATCCATCGTCGTTCTATGCATTCTGTTAGCTGGGGGAGTTAAAGATGCAGAGAGGAGGCGCGTACTGTGAGGAGAATGTTCAGACCGTGAGAGACACTAGCCAAGGCAGCCCAGGCTGCGAGAATGGAGTGCCTGCGCATTTTGGCGGTTGAGCAAAGACAAGTAGACGACGGAGAGGTGAAGATCTCGACCGCGGCGACTGGGCGAGAATGGACGCGAAGTTGGCGGGATGAGTTGGTGTCGGGGGGAGGATTTGTGGATTGAAGCTTGGAAGAATTTTCTTGGACTTGGGCTCTAATCTTGAGTGGAACGATATCGTCATCCTTGTGAGGGCAGGACAGGAGGAAGTCGCTCTGCGGCTGGAATGGTACGATTTCACAAACTTTCTTGTTCTTTGGAAAGCGCGCTGGAGTTCGAGAGCACACTCCGATCCAGCAGGTGGGGCCGAGTGCTTTCCAAACTACCACGCAGGGCCGTTATCCACGGTGCGTGTATTCAGTTGCTGAAGCTCACCCCCTTCATTGCTTCTTTTATCCTCACAGGACTTCAAGCGACTGCCAGATGCGTGGCTGTTATCCTCTAGTGGAAGGCAATCTGCGCGTACAGAAGGAGACCCGCGTTGTAGCTTTGAACGATATCTTGGGTCGGCCCGAACCCGGGCCCGGGAGTACCATCACTCACCTGCCACGACGACATCGCACCTCGGCTTCTCTTGACCACCGATTGCGAGTTGATGATTTTCTTGCTTATTATGTCTTTCCTCCCCAAGCCTTGTGCCTGTATGTACATGATCACACCGAGAGATTGCCTCGTCAGAGACAAGCGTCACCCTTGGAAGCTTCTCCTATCTTCCAATCGAGCCCGCGACCCCCAACCGGCATTACTCAATCAGGAGCAGGTGCTCCATAGCTGCTTCGCGAATGTCTTCCTTCCAGCCGTTCATCCTCTAAAAGCCGAGAGCCTGGTTGAAAGCCTCAGCAGTGGTGGCGTCCTTGGTTCCCAGACCGGCAACAAGGTCTTGGGCAGCAGCGCAAGCGTCCTTGGCAGCCTGGTTGGCGTTGCACACGTTGGTGAGCTGGTCGCAGACACGGTTGGTGATGATGTTGGGGTTCAGGGCGTCCTGTTGACCCTGGGCGACAAGGGGGTCGACAGGCAGGAAGGTGCCCTCGTTGGCGCCACGCCCGGCACGGCCGAACTCGAAGCTGATCTCGGGGCTGCAGTCACCAAAGTCGGGGGCAGCGTTGGCATTGTTGTTGTTATTGTTATTATTATTGTTGTTGTTCTGGCGGACGTCGATGACGGCAGCAGAGGCGGCAGCCGCAAAGAGAGCGAGGACGAGTGTCTTGGCGTACATTTTGAAGAATGGAAAAGACCGGCTTGCGGTGTTGATGAATATTTGCAGAAAGAAGGAAAAAGTTCACAGAACTTGCGTCAAGAGATCAACTCTGAGAGAATGGAATTGCTGGTTGGCTGGCTGGGACGAGAAAAGGACAAGCCCGGATGCGATGGCTTGGTCGGTTTATAACTGGTTCGCCCTCGCTCGGCGGATCAGATGAACCGCACATCACCCAGTCCAGGGAGCTGCTGGAAAAGACGCCGAGCATCGTTCTGGATCTCGCCTAGCGCGGTGATCACACTTGCATGGAGGTGTTTGCGGGGGTGAGTGATCGGATGAGACGGAAGCTGACGGCTGGTGATGTCTTGGCGATCAGGCAGATTGCCGATGACAGCTCGGCCAGTGCCGATCTCTCGCCTGGAAATGTCTGAAAGCGGCACTGCAGTTGCAGAGGTGTTGCCGGCTGCAAAAGCGCCCCGAGGGCCCTAGTGTTTTTGGGGGATGCCGTCCAGGTCAAACAGTCCGCGCGGCCTTGGCAAGGTTACATTGGTGGCGGCAAACATCTGCGACACCACCTCGTTTGATGCTCGGCCGTCAGATCTGCCGAGATCCAGATCTCAAAGTCACGGCTTTCGATTGCTATGTCATTGTTTGTTGCTGGCACAGGCACTTTAGGCCAGACCATACAGGTATTCTGTGGACATGTAATATTTTCTCCTCCATTCCACCGTGTCTGGGCATAAACTCGTTGCCTTGACTTGTTTCTCCACCCAGGCCATCTCCCTCTCCTCTTCCAAGCCAGTCGCTTGGTCTTGAGCTTTCTTTGTCAATCGCACTTCCCGCCCGGACATGCACGCCCTTATTGGAGCGTCAATCTCCTCGCCACTGCTCGGACGGGTCGTTCGCAAACCCTGACTTTGCAGTCTCTGGGCAGATGCTTGTGCATAAAAACAAGCACTGGCTTCAGGAGAAAATCCCTCATGGGTTAATATTTACTTTTAGCGTCCGACCCAGTGTGTATACCCACGTAACTCAAAGTCACTGATCCCAGGCCACTCAAGAAGCTTTCCCAACCAAATCGTGACCGGGGATCGGGCTTGAAAAAATCCACGCCCTCAACATATTCGATGTTGATGCGGATGTTCTTTATCGACGACAAGTTGCTCAGAATGCCTGTTTGGGTGGCACGACCGGGAAAGGAGTTGAAGAGCCCAACCTTCTCGTACCCGATCACTGACTCCGACGTGGAAACCAGCGCCTTCCGTCCACATGTTACCAAGGGTTCCCACATGCGTAGATCAAACTCAAAGGTGTTGTAGCGGTAGAGAAAGTCCTGTGTCTCCTTTGACAGTTGGCGGCAGACTCGCAAGAGCGATAACTGGTTGGGCTCGTAGGAGGGAACTCCACTACGCGCAATTTTGAGCCAAGCTGGACGAAAAGCACAGAGATTCGGCTTCTCTGGTATGAGTGGTTCTGATGGCAACTTGAGACGCTGTCGAGATGGGAGGCAGGACTGGTAGATTAAGAGGCGAAGCTCAGCTGGGATGCTGAGCAGCGTAGGCGCCGGGGGCTTGGTGATTTCCATGACGGCTGCGTCGGTGATCGCTTCGTTTGTGCTGCGTATGTTAATTACCTATCCATTATCCAAGACTGCGTTCCAAGTGGGAAGATTCAGGGGCTCCGGGTTCCATTTAAGCACTTGACTTTTCTGGACGGGAGGTAGCCATGATACACCTGATAACCTGGAATATTTACTACCTTATGATGGGTGGTAGTATTTAGTCACCATGGAGGAAACGGAATAGTCTAGAATGGAGAGGGAGCTAGGAGCTTGCCTGGGCGAGCTGTAGTAATGCCTGGAATTAGTTTTGGCTCGAGGCGAATTCTTTCAACACAGTGGTTTGGTTAAGTGGCTTTTGATGGCTCGTTTTTGACGTGTTGAAGTGACAGCAGCGTCCAGGCCTTTGTTTGGTTGTGGAAACGACTGCAGGGTGTGATTCATGGCGGCTATTGTTTCCGAGTCTGAGGGAGCAACGGTGAACCCGTGCTTACAAAGATTCTGACCATCTAAAAACAACCAACAAAACAACTATCCTAGAGAAGAACCAAAAAACTTGGCTGGCTTTCCAAGATGTGATCACACATTCATCATCAGTGGGCATCCGCACCAAAACCCAGCCTGCTCAACGACCACACTGGTCCCATCTATCGCGCGGCCTGTCCACCAAGTTCCAGGTTTCGTCCGTGGCAAAAGCTACACTTTCCAGCGCCTGATACTGCATCCACACCAACCACCAACCTTCTCCACCAGATTGTTCCGGCAATAGCCGCATCGCGGCTGACAAGTAGCGCACCGATCTCCCTCCTTCCGAACCTCCACATTGCGGCACGTGGCGCACATTGGCTTTGCTGGCTCATTCCCTTTGTTGTTAATGTTGTTGCTTTTGGGGTTGCTCTCAGTCGGGGCTTTGCCGCGCTGCACCTCCCCCCTTTCGCTCCGCCCTCTTCTCATCGAGGTCCTTGCCGAGCCCCTTGCCGCACTTGCGGCATCACTCACCCCTCCCCCCCTTTCTACCTGTTCCCTCCTCCTCCTCCTGCAGATAGCGCAAAGCTGCCCGGCCTTCTCAACCATCCCCACGGAGCAACCCTCACACACGACTCTTCTTCTCTTTCTTGACCCGAGGAAAACCACTTCGTCATCCTCCTCCTCCTCTTCGACAGGAGCCGGAGCCGTGCTTCGCGGGGTCACACTCTCCCCCTGCCCTCCGCCTGCGCTCCTGCCGCCATACCGGCTACAAAGGAAGCAGATCTCGTCCTCTTTCCAGCAAATGAGCCTCTTGCCGCATCTGGGACAGTCGTAAAGCGGACAGTCGCCGCACCAGTAAACTCCGGGTGAATCCACGGGTGTCATCTCGCACTTTGGACAGACGTGCTTGAAGGGGGGCAACTTGGGAGGCGGCGGGCCGTCCTTCGGATTGAACACATAGCGGGGTGGTTTCAAGGAGGACGTCGGTTTCTTTGGCTCCTCAGGCTTGATGGGCTTCCTGGTCGGGGTGGTGTGTGTTGTGAGGGAAGCCTGGACGGCGGCTTGGGCCTGGTCTCTGAGGATCTCGACCTGTTGTTGCCTGTGGGGATCGGGCTGGCTCTCGAAGGAGAGGTCGTAGAGGAGGCGCTCGAGCCGCAGGTAGCGGAGCTCATTGTCGTTTGGGGCTCGGCAGGGGGTGCCTTCTGCGCGGCAGAGGATGCAGGGGTTTCCACAGCCGAAGATGGGAGGATGTCCAGCCCTAGGCTGGCAGGGAGCAACCTTGATACGACAGGCGAAGCAATCATTGTTCAAGAAGGTGTGGCGGTGCCAGTAGGACTAGGAATGGTTAGATATGCAATGTATCTTTGTTATCGTACTGTATTATCTCGAAATATTGGCTTTTCCTTTTGCCCCGGGTACCCCTGAGAGCCCTGTCAGAGGGCCTGTGTCAAGAGCATGAAGGCCTTGCTTCATAAAACTCATGGGTATATTGTCGCGCAAGGGGAGCTCTATGGCTTACGCAAAGCTGCTGATAAAGCGTTCAAGAGGCGTACGGGGTAAAGGTAAAGGCTAACATTGCGACATAATAGGGGTCTGCTAAGAAGAAATGAACGAACTTCGCAAGCTGGACAACCTGAAAGGCCACGTTCAATGTCCTACTTTGAAAGAGGCTCTTTACACCAGCAGCAAGATGCCATTTTGTCGCTGGCCAAAACAACTTGAGTTCAGGCTGTAAAGAAAGGGGACGTTTGGGGAAGTGAAAACAGAAGGAAAACTGGGCGTCTAGTGGCCTGTGAATTCTGCGCGGCCGTCTTAAGCGCAAGGCTGAGACCGCAGTATAATGAAAACAAAGCCCAAGATGTGAATGTGACGGGGAGTCTGTTGCAGTTTACCGGGAGCCCATTTATGTTTGTTGACGAGGCAATCGCGTCTTGGGCAAGTGGGGCTCGATCTTTGACCCGGTGACTGGTGAGGGCTTCAACCCGTCGCGTCATGACGCGTCTCGCACAGAATCTCCGTTTTGTTTATTGCCAGGGAATTCCATATCCATTCACTGGCGGCGTGGATTCGAGAGTCTTCCACAGCACAGGTTGCTGCCTGGTTATTTTTTCCAATGTTCCGTCTCGTTGAGGCAGCTCCTCGGGATATTCCAATCGTTGTGATTGGCATCACCACGAAAACAACGCCAACAACTCCCTTCATTTCAGCTTCACACTCATCCAAGGATCACTTGTGTTGTTGCTTTCGGGTTTCTGGACTATATAACTGGTCATTAGGACGGCAACCAAAGCTTCAGCAACGATTGGTCGCAGCGGTAAGAGCACCTCTTTGTCACGAACCTTCCCAGCACTTGGTATACTTACTCTATTGTTTGTCAGTCTCACCGCTTCTCGACACCTCCAGATCCTACCCTTTTCTTCTGAATCCTCATCGTTTCCGCCCATCCGTCGCCGAAATGGACGCTTCTACAAACATCCAAAAGAACTCCAAAGTGAACAGAGGACCGAAATTCCACCTCTTTCCCCGCCTCCCGACCGAGCTCCGCCTGATGATCTGGGAAGCATCGCTGCCTGACTTCGGTCCTTGTCTCTTCCCCTACCGGCCAGGATGCTGGAAAATAGAGCCCGCGCACCCAGCTTCCAACATACCGTCAATGCACTGGACACCTGAGGCCAGCATGGAACTGATAATCGCGCTACCAGTGATGCTCGCCAGCAAGGAGGCACGCTCCGCCGCTCTCAACTGGCTTCGCCGCAACAACCTCCAGCTCTTCTTCTACCCTCTCGAGCAATCGGACATTCGCTGCCTGTACCACTGCGTGGCTCGACCATTCGACCCTGAACACGACGTCATGTACGTTCCTGACGGACAATGGCTCCAGTTCAGAAAAGAAGCAATCCGACGGTTTTGGTACACAGGCTTACCACCTGTCTTGACATATCCGACACGGCTTGCCATCACCGAGAAGACCTTTCACAGAGGCTGGGCTGGAGTTGCGCAATTCCTCAAGCTTCAGGAGTTGTTTATCCTTCACCTTGACGAGACTTGGGCCGAGGGCCGCGAGTGGTGGAAGCACAAGTATTACTCGGGGCCTCTTCAAGAGTGTTGCAAGCTCAACATTGATAGCTCTGAGGAAAGACACTGGACAAGGGCGGACGGGTTGGTGACCAAGTTTCACGACATCAAGTGGGACGACATAGCCAAGGGTGAAGAGATGGCGCGGGAGAGCTTTCGTCGCATGACAAGTCACGCCTTTGGCGAGTTGGAGCGGGATGGGGGTTTCTCTGATCGATGCGACGTGTACAGAGCATGGGTGGTTAAGAAGTAGAAACACAACTATCTACAATCGACAGTGTGTCAGGTCCATTCTGCTACCTAAGTTCATGGTGGCCACGGTCCGTAAACTCGCCCGCTCTGCTTGTCGATGCAGTTGTAGAGCTCTCTGTAGATACTGTCCGCGACCCAAACCCAGGCAGATCGACTCCTGTAACTCCTATAACTTCTCCTGAGCTTTCTAAGCCCATATCGTCTTGCTCCACATCTGTGTCCAAGTTTGATTCCAGTTCAACAGTGAAAATAACATCGCCGTTCTCCTCTTCCGACTTGGCGTCCGCCTTCTTCTCGTACTCGGCCGCAAGAACAAGCTCCATCGGCAAAGCCGCTGTGAATGGGAGAGAAAAGGTTCCTTGCTCAAGGTCAGAGCACAGCTTCCTTGTCGATATGACCTCCTGAGTCGTGTTTGTCGTGAGAGTCCATGTGTAGCAACCGCCGGCACCTTGTCCATCAGGAAAGCGGTCAGTGATCGTAAAGGTCACGCTCTCGCCTGCTTGAGCTAGGTACGCGAACCGTCGCGTTGGGCGATTCAGCCCGAGAATTGATGCGGGTATGATGCCGCGCCGCAGCTTGATCGTTTCGCCCTCGCCAGCGTCGTCTACCGCTGTCAGGCCGTGGTCGAGGATCAGGTTGGTGAACTGTGACGCCGAGTTGGTGTTGTGGCGCTGGTTGATGAACGAAAAGGTGCCACCGGTCTTGAGCACCGCTGGAATTACACCGTCTCCCGGGGAACATTCCTGCCACTTCTTCTGCAGGACAAGCTCCGTTTCCGTGACAGGCGGCATGTTGATGCACCCGTAATGGACACGGATGCCCTTGGCTGCCGCCCGTTGCAGCTGAAGCAGGGTATCGCCCGCCCAGTCGTGATGCACAAACCCAGAAGTCAGCATCACAACAGCGCCCTTGTCCGTGTACGAATCCGGGAAAGCGTTGATGACCTCGTCGATGCCTAGAGCAAGCCCGCCGCCAATATTGGGCTGGCTGTCTGGGTCGTGAATCTGATCGACCTCATGCTTCGAAACAGGCGGCCCCGTCCATGGTGCGTTGACCTCGGTCGTCTCATCAAACTCCACGACGGTGACCTTGTCCGCTCCGTCAAATTGCAGTCTTGCCGTCAGAGCCTGCGCAATAGCAAGCCCAAGTTCATCGGCCCGACGCTCTACACTCGCCACAGACTTGTCGAGAGCAATCGCTAGTGCGTGGTTATGGCAGTTGTTCGCGGGGTCGTCCCGAACCAGAGAGCAGATCATCATGTCGCTGTGAACCGGGCCATATCGCTTGCGCAGCTCGGCACGGAAGTTTGTCCACACATCACGGGACGCTGCAACGGCAGCTTCGACGGCCAAGTGGAAGTTCTCAGGAACCGCTTCACTCCGCGGCGTGTCAGGACCGACGGAACCAAAAGATCCGTCCAGGTTGATGATGCCGTGGTCTTTTGTGAGCGTGTGATGGGTCACGCGGCCTGCGCAGTCTCCCTCGCCGGGTGTCTTATCGGAGAGAACGAAACATCCGGTGGAAAGGTTGTATGGGATCTGATCTTCGGGAATCGGTCCGGTCGCGCCGAGCTCGACGACAAAGGGCGCCCGGTCCGTTCGTGCAAGACCGGGTGGGTTGACATCGCTGATCGGCTGGTTGGGATCCTCCTTGTCCACCCAGTTGCTGTGGGCGTAGAAATCCTGGACACCGTGGAGCGCGCGCCCAAGCCCCTCGATAACGTTGCACTTTGCGCGTCCGGACAACGGGTTCTGCAGTGACGGGAAGGCAAAGACGCAGTCCCCACCGAACGGGTTCGAAAGCTCCACCATCTCCGGGCGGATGGCACCTTCGGGGCTCAGGAGCTCCTCGGCCGAGACCCAGGCCTGGCGGAACCTCGCGCGGAGGTGTTCGACGCATCTTTGCAGGGCTGCGGTGGCCGCGGTGCGATTTTGGGGATATCCAGGGATAGCGACGAAATCGGCGTCGTCACAGTGCGCGACAGGTCCTTCCGGAACGGGATCAAGGGTGTCCGGTGCGCCGACAGCGCCGTTGAAGCCGCCGCCGACGATGGGAAAGCCCATGAAGTCCAGGTGGTAGCCGGCTAGCTGGTCCAGGGACCTCCGCTCGAAGCAGATCCCGTCAGACTTGTCGCCGGGGCACTGGAATGCCAGTCGGGTGACCATTTCGTGCTCATTGTGCTGACCGAGGATGTTGGGTTCGTTGACAGTGCCGAAGGCGGTGACGAGCGCGGGGAGGCCCAGGAGACAAAGCCGCCGAAGCGACGCGGGTATTTGCCAAAAGTCCATGGCTGAGGAACCGCGCTGCAGAGGTGTTCGGATCTTGGGATCGTCGCGATTGCCGATCGAACATTCGATGTCAGCTTCCGTGCAGCAGTGATACCGTGTGCGGCGTGTTGGTTTTGTAGGGCACTGTGTTGGAATGGGTGACGTCATAGCGAAACCCAGGACGAGAAATGTCTAGGGTTGGGGTTACGGCGAACCACCCGCCAAGCATCGTGGTATGCCAAGAGCCCCCTGCCACGCCCGCGAGCAGCAAGGCCAATCACAACACATCATGCCCACACCGCAGACATCTTCGACTTGGCAAGCCACGGTGCGACCCTGGATCGGTTTATTGGGTAGAAAGAAAGCGCAGGTCAAAACTTGCAAATATGGCGGTTTCAGCTGAGGGGTTGGAGCCTGGACACTTTTCCTCTCAACATCATGCCCGCTCGAATACCTGGTTGCAGAGCAACACATGTATTCTTCCTTCCACTCGCAGGTAGACGTCAATTCTGTCAATTCAGAACCCAGAAAACGCCACGATGGAACCTGAACCCATTGGTGTGGACGAAGTGACCGAAGAGCCTCATCGACGGGTATCCAACATCAGGTTGCTCGTGGTGGCCGCTGATGGGACGGTCCGAGAGCAAACCGACGCTGGCGACACACCGATCATTGCAGTCCTGCATTTGGTTGAAGGGATTTCGGACGACACGATCGTCAAAGTCAATGAGCTCGTCCCATCCGTTCCGTCCAATTTCTTCACTCTTCATCAACACGACAGCCTCGCTGGCATCAGTCATGACTGGTCAGACAGCAAGCTGGTTCTGGCAAAGTGGTCAAGAGAGGCCTGTGAGCCCTGGGAAGTCTGGATCTGTGAGAATCGCCTCCGCAGCCGCAATACGCCCTACGATGTCAACGACAAAGACCCAGTCCGATCTCGCCTAGACCACCAACGATACGACCATGTGTCCAGTCCTTATCGGTCGTATGATCCATTGTTTGAGTTTTCTTGGGAAGAGAGGTCTTCAGATCCCAGAGATGCGGCAATTCCGACAGAAACACCACAAACCAGTCCATCTCAAGGCACAATACGCAGAGCAGAAACAGACCTCGAGCGAGCAAGAAGAGCCATTGAGTCGCGAACAACCACGCAAACGGAAACCGGCGTACAAAGCCAGAAGAAGCGATGGATGATGCCACACGCATCGCGCGAATGCATCTCGTTTCATTACGAGATAGTCGATGGTCAAGCTATATGTACGTCAACACGCTCAGAATGGCCGAGTCACGGGAGGTAGCTAACACTCTCATCCTTTGCTTAAGGTCTCCTGCAATTCGACCCTCCAAGACGCCACTCAATCACCAAGACGCTCTACGGCATCTTCTCGATAGGCAACCTGAGGAAGAAGCTAAAACTTTCGATTCATTCGACAAGATCCCATCGAGCGTTGATCTGTTCTTGTGCGCTCTGGGCGCCGAAAGTAACTCCAGTCCTGAATCCGTCATAAACAACATTGTCTGCGCTATCTCTACGGTTGTCTTGGATGACCAAGCTAGGCTGTTTGCCCTTAGCACAGCTCTTGACAAAATTGAGCTGTCTATGGATAGGGGAGTTCGTTTCCCTGAGAGCTGGCGCGAATATCCACCAAGATGGAGAAACCATCTCTTCCACCAAAGAGA
Organism: Podospora aff. communis PSN243; assembly: GCA_033296975.1. Classification (NCBI taxonomy): domain Eukaryota; kingdom Fungi; phylum Ascomycota; class Sordariomycetes; order Sordariales; family Podosporaceae; genus Podospora; species Podospora aff. communis PSN243. The sequence goes on along the minus strand of MU866001.1, from coordinate 54,935 downwards.
GACTCTCAATTACCTTGACACCCTCCTTCATCCCGATGAGGAGTTCGCCGGATTTTCTTCAGCATCGGCGCCACACCTGGGACCAGCTGTCGGCAGACTTCTTAATCGTCTGAAAACGGTACAGAAGAAGCTTGAGTCGACGATGATGCGTGTGGATGGTAGCTACCAAGTCCTCATGTCTACGATGAGCATCTCTGGAAAGCGAGAAGGCCATCCAACAGGCAGAGGTTGTGACACGGCTTACCAATCTTGCCTTCTTCTTCATTCCTCTTGCTTTTGTTGCTGGTGTTTTTGGAATGAATATCAATGTGAGTGCGGTCCAATTCTTTACAGTCCGCCCTTGACTTGAAGGTCGATCGTAGTTACTAACCGCTAAATAGGAGTTTGAACAAAACCTGCCGGTTTGGCTTTGGGTTGTTGTGTCAATCAGTCTGACCGTGTCAACGTATGCCATTCGATTCCGCGGTCCTCTCACCAAAGCCGCCAAATCATCTCCAGATGCAATCCGGCGCCTGCGCTGGGCTCTTTTCTTCTCTCAGCTCAGACGATGGGCGCAGAAGGCCCGGTCAATCTCCCCTTTATTCTTACCAGCAGCGATCTACACTGTTTTCCTGCTATTTTCGCTTCCGTTGCTCATGGTGACCACTGAAAAGGGATCCATGAGCGAGGATGCAGTCATCGTCACCATGGCAGCACTGCCAGCAGCATTCACCCTCGCACTCCTAGTCTTCCAGGGGGCGAACCGGCCATTTTTCCCTGAACTGAAAAAGGTCCAGGTCATAGTTGCAGTTCTTTTCTACACAGGCGTGGCGTTTGGACTGTGGTGCCTATGCGCAAGTTCCCTACCCACGGACAGGAAGCTCACCCTGGCCTTTGTGGCGATATCATTCCCAGCTTTCTCGACCATGGTCTGTTACGACCTCACAATCATGGCTCTTATTATCACCGAAGGAGGCCGTTCGAGAGACCCTGTCGAAATGCGGGCCTTGGCTGTTCGGTTTGTTGCCTATATCGTTGTGAATACGGCGCAAATCGTTCTGGAATGGAAACTGCGCACTAGCGATGAGATCCCACAGGCTTTCGCTGCTATCTCTGTGATGATTGGATTCGTTCTGCTTATACCGCATATCTTCTTGCGACGTGGCAACTACGTGGAGTTTGTCGACTCGGGCTTCTCCTTGCTTTCTTGGTCCTTGGTATTTGGATCACTTCCCCTGATTTACCAGCGCGATTCAATGGCATTTTGGGCCAAGGCATATCTATATGCAGTTTTCGCACCCTGGCCGTGGCTTTTTCGTCGTTTTCCCGCAAGCCTTTGGACTGTGTTCGCCAAATTCTGGGGACGGCCAGCAAATAGTCAAGGGGATTCGTAGGTTGACAGTCAGTTCAATGTGAGCGTTTTGTGTTCTTCTTGAGCTTCGAAACTAAGACCTTCTCTTCTCAACAAACTTTATGCGTTGACATTCTCCCTTCCCCCGTCAGCCTCCTCCTCCAACCCCCTCCTCCCCTCCCACTCCATCAACACACCCCTCAGCACCTTCAACGCCTCCCCCACCGCACCCTCAATCACCCTCTCCCTCGTTCCCGGCAACCAAAACGGCCCGAACCCCTTTCCCTCCTCCATTCCCGGTCCCGCCACTCCAATATACACCGTCCCCATATCCTTCCCATCCTGCTTTCCCGGCCCTGCGACACCCGTCGTCGCCAGTCCCCACCGTGTCCCCTTTTCCGCAATCCCCCCATCGTAGCGCATCATTTCTCTCACTCCCTTGGCCATTTGTGCTGCGACATCGGGATGGATCACGCCTTCGCGCTCAACGAGGGACTCGTCGACTTTCAAGTGTTTGGTTTTGAGCGGGGTGTCGTAGGCGACGAGGCCGCCGTGGAAGACGGAGCCGACGCCCGGGAGGGAGGTTAGCGTGGACATGATGGCGCCTCCGGTGAGGGACTCAGCGACGGAGACGGTTGCATCGGAGGAGGTGAGGAGGTTGATAATGTCGGTTGCGATGGAAGTGGGGGATTCGGTTGGTTTGTCGGAGGCGTTTGGCATCTTGGCTGTTGATTCTTGCTTCTTCTAGCTTCTTCTTGCTTGTTTGGATGGACAATGGAGAATTTGGGAATGGTGGGAAGAGTGGGTTTGAAATACGAAATTGGGTTTGAGGTGGTTGAGTTTGGCGGTCGAAGAGACGGACGTGATCCGCCAAATGGATGACGTAAATAAGGAGTCGTGATGTAAATCATTCAGCCCGTTTTGTGGGGACTCGTTGCGCCGCCTTTGTCAATGTCTTATGTAATTGAACCGTGCCCGCAAATCCAAAACTCACAATCCTATTATACCTTTGCTTGCCGAACAGTCAGGGGCTCGGTCAAACTACCCAATAAAGTATACATGATACATCACCAACGCCGTGGCTGTACCTGCGCCACGAATCTTCCAGTACAAACACCCAATTGACAATTACCTAGGTGCGAGGTCGCCTATCCAGCTGACACTCGCTCAGCTCCAGCAAGAAACGCCTGTAATCAGCCGTGGCCCTTCAAAGCCGTCCTCGTTCATCTCCCGCTGTCGAGTTTCGCTTGAACAACGGACCCTCCAACCACTCTCTAACCTCCTTGTTCCCTTCGCCCATCTTAGTCAAACTCTCCTCACCACCCTCCACCTTCAGCCCCTTCAGGTCGGTCGCCCTTGACAACGCCACGTACACCTGGCCCTTCTCAAACGCCTTGCTTAAATCCACAATCACCCTCCCCAGCGTCATGCCCTGGGCCTTGTGCATCGTCAATGCCCAGGCGGCCAGCAGCGGGAGCTGCGTGCGAGCGACGATCCCCCTCCCGATGCCGGCGTCTCCTACTTCCGTGACGATGCACTCTGGGTAGATCGTCCTAGTCATCTTCCCAGATTTCCCGTCCGTGGTGGGGAGACCCCAGAAATGCACCCTGGGCCAGCCGGGGTGGGTTCTCCCTTGCTTCTGGTAGTCCTCTTTCTGCTTCCTGGCAAACCTCTTGATTTCGCTCTCCCTCAGGCCGGCGTGTTTCCCGACGAGGAGGCCGGGGCCGGTGCTGTTGTCAGGGGATTCTCTCGGGAGTTTGGACTCGTCGTAGGGTTCAAAGTCGACGACGACGCCCTGACTTCCGTTGCAGAGGCCGCCGCGGATGTTGAGGTTGACGACAAGGAGGACTTGCGTCTTGAGCTTGAGCTTAAACTGAGCGGCGAGGCGATGATCGTTCTTATTGAAGTACTTGAGGGTTCCATTGTTGTCGAATTGGCCGTACTTGTTCCACAGTTTTGAGCGGTCGGCGGTTGGGTTGTCGACAGAGAAATGGTCGACGGCGGTATACTGGTGGGTTTCACCAGGGAGAGCTTCGAGTTCTTCCTTGTTGGTCTTTTCGACCTCGCTACGAGTAGAGAAGAGTTTGACGGCATTTCTAGTGTCAGAATGGTGGTTTAGAAGTTCGTGAATGTCTTCGGGGGAGAAGGGGATGCCCATGCGGCATTTTTGAAGAATGGAGATGAACTTTGGATCGTGTTGACGATGGATGGTGGTGAGGTTGATGTGCTCGAAGTTGCACTGAGCCCAGACTCTGCTTCGAAAGGCCCATTTGTCGCTCTCGCGGTAGGACAAGCCACCGCAACCCTGGCTGATGCAGTAATATACCCGTTCTCCTCGCTCCGTTCTCTTACGAAATTCCTTCCCGCATTGTATACAATGCTCGAATGGCTTCACGGGCGGAAGTTGGCAGAAGTCGCCCGTCAGGATAACCTGAACGCCGCCAAAAGGCCGGGTGAAGTCTTGGCGACCGGCTTGCATCACCACGCTGAGCTGTTCTAGATGCAAATTCTCCACCATGCTGATCTCGTCGATGATGATGACGTCGGTACCTTCGAAGCGCTTGCGGTTGGCCTTCCTCAGACCAATATCTTCCCGCAGCTTCTTCATGGTAGTGCCGGATTCGCTAAGGATCATGCCGGCGAACGAATATGTGGTCATGCCTCCGATTGCGAGAGCTGCTTTGCCAGTCGGGGCCATGACCTGCACGGTCTTGCCCAGTGCAGTGAGCCGCGCCTTGATCGCCTGCAGCACCCGCGTCTTGCCACACCCTGCCGAGCCGGTGTAGAAGATGTTGCGCCCTGCTACCGCGAGATCGACAACCCTTTGTTGTTCCGGGCACAACTCCAAGTATTCCTCGCCCTCGACTGCGCCCCCATCTCCGACATCAGAATAAATCGTGTTCGGGGTATCGCGATCGCCAGCTCCGACCTCGCTGCTGCTGCTGAGAGGGATGTAGTCGTCTTGAGTGTCGAGCTTGATTTGTTTTGTTGGTGGAGGACCAGTGTCGATTACAAAGGGCAGAGCGGTATTTCTCGGCGGCAAGGTATTGGCCAGTTCTGCCCGCTTTGCGCTGGGCCCACGGCCCTTCGTATACACCACGATTGCATTATCAATGGGGGGCGGCGGGGTCGGGTCGAGGTTGGAGGTGGTGAGCCTGCTGTCCGCCATGGTTGGGAGACTCTCGCTGTTCGGTCGACGGCGTGGCTTGTGGGAATCTCGCGGCGGCTTCACCTGGAAAGGCGCATGTTGGAAGTGTCAGTTCGTCTTTGGTTCGGCATGCAGGCGACATGCAGCAGGTGGTAAGGAGACCCGAGGGATTGGAAGCGACGGTCGCCGGCAGTCGTCGCGCTCGTGCTCGACGCGACGCGTCGTCCCAAGAAATCTCCTTTCAGGCCCCCTGCCTGATGACTGGGTTCGGGGGACGACCTGATTGGCTTTTGGCGGGACAGGTGGAGTTATCGCCGGCGACTCCACAGCGTCAGCTCCGCAGTGAGCTTTGCCCTGAGGACGATGCCCTGAGGACGATGCGCTTCGAGCGCAAAGACGAAGGACGGACTTGGAGCTTGCGCCGCAATCAGGACCAACTTCTTTGGGAGTTGGAGAGAACTCTACCCCGCAGCGCAGCTTACAGACGTCATGGCGGTTGGATGGTGCTGTCCGGCGCAGCGGCCGAGGTGGGGTTCCCACGAGACACGGATCGGCGATGGCGGCCGATCGGAGTTAGCGCCGTGACGAACCTGCCCGTGCCTGATTTTTACCCGGAATCTGAACGCTGCGCAAGCGACTTCTTCTCTTGCAATGTAGGAAGAAAAGGCCCCGCAGATGAAGAAGGTGGGTTGCTTTTTTGCACTGGTGTCCCGTTCTATTCGAGAAACTTGGGAGTGCGGACGCATCAGAGCGTGCGCTGTAATCGTCGAGATCCCGCCTCCCCCACGAGCCATTTTGGCGTGCTCCTATATTATCCTCGCTTCGCAGCAGATACTTACCATAGTCAACAAAACTTCGGGGTGTTGATGGCACCTTTAGATTGGTGCTTTTTTGGACTCCCAGCCCCTTTTCGCCGCAGCGTGAGTTCAAATGCTTACTGGGTTAGGGTTACACAAGTGGCTGCCTGGAGCAGTGCTTGCCTCTGATAGGTTGGCGTCTGTCGCCAATTGAGCCTTCCGTTGCGCCTACCGCCGTCCGGCGGGGATTTTCACATCGACTTTCCAAAATACGACACGAGGTGCCCGCAGGATTGCGCACAGCCTTTGATCATCGAAAATGATTCCTCTCGAGGACGTGACCCCAGGGCACAGACGAGTGGAATTGCGGAATTGGCGGTTGCCGCGTCAGAAACATGGCGAAGTGTGGAACTCGATCTCCTCACAGCGGGATTCACCGGTACGTCAGCAGCTTGCGAATATTACTGACTAGCACTTGGTAAGGCGCTACGAAGGATCAAGGCTAACTAGATGGTTGCTAGACAGAGAAACACTACTTAACCAACTCTGAAGTCGACAAGATGGATACGAGACTCTTCATTCACCATCATCATTTGCGTGAGCATCCAAACCACAATGATTCCCCGCCGAGTATATGCGACGCTCCTCCTCGCCTTGTCCGTTCGCGGGCAGCAGGACACTACCAAGCCAGACATCGATCCTGAAACCCTGCAAGCGGACATGATCACGGCCAACTTGATGTCCCACTTGAGCACCCTCCAAGAAGTTGCCGATGCTAATGGCGGAAACCGCGCCTTCGGCATGCCAGGCTACCAAGCCTCCGTCGACTATGTCTGGGGCCAAATCAGCAACATCCCGGGCACCAAGGTCTGGAAGCAAGACTTTCCCGCCAACTTCTCCTGGTCCGAGGCCGAGCTGCGAATCGGTGAGAGCACAAATGTGCCGGTTTACGCAATCGAGAGGAGCCCTACAACTCCAGATACCGGCATCGAAGCCGAACTCGTCGCTGGTCCCGAGGGCCCCGCCGGATGCAACGAAACAGCGTACGACAATCTCAATGTCACAGGCAAGATTGTCCTCGTGGAGCGCGGGGCCTGCGACGCCCCCGACGGGACCCCGATCCACGGCGGCAAGGTCATCGCCGCAGCGCGTGCCGGAGCTGTCGCCGTGATCCAGTACCAAGACACACCCAACGAGCCTTTCTCGCCCTCGTTCCCCGAGGAACTTCCAGATTATGTGCCCGCGGGTTCCATCAACCAAGCCAACGGGCAGAATCTTAAGGACCGGCTTGCCTCTGGGGAAACGCTTCAAGCATATTTCCGACAGGATCAGATTAGAGAAGTTCGCATCACACAAAACATCTTCGCCGAGACCGAAGGCGACTCTGACAGTGTCATCATGCTGGGCGGGCATCTGGACAGTGTCCAGACCGGACCTGGGATCAACGACAATGGTTCGGGCGTCAGTTTAGTCATTGAGCTTTTCCGCAGCGTGGCCAAGTACCGCACCAAGAACAAGCTGCGCTTCGCGTGGTGGGGTGCCGAGGAAAACGCCGGCCTCGGATCGAGGTCTTATTGCTACAACTTGACCGAGTTCCCTGCCGAGGCTAACAAAGTCGTTGCGTATCTCAACTTCGACATGGTCTCGCGGGGGACGTACTACGTTGGCGACGGCGACGCTAGCACCGGTGCGGGGTACCCGATTCCGCCAGGCTCCGATGTCATTGAGAGCCTGTGGCTCGATTATTTCCAGAGTATCGGCATCACAGCCCAGGAAAAGAAGATTGGTTTCGACAGCGACCACTTCTTCTTCCAGGTTATCTTGGAGAAGCCCGTTGGTCTCCTCTTCACGGGGTCGAACGTTACAGAGGACCCCTGTTATCATAAGGCATGTGACAGAATCGACAACGTCAATCCGGAGATGCTTACGACAAATGCACGGGTAAGTCTTGGGAGTTCCCTGTCCTTGGCTCGAAGCTGCTTGCTAACAACATCGCAAACAGGCGGCAGCATACATGGCGGCCGTTCTCGCCATCAATGGAACCGACCTCCTCCCTGCGTCATCGCTGGGTGGCGCAAAGCTAAAACGTTCTCTGGACGACTGGGCAGCGGGTTACTCGGGGTGTGGACATGGTTTTCACTCTCACTAAAGTAGACCTGGGTCTCTGACGAACCTGGCGGTATCCTCGACGGCTTGGGTCTTTCTGCTTATTATTTCCAGTCCTATTATTCAAGGAAATATATCTTAGCTCTCTTGCAGTTTCACTACGCCGGCCCTTACGGAACACCCTGCGCCGCCTCCCGCGCTTTATTCTCATTTGCTTCCTCTGTACACACATTAAAAGCATAACTCCTCTGAAGTCAACACTTAACCCACCAAAGTAAATGTCAACCGCGCTGAGAACAGGCAGACAAAGCAACAGCAGTGATAAGATCTGCCCCACCGACCAATCATGCTCAGACTCCTCAACCTTCCCGGCCTGGCTCTCCTCAAACCCCCATTTTCTCAGCGATGCGCTCAAGGCCAGGCTAGCAATCCACCACAGTGCCTGTAGAGCATGCGACACCCCCAGCGCGGGAAAGCGAGGCCGCCAATGCATAAACCTCTCGTGGACGTCGTGTCGTGACAAGCACCTCTTGATTGCCTCGAGTGGCTTCGTGAGGAGCCACTTGGTGAAAAATACCTCAGCGTTAGGGTATACGTAGGCAAAAGCCGCCCAGTAGCAAACCACAATGTATATAGCTAGAATTGCACCGAGGAACCTGCATAAGGAATAGTGGTCGGACATCCCCCGCCCGCAAACAACTGGCTCGCGCAGCATGAGGGAAAGCCACCCTTCGCCGTCATCGGAAGCTCCCCAATAGGCCCCATAAACACAAAGTGATGTGCAGAGAAGAAGAGCAAATATGATCATGAGGCAGATTCGAAGCCAAGCGACTTGGGGGTTTCGCTGGAAGTAGCGTCGTAACGACAGCACAGAAGCGAGGTGTGCGCTGCACGAGAACATGGCCAAGTTGGTGATTAAGCTGAAGTGATAAATGGAAATACCATGCGGGAGCTTGATGTAGCCTATGAACAAGATGGCGGTTCCGGTGATGAGTTGCTGGTCGCTGAGGCTGAGGGTGAATCGATCGAGGACACGCAGCCACCGTTGGCGGCTTGCTTCGCTTTGGAAGCGTGGCTTCCAGAATATCGTAATGTCTTCTTGAATAAAACTTGTTAGGAGAGATGCGGCGATCGTGACTGAGGCTGTGAGCATGAATGCGATCATGACCTGGGGGTCAAGTTAGCGGGAAATGGAAAAGGCTTGAGATGACGAACCCCAATGCCTGCGATATCAGGTTCACCGTCCAGCCCGATTCGGGGAGAACAGTTAACTGTCGGGCTACGAGAGGAGTGGCGCATCTCTGTCTGTTGATGCGCCAGGCCGATGTCAAGCCGCCGGTTGCCGTAGCTCTCTTTCGCTCAGTAAGGGAGATAAGATAAGGTAAAAACATTTCGAGTATTAAAAGGTAATGGGTGTCGAGGCTCTCTTGAGCGTCATGATAAATTCCCTTGCTTTCTGGAATCTGGGTGCTGCCTAGGGCACATGCAGGACTGCACGTGACTCTCAGTGATTGGTTTAGCCGAAAGTTGCTCTGTGTCCATTTTAGGTACAGCATCTTCCTCCTCTCGGCATGGATGGCATGTGTACCTACTCTACCTCTTGAACCGACTTCTCTCGACAGCACGAAGCACAGCATAAGACACTACCGAGAAGCCAAAAGCAAGCTCGAAGCCCAAGTCACCGCCACTCAGGGTTCCAATTGGACCTGTCCACCATTCACGCGTCATCCCCAAAACACAGCCAGCAACACCGAATGCGAAGGCACCGAAAGCAGCGAAACCGGCCGGCAACTTGCTGGGCGTATTGTAGTCCTCAGGGTTATACCCCTTGATCCCCCGACGAAAGACAAAATGCTCTGTCAAGGCGATGGCCTCGTAGATGGCTAGCCAGTACGCCGTCGTGACCAGGAACGTCTCGAGCCAGGGCGCAAAGTTGTCGTACGCCGGAATGCCGACGGCTACGGCAACGCACACGCCGAGAAGCGTCCAGATCAACCGCGGCACGTGGGCCGATCGTCTTGAGAGAACTTGGATCCCAAACGAGACCGAGTAGACGTTGGGGCAGTTGTTGGAGATGGTGCCTAGGGCCAGCACGACAAGGCAGAATCGGCCAAAGTCGCCGAGGGGCGGGATCAACACGTTTCCTAGCAGCCCGCCGACGCCTGCATCTCCCCAAGCTTGCGCAAAGCTCTCAACCCGGACGGTAGCCGTGCCGATGGCGCAGCCAAGCATCTCGACGAAGAGCAACGGGAGGAGAAGACCGCCAAAGGACCAGAAGAAGACAGTGGTGCGCCGCGAGGACGAAGGTTGATACACGGTGTAATCGGATGCGTACGAGCAGAGACCAGTCGCCGCGCTGAAGACGGTGCTACCGAAGGAGAGAATGCGGCCTGCTTCAGCGTGGCCCGACTCAAGGGGCAGCAGGCTGTCGAACTGCCCTGAACGTGCGAACTGACCGAGGACGATGAGGTAGATGATGAAGTTTGGAATCCAAGACCACCGCTGGTACTCGTGCACGACCTTATACCCAAATCCGCCGACTAGAATGGTGATGAAGGCGATGACGAGGATGCCGGCCCACCCCGGCATGTTGGGGTTGATGGCGTGGAAGAGCTGCGCGCCGAGCACGATCTGCAGAGTTGACCATCCCAGGCAGGTGAGGACCGTGAAGAAGGCGTCTATCGCGTAGGTGGAGTGTTAGCCCCCTTTCGCGCAGAGGAGGTTAGGGCATTTACACAGCTTTACGCCGTACCACCCAAAGAAGAACCTCGAAAGCGCCAACTGTCGAAGACCAAAGATCGGCCCAAAGGTTGCGAAGAAGGACGTGGGGAGGACGCCCAGGATGTTGAAAAAGAATATGGTCAGCACCGAGTCCACAAATCCCAAACCGAATACGGGCTGCGCGATGGTGCCGATGCCGAAGCAGGCGACGGCCATGTTGGACGACATCCACTGTCGACCATCAGAACACCACCATTTCCATTGACCGAAGACGACTCACCACGGTGCCAATTTTGCTCATGCTCGTGTCAGTACGCTCCTCGATAGTGTCTGGAACGCGCTCGATCCCCCTCTTCTCGACGCCGAAACCGCCGACGTATCTCTGCATCCTGGCAAAGACACCATCTCCGGCCGAGAGCTCACCATCACGGACGCCTCCGGCGCCATATTCGCTGCCTTCGACGCGAAAGACTTGTTTCTCGTCTGCTTCATCGAGCTTTGTGTCGTCTACGCTGTTCGATTTCTTCATCGTGTGTCGCTGTCACGGTAAATGGGAAGATGGGGGACTTGATGCAGTGAGACGATGAGGATGCAAGTCTCTTGGGTACAATACCCGACTGTGCCACAGACGTGCTGCAGCCCCGAGTAAAATAGGCGGGTTGCGAGACGATGCTATGGGCATCTAGCTTCCCCTTTTCTCGGTCTCAGGCTCGGACTTGTGGAAATCTAGAATGCGATGAAGCCGGGATGGCAATGCAAAGACAGGCCAGCATCCTGGTTGTCAAACCTGTCATAGGCAGCCACAATCTGCGGGTACCTACTAGACGCTGTTACATTGCAGCAAGAGGCTTGGGTTCTGCGACCCGATGCGGGTTGACCTACCACACTGGGGCTGGTAATTGGCTCAATGCCCCGCAGTTGTAGTTGCGATTCCGAGCTTCGTGAAACCAGATAAGAATATGACAAGCGGCAGTTCTCGCTTCACGCGCGGGGGCACCGCAACGGAACCGAAACCCAACCACGGCACACCCTCAACCATCACCATCATGTCCGCCGACGCCACAAGCACCAAACCCCTAGCAAGCATCCCCCACCCCCCCTCCTCCCTCCTCACCGCCATCCTCAACACCCTCCACTCCGACCTCATCCCCGCCACAAAATCCCTCGTCGCCACAGGCGGCTCCCCCTTTGGCGCCTCCATCCTATCCCAATCCACCTTGCAAACCATCACCACCACCACAAACGCCTTCCGCGATTCCCCCCTGTTGCACGGCGAAACCAACTGCATCCGCGAGTTCTTCCTCCTCCCCGCCTCGCAGCGCCCCGACGCATCCCGCTGCATCTTCTTCTCCACGCACGAGCCGTGCAGTCTCTGCCTGAGCGGCATCGCATGGACGGGGTTTCCTATCCTCATCTTCTTATTCCCGTACGAGTACACGCGCGACGCAGGCGCTATACCGGAGGATATCGATATTCTTCAGGAGGTGTTTCGGGTGCGTGCGCCGGGGGATACGGAAGAGACGCTTGCGAAGAGGGCGTTGTATAATAGGCGGAATAAGTTTTTCGACGCGTGGTCTGTGGAGGAGATTTTGAACGAGGTGGAGGACGAGGAGGAGAGGGGGAGGTTGGGGGCGGAGATTGGGAGGGTGAGGGAGGTGTATGATGGGTTTTCGAGGGATTGGACGAAGGCGAATGAGAAGAGTCCCTGGAGGGAGCAATATAGAGGTTATGGGGGGTAGATGAGTGTTGAAGCTACCGGGAGACGCCCTGGTGGTGAAGGGAAACCCGCCACAAGCACGCACCCCAGCTGTCAACCTTGAACATCATGTCTCCCGTCACCACGGCCACCAAACCCCCAACACGCAACACGCCGCTGGCATCCCCCGCCCCCCATCTGCCCTGCTCAAAGTCGTCAACTGGAAAAGGGAAGGGAGAGGAGAAGACGGTTGAAGAACCGGAGGGAAATGGGAGAAATCCGGTTGTCTTGGCAATATTCTAGGAGACCAAGCCCCTGAACGGATAAAAGGATAAGATAATCGTAGCCATAATCCCAAAACGCCTCAGTAGACCGTGACTCTCGACACCTCGTTACCCCCAATAAACTTTCCCGCCATCTTCCCCACTCCCATCCTCTCATAGACAGCCTCATCCCCATCAAGGTCCTTCTTCCTCGGCGTGATGACCAGGAAATAATGAGTCCGCTCATCGCTGGGCATGGTTGCAGTCTGTCCCTTCCGAGCCCTCTTCGACCCGACAACAACACATCTCCAATCCTTCCAGCCCTCCAACATGCCATCACCCTCGCCGCCCGCGTCCAGCACGATCTCAAAGTCCTGCTGCCCGGCAGAACTTGCCGGCATGCCTTTGAAACGCCGAGCGAGAACGCTCAATCCATTGCCCTCACCCCACGGATCTTGAATCTCCTGCACCCTCCAGTCCACGCCGCCAAGGGGAAGATCAAAAAAGTCAATTCCCCCACCGTAGGCCATCCACGACCAACTCGGCACATGCGGGTTGTAGGATCCTTCCCGGCCCGATCCGGGCAGGATGCGCAACAGGGCCGCTTCTTCCTTGCCGCGACGCCAGAGAAGGCTGCGCGGAAGGAGACTTTGGCCGTCGTGGAAGATGCCGAAGCGGCCCTGAGCGCCCAAGTCGCGGGCCATACGCTGCTCGAGGCCCGCGATAGCGATGGATCGGTCCGTGATGTGGGTGAATTGCAGACGCGAGTACTGCCCGTATAGGTCTTCGTAGAAGCGGATCTTTTCGCCACGGTCGGTGGGGTTTTTGCGGTTCCCCGAGAGTTTGGAGGGGAAGTTGGCGTCGCCGAGGAAGGAAGCGAGTTTGCTGCGAGGGTGTTAGTTGAATGCGCCGTCATAGCCCAGGAGGCTTGTTTGAAAAGCGAGGAAAATGTGGGAAGAAGGTGTACTTGTGAACTTTGGTCATGGTCTCGCATCGCACTCCGTGTCCGCACTCCCAGTACGCTTGCCAGTCGGTGAAGTAGATGGTTCTCCTTGCCAGCGCCCGTTCCTGGAGAACCCACCCACGCTTGCTCAGCGGACTTTCCAGCACGTGTTCTTTGAAGTTGTCGATGAAACGGCACACGTATAAGCCATCGCCCCCTCCCTGGCCGGGTAGCTGCAGGAATTGCCTCTCCTTCCGAGGGTTCAGGAAACCGTCCCTCTGCCCCCTGGCGCTACTGGCTGCGATCACACAGTATGCTGAGCTGAAAACATGTTCCATCCTCTTGGCTTCGACGTCAAAGTCGCCATCCGGGCCCTGGATAATGCAGATGGAGTCGATCCACAGGTATCGTAGCCCGAGCTCGCGCGTTGTTTGAATCGCGTGGCGGAAGTTGTCGGGGAAGTCGGAGCTAGTGACTGGTATCTCCTGCCTGTGCTGGTTGATGTTAGTGCGGTATGTGCAGAAATGCGGTTCTGCGCCCCAGGGGTGGGAAAGCGCAACGTAATCCAGCATGACATCCGGCTTGGTATCAAACAGGCGCGCGTGGGGAGCGGTTGTGGTGCCAACGTCGATGAGTCTCGTGGGGGAACGGATTTGTGAGATTGGTTTTGTCACGCAGCTTTTGTGATTTTCGTCGCACTCTCTGAGCCACTTTCGGAGAATGGAGTAGTGGCTGTTGCTTGCTATTGGGGGAAGACGAGGAAGGCCGATTTGAATAACCTTGGCTTCGGGGGCATTTGTCTCTATGTTCGTGTTAGGGCGGCGCTCTTGAGTCTAGGATCATGGGACAAATGACAAACCAAGACCGCGACAGAGAGATAAGACGGGGAGCGAACTCTCGTTGAGCGTAATCATCGATTCTTGCCGCTGAAATACCACTTTTGTGACTTTGTTTCGGTCGAGTTGATGACAGACCTCCCATCTCATCTTGCAAAAGTCGCAGATGCTTCGGCTCATGTCAAGCTCAGCCAGGGTCTCTTCCAGGCTGAACATCCGCTGACAGAGATCAATCTGCTGGCATTTTGCACAGAGACGAAGGGCTTGTTCAGTCGCAGGGAAGATCTCGGCCGTATCCAAACGGCTGACAAGCTGGCTCGCGAAGTTGTTGTCGACGGTAAACTCGGTTTTGTCAAGCTACAAACAATCTCAGCACGCCAAGAGGACGATATTGGAGGGGTTGGAACTCACTTGGACCTGGAAACTGTTAGACACCTGTTCAAAGCTTCAAAGCGAGATCACCTAGCAAGTGGGTCGAAGGAACAAAAGAACTGGACTTACAGCCTGGGGTAGTGGACGTAATCATCAGTCGTCGCACTTTGACAGCCTGCTCCACGAGTATGCATGGCCTGGCAAGAAGGTACTCACATTCTATTGAACGCCCGTCAGCATGATGCAGGGAGTGAATTGGTTGGATTTACCCGATATCACTTGGAGAATATGTCAGGAAGAACAAACTTACACGCTGACAAGCCACGGTTAGGCCTTGGCGTTAGCTGCGTTATGGGCAGATGAGAAGGATTTCTTGACTTGTCCCACGTACGTACTGGCCATGGAGGCACTTGCGTCAGTATAGCAACCAAGGCCACAAGGATATTTGCATCACAAGGAGAAACTTCACTTACTTCCTACAGTTGATAGCAAGATTTGTTAGGGTTGCTCTATAAGCACTAGTAGATTCTCCGACTATGTTGAGTCGGGGCTTTGATACGTACATCCTATGTAGTAAAGGTCAGCACATCGTCCGGTGATCCCAGATGTTGCAGCTCAGTGGATTGCGTACCCTCCTGGTCTTTAATTGAAACCTTGATTCCTTGGGTACCGGAACAGGTAGGCTGATTTCGGCTTCGTGATCAATCTCTACGTTGTCAGCATCCCTCACATGTATGGGTATCCCCGTGCGTTGCTGCGGCGGCAAAGCCGATTCTGGTGAGAGTAAGCTTGGTTGTTTTCCTTGGCGTCCGTCCGATGTGACGATGAGTTTCGGCAACCTGTCTCGGCTTCGTCCTGAGTACCAGTAGCTCTCGTTGTTAGCTCCCTTTCGTACCAGCTCTCTTAGGGATTCCATGAGTTCCTGAGAGTACACCCTAGATCCCACTTTGGACTTGGGGTTGCTCATGTCTCCACCAATGGCTGTGGCATCTCCGATATCCACAACCAGGAGCTTTGTCTTCACAATGTCCAGTAAGTCTCGCACGGCTGTGTCTCCGCTGTACTCTTGGTCTGTCTCGAGGGCGCGAATCGTATCTCGCACGTGAAAGTGTACCGCCACCCTTGGGCCGGTATCCCCGGTGTTTTTCTCGAACCAGTGGCTTGGGTCACCGTCCTGATCGACAATTTTGCTGTTGAATTCTTGTAGGCTGTCATGACCAAACAACAACCAGATGATCTTTTCCAGAATGACACATCCGAGAGACCACATGTCGTACCTCCTCGACCGGCCGAGGTTCAGCTTGAAGACAACTTCCGGCGGCTCATAGCGTGTGGTTGTGTATCTCATGCTGGTAGCAGGCCGAAGGCTGGTGGCAACTTTGTGATGTTTTGCCAAGCCCATGTCAGCAATTTTGAGAATGGGGACATGAACTTCGCTGGGTCCAGAAGCCGTGCGGGTCACACAGAGGATGTTTTCCGGCTTGAGGTCGCCGTGCCGGTAGGAATCTCCGCCGTATCGACCGCTGTGCAAAACATCTAGCGCGTCCGCAAGGCCGTAGATTTGGTCGACGACGTCCTTGACAAAGCTTCGGGAAAGGGCAGGCCGTGGGTGGGCTTCCCAGAAGTTACGAAGGTTGCCCCCTTCGGCCCATCGAAAGAGGAGGTACCTTTCGTGACCCCGTTCAACCGCAGCCATGAACTCGATGATGTTGTCATGTCGAATCTTTCTCATGGCGATGTGGGCTCTGACTTCCCTCTCCCATTCACGTTTCAAGTCTTCTAGCTTGTCGGGGTCGGTTGTTTTCTGGTACACAGCAGACTTGATGATCTTGAGTGCAACATGGGCCCTTGTGCCATCATGCTGCTCTTTGTTAGCATCTCCGTCGTGAGGACACGTAGGTCTTCCTGACCTTTAGAATGGGGTTGAGGTTGTGGCGTTCGTGGATGGCCACTTGCATGACCTCGCCAAAAGCGCCCTCCTCCAACCCGCCCACCTTTTCCACGATGGGAAGAACACAACCTTCGTCAAGCTTGTGCCTCAGGTTTTGGTCCGTAAACACCGGGGCAATGACAGTCCACTGTTTCTCGATGAAGTTGCGAATCATGATACCGGACCAAGGGGCCAGCAAGCTTCCTTTTGGGTCGTAGAAGGCCGAGTTTCCAACTGTGTCTTTGATTGGCAAGGAGCCATCCCGGATATTGGCATTCAAGAAGCGTCCCATGACCCTGGCGAGTTTGAGGTTATCGGCGGGAATCCCGGCCATCAGAGCTATGACGAAGAGCTTTTTAGCCCGGTCACCATTGGCATTCTCGTCTTCACCAAAGATAAATGAGAGAGCCGTTTCCTCAACCTTTCTCTTGTCCGACGGGCAGCCAAGCTCCGCACGGACATTCTCCTTGTTGAGGAGTTCGTCCACAAGGCCCTCCGGGAGAAAGTAGACATTATCGAAAGCGCTGCGAGCCAAGGCACTGTCGAGCTCCTCGGATAAGCTGGGGTTTGCGGCTTCTTGCTCGAGATCGTCGAAGTCCATGTGCGCAAACTAGGCCCTCGAATGCTCTGGATTGTTGAGACCAAGCTTGCAGCAGGTCAATCTCGAAGTCTGATGGCGCTGAAAACCATGCCGGGAACGCGGAACAAAAGCAATTGATGGACGGAGAAATCACCACAATACGTTGGGGCTTGGTGGAAAAAATGCGATGCTCAGTATTGTTAGTAGTTTGGCAGACATTCGGGGTTCTCAATGTTCCAGGGATGCTCAGAATAGCAGTGCTGGCCAGCGACTATCGATAAGCCGCAACGCCCTGCATGCGTGGTACCGAGCCTTGAGATTGGGCTTCCTGCAGCTGGAGCAGAAGTGCATGTCTTAGACACGAGCTGCGTGGTGCAGGATGCATGCATGGCCCTCGCACGTCGATCACCCACCCAGAGCCTTGCGACAATCACCGCTGAGTCTTCCAGTTCAATCTGGCCAAGCGAAGGAAGCTGACGAGGGCTCGCGCGTGTCAAGGGACAGCGTGGCAAGATAAAAATGACATTGAGCATTGGATATACTCTACAAGGGAGCCCATTATAAACACGTTGGAAAGATGCAACGGACTTGTGGTCCATTTTCATGTTGGTGGGTCAACTTTGATGTCGCCGTGGCAATGCACACCCCTGCCCAACCTTGATGCTTTTCGTTTTGCGGAGTTCTGCTGTCGCTTCGCGCCTGCCGCGAGAATGCTTGTGGCAGTCGCCTGGGTGTTGCTCGTGATTGGTGGGTCGCGCCAAGTTGGAGGGGTGGTGCGGGGCCTGCCCGGACAGCGGCAGTCGTCAATTATGGCCATGCTGGGGGCTCTGAGCGGAGGGGCGAGCGGGTGCCCGGGGGCGCCCAGCGTCCATCCGTTGCAGCCCCGCCTACTATAGGCCTCGACATTGCGCGATTTCGTCGAGCGACAACCTCCGTGGCGTTCGGATGCTGTATACGCTCCGTATCATCTGTTGCATGGCCGAATTAGCAGTGGCGCGGCTGCGAGTGGTCTGCTGTGGACTCACCGAGACTCGGTACTGTCCGACTCCGAACTGGGTGCGCAGGAATGCAACAAGCTTCAGCGGGTTGGTACCCCGCGCTGGGAGCTCCTGGGACGAGGCGAGCTCCCCCTCATCTTCCCAATCTAAACCCTCCGCACAGGCAGCGCCCTTGGTATCCATACCTTGAGTATCTTGGAGGGACCTAGGCGTCTGCAGGAAGTGAAGAAAGGTGGGAGCTGAAGAAGCTAAATCTCGAGTTCTTCTCTGGCATCTTTATGGCCTCTGCCGTGTCATCCGAAACTTTCACTTCCAGACGGTTGCCTGGGGGGCTGATTGACACAGCCTCGGCAGGGCGACGGTTGACCGAGAATCATCTGGCCGCGATGCCGGAGCCTGCCCGAATCTGCAATTCTGTACATTGGCCCCAGCGCCTCAAGCCTACTCGAGAAGGGGCTGGCGTGCCCAGTTGGAAATGCAAGGGCGGCACAGTTTGGCACAATGTGTGCTGGCTCCCTCAAACAGGGCACCCACCACTTTCCCGCGGAGGTCCTGTGGGGGCAACTCCCCTCAGCTGATTGAGTGCCCTGGCCGGGCAGGTTGCCTAATGGCTGATTTAGAGAGAGGAATAACGGGCCAATGACAGAACCGAACCGTCCACCTTCCCGAACGTCAATCAACACCGAGGGTGTCAAGACGCAGCGAGACCGGCCTCAAGGGCCATAGAAGGCCAGCAGCGCCCCCAACGACCAGCCTTGGCATTATGCGACCATCCAGAAGCGTTCAGTCTTCCCTGTCCAGGACACGTGAGGCTGAATGCCCGGCGCTTATCACAGCTCTGGGGGCTGAAGGTCCGGGCGGGCTCTGGGATCAATCGACTGCCCAGGACGTGATCTTCGGCCAAAAGGGTTCATACCAAATGAGGTATCTCCTTGACAGTTTACATCTCCGCCCAATATTCGCTTGCCAACAGCAATACTACATTTCAACGAACACCTCAAGTACCTACGATGAACCCCGCAAGCGAATCTATTCTTCCAGTTGTCCAGCAGTCGATGGACGGGAAAATTGGAAGGGAATCGCCTGATCAACCTAGCATCGAAGGCATCATAACCTGCCATTCCGATAAAGGTTCCATGGATAGTTTGATGGACCAGGACGAAGAGGAGGGACCTGATTGCCACGAACATGACGATTCAGCAATCGGCCTCTCCGACGACGGCAGGTCTGGTCGTGATTCATCGGACAGTCCATCGACAAAAGATCAAATTCAAGATCTTCGGAATAATTCGCCTCAATTCAAATTCGAGTTGTTAGCGCGCCCCAGCTCCGGCCATCGGAGAGATGTGGCTGAGCCTGAGAGGGAGAAGGAGATCACTGAAGCGGACGATGAATTAGTTGTAAGTCCAGTCCTTGACTCTGACCGACCGTCTCTCACCTCTCCCCTTACTAGAGTTTGACCCAAGAATCCCGGACTCGGAGTCTGGCATTGCCTCCATCCATTCGCCTGCCAGGTTTATATCCTTCGGATCGAAACTACGCTGCGAGCGCTGCTTTCACTCGAGACCAGAGTACCCTTCCAGCCGGATCTGACATTCCCCAAGGAGTGGTGGCTGTGGATCCCAGTGAGATCACCGACCTGGGACATCGGCTGTACTCCGAAGACAGTGGCTTAGAGCGAAGATCGACAGAGCCGAAATCGCCAACAAAGACGGCAGACGGCCCAAAGACCTTCCAGGACCAGCTCTTCGAGTCCCTAGAGCCGAGGAGCGATAAAACAAAGCCAAAGGGCTTTTTCTCGATGCGCCTCCTGAACGAACTCCTTACCGAAGAGTCCGTTGGGGATGAACTGAGTGTCCATCTCAGTAACACGCACGAGCCAGAAGCCATCGATGAATTGGCGCGCCAAATCTGCTCCTCGCAAAAAAACGAGCCAAGTTATCGAAAGATCTTTGCCATTCTGGTGCTGATCGAAAAAACAGCTGCCATCACCAAGTTCATAGCAGAGTCAATCAATGACTGCGATCTTCCACTTGTCCCAGCGCCAACAGGACGATACAGTCTCCGGCGGTCTCGAGCCCTCAATCAGGAGCTGAAATGCTTCCGAACGGCTTGGACTCCTTTCCAGATTCGCAACTTTGAGGAATGGCAATGGACGACACTAACCCCTTTTTTTGCTCAAAGCAAGGATCGGAAGAAAGTCGAGCATTATGTGCTCCACCATCGGGTCATATTACCGTTCTTACCGGATACTCAGGAGGAGGAGATACGGGCCAAGAAGGAGCTCCTAGGGGGCGGTGGCCGTGTATTCAAGACGATTGTTCACCCGGAAAACCACAATTTCCACAAAAGTTTAAAGGTATGTCTGTTTATTCTCCCCAATGGCATCCTCCCGGCCTACCTAGGTACATTCCATATTCTTACGGTGTTGGCAATCATACAGTGCCCCCTTGGCTCACGAAGTCACTGTCTTGACGACCCTCCAGGCTGCACTTGTCTTTTTGCAGTCAAATGTCTACATTCTCAAAACAAGGCAAGCTTCAAAAAGGAAGTTGATATGCTCAAACGCTTCGGAAGCGACCCTGACCAGGCCCACCCGCATCTGATATCTCTGCTGGCTACCTACGAGCAGAACAACACGTTCTTTCTCATATTCCCACGCGCAGAGGCTGATCTCCTCGAGTACTGGGGGCTGAGGCCTCCACCCACGCCAATGGATGCGGAAACAGTCATTTGGA
The DNA here is from genome assembly GCA_033296975.1 of Podospora aff. communis PSN243. NCBI lineage: Eukaryota > Fungi > Ascomycota > Sordariomycetes > Sordariales > Podosporaceae > Podospora > Podospora aff. communis PSN243. The sequence goes on along the minus strand of MU866001.1, from coordinate 34,477 downwards.
TGGCGGGGCAGTGCCGTGGCATTGCTCAAGGTGTGCTGAAGATCCATACGCACAAATCAACAAATGCAAAGTTGCTTCCCTCTTCAGCACTTCCGGCGGACACAGTATTCGGCAACCACGGCGACATCAAGCCCGAAAATGTGCTCTGGTTCCAGGATCCACAGGATAGGGGTGGCTCCGGCCGGGGTGTTCTCAAGTTGTCTGACTTTGGGCTTGCAGACTTGAGCCATCACCAGACAGTGTCTAGAAATGCACCTAGCCACCCTGGTATGACGCTGAACTACCGACCCCCTGAGTGCGATCTCCCAAGTACAGGGACCAGGAAGAACTTGAAAGGGCGACAGTACGACATGTGGACCCTCGGCTGCCTGTATCTTGAATTTGTCACCTGGCTAATCGGTGGGCGAAAGATGGTGGACGACTTCGCATACATACGAGCGACAGCAGACACAGATTTCCTCAACATCGAAACCGACACCTTTTTCCAAATCGAAAAGCATCCTGACACTAGGAGACCCTACGCAATTATCAAGCCGCAGGTGACCCAGGTAGGCCTCTTGCAGGTGTTACCCCCGAGGTACAGGATGTAAGCTAACGGAGACAACAGTTTATCAGCAGACTTCACCATGATAGCAGATGCACCGATTTCGTGCATGACTTCCTTGAGCTCATTCAGACGAAGCTCCTATTAGTGAAGCAGAACAACCCGTATAAACGTGACAGGATAGACGCTTTACAGCTTCACGTATGTCTCACAAAGATGACACAGGAGTGTCAGCGCAACGAGGACTATTGCTGTAAGCCAACGCCTGGGTCGCGATCTAGAGATGCTGTGTGGATGCCACTTTGATTCAACGGAGCCACTGAGCCAGCGTTCCTCATACAGCTTTATGTAGCGTTATAAAAAGTATAATGAAACTCAGCCCCTGGCTCTGAAACGCGCATCTCAGTAGCACAAATGTCGTATATGTGTCTTAAATCGCACACATGAGGTTCATGTAAGGGGAAGGCGGAAATGGTCAAACGGCATGTATTCGAACAGCATACTCTCTAACTCTGCAGAACCCCTGATGCCCAAACCCCAAGTCCCCTGCTCACCAAGTGCACTTCACCTCGTCCCAGTTATCCATTAGCGTATCTCCCGCCGCATTAGACCAGTCGTAGTTGAGGTCTATCAAGTGTCAGCCTGCTGGAGATAGCACGGGATTGATGGAAAACTCACTCAGACGATGCTTGTGCACGATACACCGTTTCCCTTGTCCATGGTAGTAAAAGTGGCCGCGCCAGTTGTCAAAATCGACACACAGCTCCCTCATGCCGGGCGCGCCCTGGGTGCAGCCCTCGGCGCTGACGGAGTGGCCGCCGTCGGCTGCGAACCAGACGGCTCGGTGCGACTTGCACGACCAGCTGAAGCCCCAGAGGGCGCACTCGGTGTACGAGACGAGCGAGTCCGCAGCGGCGGTGGTCGCGAGGACGAGGATGGAAGCGATTGTGGGAAGATGCATTGTGTTGGTGGTCGGTGTGGGTGGGGAGTGGGGGGTGGTGATGAAACGAGTGTTGTTGAAGTTGGGAGTGGTGAGGAAGGAGCGTCTGTGATGTGCTGCGGAGGTTGTACCTTCTTATCCTCGTGCACAGAGAGGTTGTCCGTAACTTGGCCAATCATGAGACTGCGACTGAAAGGCAACGCCGCTTTACTTTCTTCAATGTGATCTCGAATGATGCTGTCGAGTGAGCCTGGCGATTCAGCCCATCGCGCGATCCAAGACTCGTTGAATTTGCGCAACCGGAGCGGAGAAAAGGCCGCTAGTACTGACGTGCAACTCGGCCAGGGGAGGCATCACCACATTGTCGGCTGTCGTCGCAGTTCTAACGACTTAACAGTTTAAAGCACCATCGCTATGCTCCACCCGCGAAGCCATGGATGAAGCGCGTTGTGGCGCGGGCGGCGTGTAGTCGCAACGGTCGTGTAACAATGTGGTACCGAGTACCACGGCGCCTGTCAAACCCCCAGATGATAAGATAAACCCACAAAAATGCCCAAAAAAAGCCGGCACTAGTACACAAGGCGGTTCGAGCTGGATCCAACGCCAAGAGACATGATCATTTCGTTTGTTTTCAGCCCAAGGCAGGGCAGATGTCGAGTCGTGACTTGGAGGAAAGACTCTTCAGATACTGATATATAAGCGCCTCCCCGTGAAGTCCATGATCCGCGAAATTGTCCAACTCGACGACAGCAACTCGCTTGTTATCCATTCGTTCAATTGCAGACCATCAGAGTCAACCCTAAACTCTGTAAGTTCCCAGCACCCCTTCTCAGCCAAGACCCCTAACTTACACCCACCAGACCCACCCCCACCAACCAAGATGCAACTCTCCACCCTCTTCCTCGCCGCGCTCAGCGCCTCCGCAGCCAACGCCATCCACATCACCATCATGACCCGCCAAGGTGGCCAGGGCTTTGGCGCATTCGACTTCGACCACCAAGGCACCTGGCATGAAGGCGGCCGAGTCTACGAGATGGGCTTCGCCTCGGGCTGCGGCCGCGACACCGACATTCCCAACGTCGCCGACCTCTGCATCGACAATGCCAACAGTCGTGCCCACGCCATCCGGCCCAACGGACAAAAGATCTGCTTCCGCAAATGGGCCGATGTGCCAATTGGCTCTTGTTATCAGGGGTTGTGCTTTGTTTCGAGGTGGCATGAGCATCCTTGCTAGGGGGGTTCTGTAGGAGGAAGCGGCGTGTATCTTAATTCGGTGTTTAAACGATGGTTTGAAGTGTATCTGTGAGTGTTGGCATGCCGTGACGTTTTAAGATGTTGCAGAATTCTGGTTCGCAAAGCTTCAATGACAATTGGACAAAGATGGATCGCTTCCTGCCTGTGGTTAGGTTCTAGGGGGTAGTTCAAGAGACAAAAGAGACAAAGCGACAAAGAAACTCTAATCTGCGATGGGATATTGTGCCCACATTGCGCTGAGCCCCTTCACGTCACTGTCAGGGGCCTGGCCCACCATTTGAAGGCCCTGAAACACCTCCACCAGTGCCCTGAACTGTATTCCATGGCGGCTTTGACCGCGCCTAATTTGGCACCACAGCACGAGTCACAAGCGGCATCCCCGACCCAACATATGACCGTGGCGTTGCTGGCGTCACTGTAGGCGCATCTTGGCTCAAAAGTGTCGGCTTGGCGTCAGTTCGCGGGGCAACAATGTTGGATGACTCCTGCTGCTGCCGAAGCCATGCCCTGTACGCCCTCATCCAGAGGCGACCGTTTTCACGGTTGCCAGCGTCCTGGACGGTGCCGTTTGCCCTCCGCTCGAGCTCGAATTCGCCATCGGCATCGGAACCCGAATCGGAGTCGGGGTCCGGAGTGTTTGGAGGCGACGGAACGTTGGGCTGGCCCGGCCGTGGCATGCCAGGTAGAACCTTCAAATACTCGTCCGGTATTGGGTCGTTGCCGAAAAGCTCGTCGTAGCGAATCTGATCAATACCAACTGTAGCAAAAGGTGGAACGAGGTTCGCTGCCTAGGCCCCGCCGCCACCCATAGCGTTGATCAGGACCTGCAGGTCTGGATACGTTGTATATCTTGCGGTATAATCGGTCAGGGTTGTGTGCCTGTGATGGATATTAGCTCCATTGTTAATGAGATAGGAACTGCTTTGATCTAAACTTACTGGGTCAAATAGAACTCGTCGTTGGTGAGCAGAACGAAGCCTGGATCCTCAGGGGCAAGCATCCTCGGCCAACAGGGGTTCAGCTTCAGGCCGTGGAACTCCGGATCAGCCGGCAAGTTATCCCAGTCCTTGATCTCAAAGACGGCATGAGCAGTCTGAACGGAGACGGTGGTGAAGACGGTGGCCGGATCGTTTCCTTTGGCTAGGTCCGTTCGGGAGTTTTGTTCCTTCGTGACGATAAACTGCGGGTCAACCAGGTCTTGCCCACCTGGGGCCTTGGCCTTCGGGACCGCAGCCGCGTTGTTGACGCAAAACTCCTTGAACATGGACCCGGCACCACCGTTTTCGGCGGCGGGGATGAAACGAACGCGCTTGTAGATCCTCTTATCTCCCTACTTGCCCTTCGCAACCGTGTCTCCGGGCCAGAAGAAGCGCGGCGGCCACTCGTCCCTTTCACATCCCTTTCCGGTATCGGGATCTCGTGGCACAAATCCGTTGGCCCAAGGAAACCACTGCTGGGCTTTCCCCACACGGCCGATAGCAGACGATCCCCAAGATCCTGTAGCCGCACCCTTCTTAGAAGTGCCCTTTGTCTCGCTGCAGGTCCAGCGGATCATATCCGTCAGGGGAGGGTTGGCATTCGCGGCAACGCTCATGACGGAGCGATAGTGATAGCAAGCTTGCGCCCATTGCTGTGAGCATTTCTTGGCAACGGTGTGAGGATAGGAGCCAATCGGCTTTTTGGTGATGGTCGAGTGGATTGTGGTGACTCCATTGACACACTCGGTAGAGACAAGGGTGTCGCCAACTTTTCCAAGATACTTTCCGTCCGGATTGACAGCCCGGCGGGCAATCTTGCAAGCGGATGCGCTGGAGGAGACGGAGGAGACTGAGGAGATCGAAGAGATGGATGAGGTCGAGGAGACATCCCTGCTGGTACCTGCCGGAGGCCCGGTGGTCGCCGGGGGAACGCTGGTGATCGGGGGCGCTGCTGTTTGGTCCGGTACCGATGTTGGATCCGGCTTGGACGGCTTTGGAGGTTCAACTTTTGTCGGATCGGCGGGCTTCGGGGGTTCCGGCTTCGGGGGATCGGGGTTTGGTGCAACTGTTGGTGGGCTTGGATTTTCTTTCGTGGGGACAGGCTTCGGCTTGCTGCACTCGGCCTTGTTCATCTTCAGGCATCCTACACTTGTGCCGATGCCGTCGGACGACCCAACAATGTTGGTGAAGACGCTGGTGATGTCGAACTTGAATTCGGGAATCTTGCAGGTGGGGCCGATCCAGTCACCAAAAAAGGAAGCGGCCTCCACGCCGTTCTCCACAAACGTCTTTGCGCCTTGTACCACTCTGGCAGCTGTCAGCGCAGCTCCCACTGGCGCCGTGACAGGAATGAAGTCGAGGGCGGACTGCACAAAGAGCTCGAGGGTGGAGAGCATGGTAGCGCAGATTACCTCTTCCAGTTTTGCCAGGCCCTCCATAACAACGTCGAGAATGACCTCGCCGATCTCGAGCTGTGGCCCGCATATGCACTTTCCAGGGACCCAGAGAAGACCGGCTTTCATCCTTCGCAATCATGCTCTTCTCCGGATAGTCCTCAGCGGTAGTTCCAGGACCTTCGCACTATAATAATGTTAAGATTAGCCGATGCTCTTCTGTCAAATGCCTCCACCGCCTCCCGTTGATGCTATCTCGAAGCAAACGCTGATTCCAGGGAATGATACAAAAAAAGTGAAAAAAGGGGCAAACGTACCCCAATCATGTTTGGGTCTGACCCTGGGAATTTGTTGGGACACCAGATTCTGCAGGGAGTGAACGAAAGATCGTTATTTTTGGGTCCAAAGTACCCAAAACAGAGACCGTTTGTGCTGTAGTGGGCGATTGTTTCCGAGTCTTTTCCTCGACGAACGAGTGGTGGGTTTGCTGGCATGTCGAGGACTCGGGCTGCCGACAGCACCGGCAACGCCAAAAGCAAAGCGTGAGGAAGCATAATGATTGTTTGTAAGAAGTGTCTCTTTATATTGCTAACCCATTGCCTGTATGCGGATCGCCGATATCTTATAGAAGCTCACACCACCCTCGTCCATCAGTCCAAATCAGTTCCATGTTTCCATCTTTGGTCGACGACTGCAACGTTTTCTCTGCTCATATGCAGACAAGGGTTCCTCCATCCGGCCAACGTAAATCATATCTGCATCGTGTACCCGCCGAGCGAGGGATACAAAACACGAACCGGGGGCCATGTGAACTTCGACGAGGCCCGATGCAATGTTCCGGACGGCAAACCGAAGGGCCGGTGAACTCGAGATGGTGCTTATATGCGGGCGGTCCCGACAGTCTGGATCCGACACGGCTGAGGGTCGCTTGTTGAGGCCGATGGCGCGCTGTTGGGTGGCTTGGGCAATTGTTTGCTCTGGTTGATGCAACAGCGTAACCGCTTGCAAAGCGGCTTCAGCGCCTCCCCGCAGCGGTCAAACCCAATTGGCTGACACTGTTTCAGTTGCCGCGCACCGTCTTTTTGCCTCCCCTTCCGGACTTGTTACGCGCTCTTCCAATCTTTTCCCAACACACAAGCCAGGTTCATCGAGTCATCGCCACTTCTTTGAACATTCCAGTGTAGGAGACGCGCGCAGAATGGACCGCGATCTACCCCCACAATATTCGCACGATACCGCCGTCGCTTCCATCACACGTTTCTACGAATTCATCGAGCGCCTCTATGGCAACAAAACCTGCAGCCTCGAGTATCCGCCCCCGACTGGCTGGTCCCAAATAACGCCCGATCTCGGTCCGCATCTCAACCTGGGCCCCGAAGCCCTCGATCTCGTCCGCCACATTCCCTACTTCCGTGCTGGTGGCGCCCGACCCTGTGTGATGACGGCATGTCATCCCGTCGATTACCGCCACATTGCCGAAAACACACGCAAGCACCTCCAAGAAACAGGAAGGCGACAGAAACGCGACTGGGACAATCCCGACCTCGACCGAAAATATCCCCCTCACATCTTCCCTCTCGCCGAGTCCGTACACTATCAATGGGGATGCAACATACTCATCGACACAAGCCGCGGTGTCGCCATCTGGCACAATGTGGATGGAAAGCCTCTCTCTGAGGGTTTTCCGGAGCCAGACGAGCCCTGTGTTGATGAGGGCGGAGTGTTTCTATCTGATCTCGACGGATGGAAAGTTGTACCTGCTTGGAAGATCGAGACCTTCTTCAGAATGGCAGAGGAGCAGTTGACAGCTTTGAACTGGATCCCGGAGCTGGAGGCCGAAGACGAGCTTCAGGAGGTGGAGGTGTACGGGGAACCGGATGAAGAGCAAAGCGAGAGAGCGAGAATCATGAGGGAAGCGGGATGGCCTGGCGAGCAGTGGGATCCGTATAAGGCGTACGAAAACACAAGAGCATGGAGAGACAGAGAGTACGAAAACGAGGTATCAGAGGAGGAGCAAGTGAGAGAGAAACTAGCTGCAACAGATCTTGGATAGGTAACCACTTCGTTTCAGCTGTGGCGAGTCAATTAGAACAATACCTACCCTGCGGGGCCCTCCAGCGATGTGCCAATAAAAGCTTGGCGAACACTTTTGCTGGAGGCTGAGATCCCCGAGTTCAATTGGTGATGGTCGGCGACGGGGTGGAGCACCCTTCGCCTTCTTCCCCGAGATCGCCGACTGCGATGCTTATTCATCAGCTGGTAAAAAGCGGGTAATTCGGGCACCTGATCCCCACGCTGTAAAAATCAGGGTTAAACGTCACCGTCACGCCACAGCAGCTCCTTTCCTTATCATCAAACCACCACTCCCTTCAAATCACCAAAACACCAAACAATACCCAACAAATTACCTCACAAGTCTCACTCACAAACCACCACTGAAGATGTGTTTCAAGCTCGAATGTGGCGTCTGCAGTAAGTTTTAGCCCCGCTTCAGTGTGCATGCGGACAGGACTGACTCAAATACGTCACTAGAAAAGGCGTCTTGGAAGGGATGCGGAAATCACATTCCAGCAGTCATGGACGGCATTCCGGAGGCGGACCGATGCACCTGTGAGCCGAAGGTGGAGAAAGACGGGAAGAAGTACCCGCCCATGGCGAAGCCGGCTCCGGCGCCAGCGCCAACTACTCAGTCTTAAGGCCGGAGAGGGTGTATTGTAACATGTTCAGTTGTGTTTTTATCAACAAGAAGCCCAAGAGGTCTTTTTCCGAACGATAGCTGGATTCTACTCTTGTCCATGGCATGCCAACTTGAACTAAGCCGCGGGCACCAATACCTTGACAACTCGCATATCGTGCAGCGCAATGTCAAAGCTAACACCCGTGCCTCGCCCGCTCTGCCCAGTGTACATCTCCTTCCACTCATACGTCGTCTGTCCCTTCAACCCTGGCACATCCTTAAAGGCCACGGCGTACTTGCCTGCCTGAGTGCCGGCAACAAGGCCAATCACCACTCCGTCCGACAGCGGCCCAGCCCAGTAAGGGTAAATCTTCCCTCTCACCGGCGCCGCCGCTCCAGGTGGACGGAACGTCGTCGCTGCTTTGCCGAGGGAGTCCTGGTTGATATCGATAAGCCCCTTGTTGCGGACGATGGTGAGGGTGTGGTTGGAGATCTTGTTGAGATCGAGACCGAGAACGAGAGGAGACTTGGTGATGGCCCACAATGCAAAGTGGAGCTTCTCCTGGTTGGCGTTGATCTTGGGAGAGCCGAGGTAGAGCATGTCGAGGTCGTTGAAGCCGCCGGGGCCCGAGTACTGGTAGATGTCGGCGGCGGAGGAGCCGATGCGTTCGATGGAGGCCCAGTCGCCCCAGTTGTCGACGGACATGCTGGTTGAGTGTTAGTGTGGGATGAGAAGAAAAGGGGATGGAGGCATACCGCCAGGAGTGGCCGTAGGTGGCGCCCCAGGTCCAGACGCTGTCGCGGCCCCAGTTGCAGAGGTTGAAGTGGATCTTGCGCTGGCTTGACGCGGCGATGATGGCGTCGCGCATGGGTGCGTAGTACTGCTTGGTGTTGCCGATGGGGTTCTGGCAGGTTTGCGGGCGGGGGTTCTGCTGACAGGGGGTGTAGCAGTTGTCGTATTTCCTGCGCAGAAAGGTGTAAGAAAGAGGAACGCCAAGTTCAGGGGGTACATACCAGAGGTCGACGCCCCATCCGACGAGTTGAGCAACATCAGACTTCTCGCGGCCCTCGCTGCCGGGGTACCCAGCGCATGTCTTATCGCCCGCACAGCCGTAGAGGCCAAACTTCAGCCCCATGCCATGAATCTGGTCAGCAACCGATTTAATGCCATTGGGCCACTTCTGAGGATCGGCCACGAGCTTTCCGCTGCTGTCACGGCTCTTGGTCGACCAGCAGTCGTCGATGTTGATGTCTGGAACGTGTCAGTACAGCCGTTTAGCGGCGAGGGAGGGCTGCACTCACACTCGTATCCGAGATCCTTGAGGCCGAGCGAGATGAACTTGTTTGCTGTGTCGAGGGCATATCTGGCTGATGCAGCATCGCATTGTGCCACGTTCTGGTTCAAGTGGTCAGCGGGTATCTTTCAAGGTCTGCGTTTATATCTTACCCAGCTGCTCCATCCCATATGGGGTTTCAGACCAACGCCATCGTTCAGCGCAGAAACTACCTCCAAGACAGCAAGTCCGGAGAACAGAGAGGTTTTCCAAAATTCCATGGTGTTGAGTATCTCGGTCGTCTCGGGATCTAGGCACTCGAGCTAGGGAATCCTTGAAGACTTGACTGCGAGCCCGCCGTTTATAGACCGAGAGACCTGCACACGCAGCGATAATCTCAATACATTGGTGGAATCTGCACTCGATGTGGAATCGCTGCAACATCCCCCGCGGGGAGAAAGAAAGGGCCGGCTGCCGTATACGAAGAAGATGCCCGATCGGCCGTCGCACTCCGCGGCGCGGCTAATGGCCGGTAATCTGCGCATCTAGCTTCCATTTATCAACCGGGGTGGCGGGTGTAGTGAGCAAATCTCGACGCTATGCGCTCCAATTGAAGGAAGCTGAGGGGACGCGCCCGGATCGGCAAATACCGTAGTATCCTCGTCTGTTGGTAGCAGTAGCAGTCGGTCGTACTACTCCCCGGCGCCCGAATATCCGCCAATTGAGATGCAGTCTTCGTACTTGCGCTGACTTTATGTTTCCCGTGATTTGTGACTTGCGGTTGTTGGGGGGGTGGTGAATGGGTGTTGCGAATCTGGGAAACTTGCAAGAACGCAGTTCAGTTCAAAATTCTCGCACCCGGCGCAACCCGAGACGCTTCATCACCCCACTCCTAGCTTTTCATCATTTTCGCAACATTTTCTTGCTTTGAGGCTTTCCCATCTTCGTCTACCTGATGTTGCTTCAACTGAACCGTCAAGCTGCTCGGTGGTCTCGCCGTCTCCTTGTACCGCTTCGATGGATTCAGCTTCAGTTCCTTTCTCAAGGTGAGCCAAATCCCGAAAGAAAGTATCGTTCTCTTCCCTAATTCCGTTGTCACCTTCACCGTTTCCCTGATGGATATTGCTTCTTGTCAAGTCCTCAAGATCCATCGGTGTGTTCTGATTGGCCACACCATGACCTGATGCAACAAAACCGCTCATTCGTCCGATAAGTTGCACCTCGGGACGATGGCGATTGTGTTTACCCCGCATCGCCACCGTCGTGAGAGCTTCGTGCATGGCACACAGTCAGAACCTCATCCCACACTGTTGGCGTTTTGTGCCAATAGGGGCTGCTCCTTGTCTCAATGGATGTATCGGACAACCAATTCAGCCACACCTTCTATTGGGACGAACATTACTCGCAATCAGATGGCTCTGTCCCAAAGCACGAGTGGTTGCGGCCTTTTAGTGCCCTCGAGTCCTTCTTTGCTGCGAATTTGTTTGCTTTAGCTGGCTTTACACCTGTGGATAACCCTCTTATCCTGCATTTGGGTTCTGGGGATAGTGTAAGGGAGAAGACTGCATCTAGACAAGTCGCGGAGGCCCTTGGGAGTGTGCTCATCGCTGACTTCACCTCATACCCCTAGACCATCCCCGTTGACCTTGCCGCTCGGGGGTACAAGCGGCAGCTTTGCGTTGACTTTTCCCCCACGGCTGTGAAGCTGATGAAGGACCGTCATGCCGAGCACGGGATCGAATGGCGGTTGATGGACGTGCGGGATATGAAGAACCTGGAAGATGGCTCGGTCGATGTTGCCTTTGACAAGTCGACTCTTGATGCCATGATTCACGGAAGTCCGTGGAGTCCACCGCAGGAGGTGAAGGACAATACAGCGGCTTACCTTGCAGAGGTGCGTACCAAGATGAGCTCGCCGCAATACCAACTGACATAGCCGGTCCGATCGCAGGTTCATAGAGTCCTCAAAGATAAAGGGCGATTCCTCTGCGTGACCTTTCGGCAGCCGCACTTTATGAAGCCGCTCTTGAATCCTGAAGGGCTTAACTGGGACGTCAGGCTTCAGGTTCTTCGCGATGGCGGTTCGTTTGACTATTATGGGTACTTGATCCGCAAGGTCGTGCCAAACGAGGAGCAGTAGAAAGACAAAACCAGTCACCCGTTTTGGATATAAGGGTGAGGGGCTAAGGTGGAGCGAATAGTGAAGCTCGATCAAGAGAGGAACAGTCAAGTCCAGTTGGAAATCCAAAGATATACAGAATACAAAAGTGACAAACACATAGTTGTATTGTTTCCTTGTTTCGGCTCCGTTGTCCCCGAGGACGACCGGCCGCTGCGGGGTAAAGATGCGGGTTCTTGCCCCGTGAGGCAGCAATGGCCGTCGTTTCGGGGACAGTGCATGACGGCTAGTCTTTGTCGTACCGGCACAGTGCAGGTGCCAAACGCCTCAGCTGGAGTGCTGCGCCTCAATCGAGACAGGACTACAACTCCGCCAGCAGTCAATGTTGCGCCCGACATATGGGAAGCAACTTTGGATCAACGATGAAGCTGCTTCAAAATGCCTGACTCGGCCGCATCCCTTACAGCGGGGGTGGCCTGGCCCCCTCCGTCCATGTCCTCCAGCCGAGCAGTCGCAATCGTCTCCCGGCATACGCTGCACTGGTACCGCATCCTCCCCCTCCGCATACTCAGCATCATCCACCTCTACTTTGTCTCCTCGAGCTTTGTGTACGACAGAGGGACCCTGAGAAGGAAGGGGCATGACGCCCTCAAGCGCGTGGATGCCGCAATATTGCTCCTCGCGCTTGTCTCATGGGCCACACGTCACGCTCTTTTCACAACCACCCACAGCTTCTTGGGATTTCGCCGCCCGTTGAGGTCCTACCGTCTCGCAGTGGCCATCGTGTCAGGCGCCATAATCGCGGCCAATCTTGTTCTGCATCCGGCGGCGATATACCTGTCTTCCAAAACGGCGACTCTTCGACCCGGAAACACGGGCGTGATTCAGACGACACTGCAGCTCCTCTTCGTGATACCTATCAGCGCGATCCACATATACCTGGTTCGCTACTACCTGCTGACGGACGACGTTGAGAATTACGAGCCGATCTACTCCCCTCCGCGGCATAGAGCCCACGACTTGCAAGCCTTGGAGGTGCCGGAATTTCCGCTCGAGCCGTATTCGGACAATGAGAACATCACGACCACCATCGCATCAAGGGGCGCGCTTTCTGAGGCATATGCAGCTCAAGTAGCATCTTCTCAGCCAAGAATACTGGCAAGCAGAGAGACTGAAACCCAGGGTGTACGCCCAGAGAGCTCTCCGCCTGAACAGCCTGACCCGAACCAGCCAGCCGAGCAGTCATGCCACACCCTCGCGCGCGTGGACTTCATGATGGAAAGCCAAACCGGGTTACATGTTATCCTGACATATCCCCTCGTCATCTGGTGTTGCGCTGCCTGCTGTTTCATCATCGCCGCCCTCTGGCTCCGCCTGCACCTTGCCCTCCTGTCATTGAACCACCCCTTCAGGTGAGCCTTCTTCCCACAGCTACTTTCCCAAAAGCAACACCCCACTTACAAGTATCGCTGCCCAGAAATACCAAGTACGCCCTCCTAATGCCCCTAAGCGGACTCCTCTTCTGCGCCTACGCAAGGAACTACCAACCCAAAAGATCCTTATTTACTCGCGGGTCTACCTCCCTTCCCCAGCCGTGGACCGCTCGTGTCCGCCTCTTCGGCCGAACCAGGTTTGTCAATTCCGAAACATCCACATTCACAAGCTCTGACCCCCGGATACGTACACCCCTGCCTCGCAAGCGCCGAGATGGTCTCCGACAAAGACAAGCTCGCTCGGAATATGTCAAGTCTTATAACGCCGTTTTGAACCCAGCCAACGCCACTTCCGGAACATCATGCCTCTGTGAATCGTACTGGGGTCACCTCGGCCGAAAGTGGATCACAAAGATGAGGCCACGCCCAATATTCTACCGAATGTTGTTTATCGGGACGACGCTGTGCTTATATTTGCGTGGGATCATATACATGTTGGGATTTCCGATGTCGTACAAGGATTTTGAGAGGTTTGGCGAGCTTCCTGGTGTGACGCCTGAAGCTGTGAAGCGGTTAGAGAATCTTGTTCCCTCGGTGCTGTTTGCGGGTAGACTGTCGTTGGTGTTTGGGCTGATCTTGTTGATATACGCGGGGTGGGCGTCGATGAGTATGGTGGTATTGTATGGGAGGTTTGCGAAGGAGGTCAAGGGTGTGACCTGGATCGATGATGCGTATGCCAGCAGGTGAAATTGGTCGCGAGCCTTACTGTTTATCCTTGATGTAAGATACCTGCCTGTTATTGAAGCTCCTACAGCAACCTGATCACTTCCTCATCAGCGCCCATCATCTCTTGAATCAGACCCCAATCCATGATTCTTCCGGCTCCAAGACGCTTATATGTTCCCGTCCTTTCGTCTTCCGCCAGGAGAAGTATATCCAAAACGGTGCGGGCCATTCCGCTCAACCATCCGCCTCCCAGACGGCGCGTCGACACAAGCAGCGCATGGACCGCAACGCCACGGTCCGCGCAGAGGTCGGGTCCCTCCTCCATGCCTTCCACCGAAGCCCATCCAGCAACAGCCTCAGGCTTTGTGGGGGAGCAAATGGCCCGCCACCTGCCAGAAGTCGCGACGCCTCCATCCCATCCGGTGGCAATTTTGACCTTCTCCAAGTCCTTCACCGTGAAATAACCCCAAACATGAACAGGGTATAACCTTCCCCGCAAGCGAAGACAAGCAAAGACGTTTGCCGAGTCAAAGGGTAGGCATGTCGATGGATAAGAGTATTCTGCTCCTGTGTAGCGCACTCGCGTGTCAAAGGACAGCAATGCGTCGACTCCAACCAAAGCGGCTTCAGAGCGCACCCCCTGGCTCTGTTTGGGCCAAATCACCCTGCTCATGGTGGACGTCCATGACCATGACGGCGCCGTCGTCACCCGAACTCGCGAGTGCTCCCCCTGTCCATCATCCACCTGCCAAAGCAAGCCATGACAGAGATCATGCGCCCATATCCCCGCTAGGACCCGAAACTTCTCTTCGCCCTCTCCCTCTCTCCGCCCCGGCTCGGCGAGGATATCGTACACCCCCCTCGCCACACCCGCCACAGCACGAACCCGATCCTCCTGCGGCTTCGTCAACTCACACCCCGAGTACACCTCCACCGCGCGGTACCAAAACTCAATGACCTCCGAATTGCTATGATGGAACGCCGGCTTGAGCTCCAAATGACCGCGAAACTCCCCCGGTGCTGCCTCAAGCTGGATCTTTTCGTTGTTCATGGTGCGAGGCAACGCCCCACGACACTCAAAAAAGACGCCGCTGGGCGTGTACCACAGTATCCGCCTGCTCAGCAGCCATTCCTGGAGTATCCAGCCGCGTTTGAGGATGGCGGTGCGGCGGACCGAGGCCCAGTAGTCGTTGACCAGAGGCGTGCGGCGCTTGTAGGCGAAGAAGTGGCCGGCGAGGGCGTGCGATGGATCTCGGTAGGGGAGACGAACGAGGGAGGAAGCCCATGGAACGAAGGATTCGGGAAGGGGCTGGAGGATGCCTGAGGCGGAGGTGGACATGGGCATGGTCCCTGCGATGGTGAGGAAGGAGTGTTGGTAGTACTGGGCCATCTTGAGGGATTCCACATCCCAGTCGGCGCCGCCGTCGCCGAATTGGACGATGCAGATGGAGTCAATCCAGAGGTGGCGTATTCCGAGGTGTCGGGCCACGGTGATCATGTCGTTGAAGAGCTGAGGAAGGGGGCCGAGGCCGCGCCCTTCGGTCCGAGTCCGGTAGTTGTCCGTCGTTGTTTTGCATGCTTCCGTTTCGGTATTCCAACGATGGGTTGCGGTGATGTAGGCGCCCCGCAAATCGTTGTTTTCGGAGAGGATAAGACTCCCGTCGTCCTGGATTTTGATGGTACGCGAGGGCAAGATTGGCTGCTGTGTATCCCGGTCTGGGATTCCCGAAACAGTCTCGTTGCATTGCGCATGGTCAGAGCACTCCCCGATGCAGCTTCTTATGGCGCTGAACACCTCGCTGCTCGACGGATCTCTTCCCAGATAGCGGCCTGCAATGTCCCCATTCGATGCAGCGGCACTGCCTTGAGTGGCTGCGTGTCAACCCTTTGGACCTCGAAACAGGAGCAAACAAGGCTGCCAGGCAACTCACCATCGTCGGCGGCGAAGCAAACCTCCTCGTCGGATTTCTGCCTCACCTTTCCAAAACGATCTCCGACTTCCACCAGCAGCCTGTTCACCCGTAGTCCGTGCCCCTGGGACACGTTCGCGCTGCAGTAGTTTTCTGATGCCGTGAGGTGCACCCACATCTCCACATCGTCAGCTGGGCGGGATCCGTTGCTCACTATCGAGGAAGTGAAGTACATTGGCGGCTCGAGGTCTTTGGCAATGTCAAAGAGCAGAGCGCAGAATCCGCAGGGCGGATCCAGCTTGGCGCCCGATTGAACATCAGCCAAGCGGTACCCCCGCGTGCGACTTGATCCCAAAGCGAAGGACTGGATGTTGAAGTCTTGGCAGAGCGTGCATAGCGAGGCTGAGGCTGGTGTTGGTGGATTCTGAGACATGGTGGAGGTATTCCGTTGGAGGACCGGCAGCCGGGCGGGCGTGAAGAATGCTGATGTTCGGCGGTTGGTTCGGCACGCCGCCTCGAGCATCGCTGCATGTGTTGAATCATGCAGGCAGCAGGCACGTGATGGCTGCGGGTGGGTGAACGAAGGTCGCACCACCCGCTCACCCAAAACTTCACCATGGGCATCACTGACTCCCTCTGAAGACATCGTTGAACGCTTGTATGTGGCCTTGGTTTTAACGGTCTATGGCGCTAGAGAGTAGCGACTTCAACATTGCTGGACTGGAGAGCGATGGCAAAAGGCGGCAGCCGTTCTCTGGCAACTGTAGATGCTCTAGCTCCTTGAGAGACCTCGGACCGTTAAACCACTCACTTGACTAGGCGGAGAGCCCACCCCTTCATCTCGTATCGCAGAGGGATCGGATAGCAACCCTCGGCCCGCACGAGACACTCCACCCCTGCGGTTCAGACTCTACCGAAGGAGGACACCCGAGACGACTAGCGTGCAACTCAGAGGCTGTGAAGGCAACACATTATCGTCGGATATGGGCCCGACATGTCGCATCTGCCGAGGCCAGGAGAAGGCGCCGTGGTACTTTTGAAGTTGCAACAGGGGTATGGGGCCGAGATCCGACTGGCCAACTCCTGTGTCCGCGGCGAGAGCTCCCGAAAACGGCGCCCTCCGTTGAGGCTGACATGTCACAGCATGATGCCCTCGAGCCCCTCATCCCTAATACACATTGGGATGGACTGGGAGATCTCGCGCAAGTGATTGCCCGAAGACTGGCGGGGGGGCAGAGAAACGACGAGAATCGGTCTGGAGATCGAACCTAAAAGAACCAGGATGGGCTAGAGATGCGAGGGGCGGTGCGCGGATCAACAAACATGTGTTTGAAGGGTCGGCTCTCTGGGCGGGTGGTCAGAGTCGGTGTGGCGACTGACAGCGGCACACGCTGCAGACGCGACCGCACCCCGGGCGCCGCCTAGACCTGTGCCGCGATCTGGGGTGCGTCGACCTGGATCAGGCTTCATTGTCAGGACGATCAAGGCCAGTGCGCGAGCGACGGCCTCAGCCTCGAACTTGTGGCTTTTCGGAAGGTGATCATCTGTTTTGCTGGTGTTTGGGTGGGGTCTCCTCGGGTCCTACCGCTGGTCGCCGATGATGCGCAGCCCCTTGGCAGCTCCGACCGCCGAGAGCCCCGGCAAATGCCCCATTCGAGCACCTGCAGTGCCCCTGGTTTGGGTCGCCCGCCATCCTTCGGCAACTGGACCGAGCCGCACCTCTGCGCAGCCAACCACCAATGCCATTGTTTCGCCCGCTATGGGCCCTCCAATTGATCGACAGCCAGCAACCGTCTCACAAGTCGTCGGACGCCATGCAATTCTGACACACTTTCCAGGTTCGCGGATTCACCACGGCAATTCGTCCTCTCTCTGCGCTGCACTTTGGCTGAAGTTCAGGGCACCGACATCCAACTTAACTGGGCGGGCCGTCCCCGAAATTCCCAGCCCTCCTTGTTCTTCGTCTGAATGCGTCAGCCGCAGCACACTCGTTTTCGTCTCTACCCCCAATGACAGCGGCATTCTGGGCCAAGCTGTCTCTTCCACTCTTTCCGGAACCTCGGTTTCCGCAAAGCGCGAAAATCGACAAAAATGTTGTTTGCCGATAGAAAAATCGACTATGGGCCCCGTCTGAATGCCCTCCTGTGGTTGATGGTGTCGGTGTCCGCTCTCTTTCTCTTCACCCGGCTTTATCTCAAAAAATGCCAGATGCGAGGCCTCTGGTGGGATGACTACATCCTCCTCGGCGCGTGGGTCTGCCAAACGGTGCAGGTGGGCCTCGTTTCGTACCTCATCAGTCTCGGCTACGGCAAGCCCGTTATCCCCAAGGAAAACACCGGCCCCGTCTTTTCGCTGGTCGTGAACTTGCTGTCAAGTTTTCTGATCACTTCCAACCTCCTGGGCAAGATTTCTTTCGGGCTGACGCTGTTGCGCATCCCTGCCCTCTGGATCCGTCTCGCCGTGTGGTACATAATCATCACGTTGACAGCGACCCTCGGTATGAGCACCGTGCTGGTGTGGATCGAGTGCTTGGGAGTCAAGCGGGCAGCGAACTGCATCGATGTCCGTGTTTCATTGTCGTACAACATGTTTTCTTGCAGTAAGATACCGGTCGTCACTTTGCTGGGAGAGTTTGCTGACTGATGCAGTTTATTCGGCCGCCATGGATGTAGTGCTGGCATTTCTGCCGTGGAAGTTCATCTGGAGCTTGCAGATGGGCAAGAAGGAGAAGCTCGGCGTGGTTGTGGCCATGAGCATGGGCGTATTGTTGGTCATCCCTCTCCCCTCGATCTTTGCAGGACTGACAGGCGACTCCAGTGCGGGAGCCGCAGCGGCGATGAAGACGGTGACGTTTCCCACTGTCATCAGCAATCCTCGTAAGTTCTTCCAACCGCCATGCCAGTGGTTCTTGTTTCAGAGCTTGCATCTCTGACGCGCAGCAGTGGCCAGCATGTCCCTCATCGTTTGGGGAAACGCCGAGTCGTCGATTTGCATAATGGCTGCATCGATCCCAATACTCAGAGCATTGGTGCGCGAAGGGTTTCACGCGGCGGTCCCATTGGGATATCGAACGGACGAAACGGGCTACACTAGGTCCATGTCGGAATCAGGGGCGAGGAACAGCGTTGTCGACAGGTCCGGCATGTTTGGCCGTCAACTGGCAGTGCCGATTCAACCACCGGGCATGCGAAAACAAGACGAAATAGCGACATCGTTGGATCGAACCCTCGTTAGCGACAGCCCGGAACCCGGGAAACCTCTAAAGAAGGAGGGCGGGGAATGGAGTGACGACGACAGCTTCGAAATGAGCAACTATCAGCATCGCCGACCACAAGACCCAAAGGACTTCCTTCACAACCCTTTGTGAGAAGGCAACGATTCGGAGCAAGCCAACCGCAGGGCGTGCTTCATGATAGCATCCCAAGCAAAGCGTGTTGACGCGTCGACACTGCTGAGAGAAGAAGCATAATTGCTTACTAGCCGAGGCTGGAGACGGGCGAGTACCACAAGAGATGTTGAGCGCCCCGGGCTGGGTGTGACGTCGAGTGGTTCCACCATGCTTCCGGCCAGCAAAGCCACAAAGGTTCCGATTTGGAACGAATATCGGCTCTCTGGTCGGTGTTTGGATGTGGCGGTACCCCAATATCCCGCAGGAACGGATATCTGAACCATGAGAAGCGCTGGAAACGTGCTCTCGTAGGCAGGATCGTCTCCAGGCGGCGCTCCAACGAAATCCTGCGTTGCAAAGAGCGTGACGACATGGAAGCTTGGAAGCAAACTCGGGTTCACTGCTGGAACAGTTGGAAGTTGAGGCAATGGTGCGGCACGGGGAGCGAAGCCTTCGGCCGCGGGAAAGTTGGTGGGAGGGAGGAGGACAGCGAGAACGGAGACGGAGCGATGCGGTTGGTTTGAGTTGAGCATACCGAGTCGATGCCCGAGGCCAAATACCCAGTATTAGCTAATAATCGAGAGATGCGATGCCGATGCACGGTCAGTCATCAAAGTGGCTAGCAACATGATGTGCAACTGCCGTAGCATCGCCTTCGAAGGCGCCGCAGACCGGACATGTCGATACAGCTCCAGGCTCGGACGACACGGTCGCGGCTGTTTCTTGCGCCGAGGTCCCAGCCGCACCTGCGGAGTCGGATGCTTGATGCGGTTTCCCCTTGCCAGACTTTCGCTGCTTCGCTGGCTTGACGTACGCGTCGAGGCCGATGGACGCCGTCGGCTGCTCTTCGTCTCGGATGTCTGCAAAGGCTGATGGGCGCGATTGACGGAAGGATCGAGGTGGCCTTGCGCCATGTGGTCCTTCGTGCGTGTTGTCTTCAGAGGCTTGCGGGGGAGCTGAGGCGCTGGCATCGGCCATGGTCTGGACCCTGCCGATTCTGCCATCGGTCAGTCGAACTTTGATGCCGCGGGGGTGATTGCCACGCGTCAGGATGTCCTTGACCGCGCCCGACACAGTGCGACCAGTCGGCTGGTCTGCCTTGAGGACGATGTTGACCCATGCGCCGGGCAGCACTTCTCTTATTGTCGGTACGCGATGCATTGCGGAAGGAGCTGTCGTTTTGGTGATCAAACGGAGGGTTGCTGAAGTCCGACAGTTTCTTGGCGGGGTCGGGAGAGGAGCATGCATCAAACAAGTGGGGGTGGGGTCAATATCGTTATATCACATGTATTGGCTTTGGCGAATATCCCCGTGTTTCCCACCAAAAAAATCCACTGCAAACGTTTCCATGTCACCAAAACAAGATCTGCTGGGCGGAAGCGAATCGTATGCCAATGTCGGGTTGCGCTCAGCCTATATTTCTCTATCTTGAGCCTAAGTTTCCAGATCCCACATCAAGCTGGATCTCACTTTTGAGCACCCGCGGTCTGGATCTTCTCTCCCACGACGCCCACAACGGTTGCATAGCCCACCTCGAGCGTCGGCTTGACCGTCAGCGTCTTGGTCGCCGCATCCCACGAGGAGCGATGCGAGCTCGTCTCAGTCGTCCTGCTGCCGGACCCCTCGAGACTGATGGGGATGCCAAAGATGCGCAGGCCGCCACCGGCCTGTGTGGTCTGCTGGTAGAGCGAATCGACCTTGCTGGCCGCCGTGGCGCCGAGGGTGATCTCGTAGCCGAGGCCAGTGACCACGACGAGCTGCGAGACACGAGCGAGCGTCTTGACTTCCTTGGGGGCATCGCCACGGAGACGGTACTCCTTGGTGTTGAGGTTCCTGTTGCTTTTGTGAGTTGGGGTGGTCTGGTGGGTAAAGAGGGGGAGAAAAGACTTACCACTGACCAGGGTTGATGGCAATGAGCCTCATATCGTCGTAGAGAATCTTGACAGACACGTCCTCTGTCTCGACATGGGAGCTCGAGTCGGTCTCGGTCTCGGAGTGGTTGGCGCTGGCGTTGAAGGCAAACCAGGGCCCGCAGCTTACGGCCACGCTGCCGCCGCCTGAGGTCTGGCCGAACTTGTAGTCCTCGACCTTCTTGTTGATATCAATCTTGAGGTCGTAGGACTGCGCGGGCTTCCAGTTGTCCGAGGCAGCCTTGGTTTCGGCCGCCGAGACAAACTTCTTGTACTCGTCAAGCCCCGTGTACTGGGGCACATAATAGATGGCCGGCTTCTCGGCATTTCCCCCAGCCTGCGCAAGGCGCTTCAGGTCTGCAGCCGAGGGCATCCCGCCTGCGGCAGCCTCCATGTTGAATCTGTGGATGACGGGTTAGTTACCGTCGAGGCAAAATTGTTAGGAGACGGTACTGACCCTGGCTTCAGCCCCGACTGGTCCTGGGCCTTCCTGATGTTGGCCTTGTCTTTGTTGATCTTGCTGGCCAAGGGGCCATCGACCCGGGCCTGGAGCTCCGCGAGGCGGCTCGCGACGGCGGTCGCATTCTGCTCGGCCGTGGCGTAGCCGGGCGCATTGCCGTCCAGAATCCAGTCGTAGAACTTGCCAACGGTGGTGAAGCCATCCTTAAGGTCAGAGACAAACCTCGTTTTCGCCTTCTCCTTCTCTCTCTCGAGCCACGTGTCTGCAGCCTCCTTGTCCTTGAGGGCGTTGACGATAGCAGTGTCCAAGGCTGCGCTGGGGTTTCCACCCTATATGTACATGGAGTCAGCAAGGTCAACATTGGCAGTCAATGAAAGCAGACATTCTTACCAGAGCAACGTTGGCGAGGAACCTGCGCGTGGTTCATGGTTAGCAGACTCCAAACATTGGACTCGGTCAAGTGTTACTTACGTCTCCAGAGCGTCGACATAACCATTCTGGGAGGAGGGGTTGTAAAACACATCGGCAGTCGAGAGGAGGTTGTTGCCAATGTTGTAGAAGGCCAAATTTCCGTACGCCTCCGGGACGAGGGAACCAGCCGGAGGACCCTTCTGGGTCTGACTGGCCAAGAAGAAAGCCGCATCACCGCCTTCAGTGATATGGACACCGGCGTTGTCCTTGACGAACTGGCCGTAGGCGAGCCAGAAGGCTTCGGTCGTCTTGGAGGCAGACATTCTGACGGTGAAATAAGCTGGCTGGAAGA
The DNA here is from genome assembly GCA_033296975.1 of Podospora aff. communis PSN243. Taxonomy (NCBI): domain Eukaryota; kingdom Fungi; phylum Ascomycota; class Sordariomycetes; order Sordariales; family Podosporaceae; genus Podospora; species Podospora aff. communis PSN243. Next base: position 12,708 of record MU866001.1, on the reverse strand, counting down.
GGTGACTGGGCCGGGAACAGTGAATCAAAGTGATAGAACTGCTGGTAGACGAAGAGGTTGATGCTGATGTCTGAAGAATTTCTCTCCTGGTCGAGAGGGCATCAGACCAGACTATATATCTGCTCGCTCAGTCTAGATCTCGTTACCAAAAGCATTCAAGTCTTGCCTTTGCTCACTGAGGCCCAAATCACAAATACGCTCGTGACTTGCCTCTGCCTTCTCCAAGCACAAAGTTCCCGTCTGCCCTCGAGCATGCCTTCGTCCCTCTCAACTCCAGCCAGCCACGACAATCTGAAAGCGCGTGATGCGTATAGTCTAGCGAATTGTGCATCTTCGAGTCTAGCTGAAAAGCCCGAATCAGTAAGGTGAAGTCTCAGGTTGAATCCAGATGTCCAATGTTTGCCCTCTTGCAGTCGGTGCATATAAGTCCCGCTCATTTGGCCTCTGTGAAGACACTAAGAAGTCAAACCAGACTCAAAACAGAAGAACTTGTGTCGTTGGCGTTCTGCTCACAGGCAAACGGGCGCTTCTGCGAAGGAGGGATGCTGCCAAGACAAATGGATTGAGTCCAGAACAGTAAACGCCAATATGTCTTGACGGTCTGGACTCACAGTCTAGACTGGACTCTGGGGATGGTGCTAAAATGTCTCAGGATACCTTTGAACTTGTCCGTTTTAGTGTGTCCAGCTCGCCACCGGCCGGCGAATACATGAAGCTGATGGCGAGTCCAAGATCTCAATGCAGGCCCGTCGATGCGGCCATATGTGCCCGCCATAGCCCGGGCGCATGCACATCACATACCTTACCCGGACGAAGAGTTCCGGGGATGGGGGACTCTATGATTGGATATCCTCCGCTTATTCGATCTTGGCTGTTTGTTTCGGCTTCACGTGGCTGACTGAGAATCCCAATACGCACTAGTGTAGTTACCGACTAATGCAGACGGGAGCATCTAGACCACGCAGGACACGGCGTTTGCCCGGGGTCGGATGTGGCTTGCGCAGCGGGCAGCGAATGGAGAAGATGGATGATGCAGAGCTTCAAATCTTCAATTCCTTCGAGTGACCTTCTCTCTCTTTCCCCATTTGTCAAACTCTTCTCACGATATGCACTCGTTCATGTTGGTTCTTTTGCCCGACTGTCCCTCTTGTCACTCGTTTGAGCTGTACCTCCTTCTCAGCGGCCACTTTGAACCCCTCCATTCTCTTTTTGAACGCGGCAAACCTGCCAGTGCAGCCACGGAAGCCGGAAGATGGCAGCGAAACGCTTTCTGACCACAGCCTCTGCTGCTGCTCATGATCTGGTCGAGTCAACGGGTTCGCTGGGCGCGGGATTCCCCAGTCGCGGCCCCGCCCGCAAACCGTCCATGCCCAAGAAACAACCCCCGCTGCTCTGGAAAGCCTTTGGCTTCTTTCTCAAAAACAAGTTTTCCAGCTCTGGGAGCTTGCTCGATGCGGACAAGGCCTTGTTCTTTGCAGATCCCGATCAGCCCGGCATCCCCGAGGGCGCCGCCTATCCGAATGAGGTGACAAACTACCAGCTGTTCCAGTTTGCAGACACCATGCAGCGGGCCAACAAGCCATCCTTTTCATTGAGCGGCGGGAGTTCCTACTTTGAGTTTCTCAACCTGTACTTGCGACATGTCGGAGAGGCACGTCAATCCTTTCTCTTTGTCGCTTCCTCACTCCCCCACTCGGTCTCCAAACGCCACCTGTTCTGACTTTTCAGCACTCTCCAGGAAGATGAGTCGCCCCAACTCACCCAAGCCCGTGAGACGCTCCTCCGGGCCAAGCAGATCAAGGACGAAGCGTGGGAAGACGCCCGAGCCCGGTTCGCCCAGCTGGTCTCCTCCTCCTCCCCTGCCAGTGACCCCAAAGGCCCAACTCCTCCTTCCCTGATCGAGTATTACCTCGAGCGCGAACCAAGCTACATTTCGGCCTTTGAGGCCGAGGCCGCCGCGCAAAAGTCCTTTGCGGCCGCATTATCCAACCCCGCCTTCTCGTCGGTCCTGCGTCAGCTCGACCTGATCCGCCTCGCCGACATGCGCCTCGAGCCCCAGGCGGGTAATACCATGCCCGTGCTCGCCGTCGACCGTGACTGGATCACGTTCTCCAAGCACAATCCGGACATGGCAAGCCAGCAACTCGTCGACGCCGAGCGCCACAACATCTATTACCGCCCGGCCTACGGGCTCTCGCACTACGAGACGACGGTCAAGTATTGGATCGACCGGTACGCGGCCGGTTTATCAGCCAACCCGATTGACCGGCTGGAGCGCGACGGTCCATATACCATCCCTCTTGCCGACGTGTGGGAGCGCTCTTGGGCCGATCTGGGACACCCGCTTCTGGACCAGGCCGAGCAGGCGGTGCCCTTGACCGATGAGCGCAAGGAGCTGATCAACTCGTTGACTGCCACTGTAACCTTTTTGCAGCGGCCGTTCGTGGGCAATGTGAGCAGGGGCATGTGGGATGTCAATGACGCGCGCGAGCGGTTCGACCTGGGGCCGAGCGCGCCTCAGAGCCTGCGGGAGACGGTGTACAAGACCTCGAAGCTGATTATTGCCTGGGGCATCGAGATGGAGCTGACGGTGCCCGAGGACATGGAGAAGAAGAGGTTGATGAATATCACCCTGGCGGGCATGGATCTGCCCTTCAAGACGGTTCACACCGGGCCTCAGGGTGGGGCTAGATTGCTGTTTAGGGGAGGAGGGGACGGGTTCCCGATCCTGCTGGGGGCGTTTGCGGACATGGTGTAACTGCACCCAGCCAACCGCGTGGGAGATAGTCACTGTTAAAGTGTCTCCACTACCTTAATTCATGGGTATCCACTCGTCCAATTATTCACGTGGCAAAAAGATCGTGACACAACATTTGATCTGCTGGACAGAAGTGAATTGTACCAATCTTTGTCCGGAACCTCATTCCTTCGGCGCCCTTCAACTCCACCTCCGCCGGTAATCTGACGTGGAAGCTCGTCGCACACGTTGGATTTGCTTTCGGGCGCCCCTCGAATTCACCCATCAGGATTGCAGGCAATTGTTTTGGACCCAAAAACCCCACTGTCAACACCGTGACAAAGATGATACCCCTTCGATGACGGGAAGCGCCCTTTGGAATTGCTTCTTGCCTACCGCGCAAGCTCATTGACTTGGATACTAGGAGACGCAGCAGCGACAAACCCACCATTCCGGGGCACCACATTGGAAAGCTTGGTGGGTACCCTTTTGTTGCGTCAAAGCCACCGTCCGACTTCACTTGGAGGTCTTTGTTGCCCAATCGTGAAGTGAATCGCCAGCTATGAGGACAAGGTCCTTGTTTGCACGCGAGCAACAAAGAAAGGTGAATCAAGAAGAGGCCCACGCTCACAGACATAAATACGGGCACCGCCCACTCCAGCGCTTGCCCTGACTTTCCACCATACTCAGCAGAAGAGCCAGTGAAACTCGACTCTGCAAGACCGGATTCCTTCAGTCGAACGCAACCAACCACTGCCCTCTTCAGCAACCATCTTCCACCACTTCTACCCACAACATTTCTCACACATACTTCGAGACTCCCATCCAAACGCAAAAATGGGTCGATCCGGACACTCCAACCGCAAGAAGGCCTATGTCCCTCGCGCCGGCGACAACTCCCGGCTGCTCTTTGAGGTCATGGGAATTGAGGACATGGACTACTATGAGGAGACTACCACGCAAGTTATCATCGGTGAGGACATGCCTGAGGACCCCTACGACTTGTTGTCGAGTTTCTGGGAGCTAATTGAGCCCGCAGAGGAACCGCAACCCAAGATCCCAAAGTCCAAGTTCAGCTCCCGCTGGGAGGTGAACGGTGACGGCTTCAAGGTCAAGATTTCCATCGTGTCCCACGACAACGGCGAGACATGGACCGACGTCGAGTCAAGCAAGGAGCTTCCGCAGGCTGCGCCGCAGAAGAAGATTACCACTTCGTCAATCTTTGATCTTTTGGACTCGGCTTCGGCATAGGGTTTAGGGTTTTTTGAGGGGCAGGAGACTGGACGTGATAGGCAGGCCTTCACCCAGAGTATCAATACAAATGTATGTCAACCGGCGTTGTTTTCCGTTCAGTTTACTGTGACTTTGCTGCTGTGAAATTTTCTTTCTGGATGAACAGTTGTGATGAAGAGACGGGCGGGGCACGTGAGGGTGATATCGACACTCAGAACACGTATTTACAGTTCTCATAGATTCAGACTTACTCGGGGAGTGAAGCGCAGAGATCGACCAAGGGGGGGTGCATCGCCAGACACATCCTTGGTCCCCACAGCGGGATGTCTCCTGGCGGCACCACCCTGAGGAGGAAAGGCTTGGCGCACATCACCGACTCATCCCACTGGGGAAAGTCCGCGACTCCAGACCCAGCCGAAACCGACGACGAGGCCAAGCTGTCGACGATGCGAATTGCGGTCGAGAGCCGATGACGTCGTATATAAGCTCGGCTTAAGGTCTGGATAATGTTTTGAACGAAAGCGCAGCGATAAAATGCCCCGGACTTCAGCAAAAACCACGTCGTCAATTTAGACGTGCCACCCGAAACGGCAATGATCGGCAGTTCAGGAACAGACAGCGGCACGCTTCCAACCAGCAGGGTTCGGGTAACGGTTCTAGATGAACTGCCATATGAAAAACGTGGGATTGCCAGGAACCGGATGTTTCTGTCACACAGACCAAGTTTTGGGACTCAGATATGGCAGTGATGGGAAACCGACGATGCCATGTGTGGTATATCTACTCGGCCTGGTGCGAGGACCTTGCAACTCCCGTCTTCCTCGTTCTCAGCGTTGCGAACCCTGCCCGACAATAGCACATCCCAGAGCACACCCGTGGCAAGAGTACTGGTCTCTGTCCAAAATGCGTCTTCTCGCCGTCTTTTTGCTCATTTTCCCTCTCCTCGAGCCAGCGCTGGCGCAACGCTTCCAACATGTCGTCGAGGTTCGCAGCCAAACGACGTTCATGACGGTGTTCCGCAGACAAGCTCCCTACGCAAACTCCTCCTCGTCAACTCCAGCGCCAACGTGGAACGCATCGGCGGCGTTCACATTCACCCCCAGCAACACCAGCGCATCCGCCAGCGCAAACTCTACATCCTCTCGGGGCGGGGGCGGGGGCGGGGGCCTTGGCGGCATTCTCGATCCGATTACCTCCGGGCTGCTCGGCCCTTCCGGTCTTCTCGGGCCCATCACCTCAGGTCTCCTCGGGCCGATCGCTTCGGGTGGTGTAAACGCTTCCAGCGTCGCGTCGGGCGTGTCCAACGTCACAAGCTCGCTGTCGCTCTCTCGCCCGACGATATCGAGCTTGAGCTTGAGTCTCTTGAGCAGCAGCGTGCGTTGGCCGAATTCAAGCTCGGCTGCAGCGCCGACGTCTGGGGCGAACTCAACATCGAGAGGATAACTTCAGGGCAAGGTGAAGGGAGAATGATGGTGGGACTGATGTAGGATAAATACAACGATTGTTTTGCCAAGAAATATGCCGTTGGAGCTTTTCATATTCGCACGTTGGCTGATCCCGTACAACGTCCAGTGATCGCCATGTAGAGCAAGCGATAATGTCCAATTATTCCTCCGAGAGGCGGATGCTACGGCTCGCATGGATTGCCAATCAGATGGCGGCGTCAGCGTCGCACCCGGCCCGCAGTTTCGGAACAGGTACCGGTACGCCTCGGACTCGGAAGCGGTACGCATCGCACTACTTCGGTCTTTGGTTTCACAGGATCGACTGAAGATCCTTGCGAGATGACAACGTTGTATAAAACTCGGCGGACACCTCGGGAAGATGGATGATGCGATTATCCACGACTTTTCGACTGTGATGACAAGAGGTGTGCTCTCACCCGCCAATTACTCGCTGGTCGCTCAGTTAAAGTATGGCAAACACCCTACTTGAAGCGTGCGCCTCGTACGCAAGCCCGAGTTCCATCTTGGGTCTCGTCCTCGTTGCTCTGTTGACGGCCATCATCAAACGTCGCTACTTCTCACCTCTGAGCGACATCCCCGGCCCCTTTCTCGCCTCCATCACTCGATTCTGGCAAATCCGGACGCTCCTTCAAGGAGACTCAGTCAACGTCATATACGACTTGCACGAAAAGCACGGCCCCTTCGTCAGAATCGCACCCAACGAGATCAGCGTCTGTCATCGAGATGCCCCCAAGAAGCTCCTCCTCACGCCCCTCCACAAGGATAACTGGTATCGCGCCGGCGCCATCCCCGACTACCGCTTCGAAACGACCCTCTCCATCACCAGCCCCAAAGCCAAGGTTGCGCGCTCGCGCCATCTCCTCCAGGGGTACTCCACCACCAGCCTCCTCCGCCAGGAAGACCGCATGGACGCCATCTTCTCCCAGCTGCTAGACTGGCTCGACAAATTCTCCAGCACCAACGATGCGATGGACCTCGATCGTTTCTTCACCTTCGCCGCTGCGGATCTCAACGGCCAAGTCCTCTTCTCCAAACCTTTCGGCTTCCTCGCGGAGGGCAAAGACATTGACGACACCCTCGCCCGCTCGCACTCCATCGCAGGGATCGGCACAGTGGCGGGGTACTTCCCCTGGTTGAACAAGCTCGTTGCCAACCCGTTTGTCACCTGGCTGGGCGTGCTCCCGTTCAAGCTCATCTTCGACACGGGGATGAAGGCCATATCTGAGCGACAGGGACAGCCAGACAAGGCCAAGAACAAGGATATCCTGGGCCAGTGGCTGCAGGCTCACGAGGATGGGAAACTCACGCTCCGTAACGTCCAGGCGCAGACCACCCTGGGTGTATCAGCCGGTACGGATGCTATGTCAACGGGATTCCAGAGCTTTGCGTACTACACGATGCGGCATCCTGCCGCGTGGAAGAGGTGTCGGGTGGAAGTGTTGCAGTCGCAGCGGGAACATGGGAGGTGCAAGGGAAAGGTTGTGTCCTTTGCGGATGCACAGACGTTGCCGTATCTGCAGGCGTGTATTAAAGAGTCGTTGAGGTTGTTTGGGCCGCTGGGGACGGGGCTGCCGAGGGTCGTGGGTGAAGGGGGAACGAAGATTGGGGAGAGGGTGTTTCCTGCTGGAACGACGTTATCGATCCATCCGTAGTGAGTGCTTCGTTTCTCTCTTTTGGCGTGCAATGGTGTTTTGGCTAACAAAAGTCAGCTCCATGATGCGGGATAAGAATATCTGGGGCCCTGACGCGAACGAGTTTAAGCCGGAACGATGGCTGGATGAGAAGGTCAGCGCGGAGCTTGATCATTTTTGGATGCCGGTATGTTCTTCTCTGCTTCTTCGATGCAGAAGCCCGACACTGACATGGAGATGTGCAGTTCGGTCTCGGCTACGCCGCCTGTCCCGGAATCAACCTCGCCAAGACCGAGCTCTCCAAAGTCGCTGCGAGCATCGTTCGGGATTATGACATACGACCGGTCGACCCTCGGCAGGAGTGGAGCTACGAGGCCTATTTTAACGCGCTGCCTCATACCTGGCCCGTCTATGTAGCAAAAGCTGCGAATGAGTGAGTGGTGGGAATAGGAATGAAGGGGTACACCTGGTATGTGTCTGGTACCGCGAATTTTGTTTGTAAAGAGGAGTCGCGAGCTTGAACATGGACGAAAGAATTCCATAGAACTATCTGCTCCCCGTGGCTTTTTGTGTGCTGCGGATCTGCATTGGCATTGTCATTTTGAATGGTGAGAAGCCCCTGAAGGGATCGCGAATCAGAGCGTGGCTCCCCTCCCTGAATTTCTCCAAAGATACCCCGCATCCTGCTCTGCCATCCCCACCTGCTCCAAACTGCATCACAAACAACCTCTCCCTCTGCTCCCTGCCACCTCTCCCGACATGGAGTCGCGCTTGACGGCAGCGCCGACAGAAGTCACTGTCAAGATTTTCCAGCAATGCGATTCCCTTGCCGACATCACGGCCTTGCGGCTGGCCTGCCGCCACCTAAATTCGGTCTGGGACCACCACTGCCCGGTCATCATCGGGCATGCGGGCCCTAGACACTGATCCCGGCCTTCTCTCGCGCGCTCATGGCAGTACGTACTTGTGGCGCAGTTCTCTTGTACCAAAGCTGCGTCCAGACTGACACCCGAATTCCAGGCGCGCGCGACCGCTCTCGTTCTCGCTGCGCAAGAGGCAGGGCAACTCCCTCCGGAGCTCGATCCCGACGATCTCGACCGTGCATCAAAGTTGCCGAACCTCACTCGAGCCGAACTCAAAGGCCTTCTTGGGCTATACCACCTCTCTCGATGCGTAGAGGTCCGCTTCACCCACCATCCCTGCAGCCCGTTGCATCTAGAGATTCTGCCTGACGAACGGTGGCCACAAGACCGTGTCCCCCCGCCGCCTCTCGGAACGCCGGAACCGCCCGAACACATGGCCGAGTGGAGGGAGCGTTTGCATGCCGCCATATACACATCGCTCTTCATGGGCGCTGCGCTTGCTCGCGCTTACAACGAACCCTTCTTCCCAAATGAAATCACTTCAGTTGACCCTCTGGCGGAGGAGCGTCGCCTGAATCTTCTGCAAACATTCGACAAGTGGCATCGATCCAAAACAGACGAGTTCAACCTCTCTCCGAGCCATTGCGAGTACCTGTCGCGCTTCCCCGCTTACCATTTGAATCTCGCCGGAGACTCTCCGGGAGTCGAAGGACCGTTTGGATCGCTGGAGCGCTGGCTCATCAATTCGGCGATTGCTGAGGCCTGCGCGCGACCGATCCCAGCTCGATTCCTCGCCCGTCCAGAGGATAGATACTATGCTCGATTTCTCGAGTATGATCCTCAGGAGGGCATTCGATGGGTTGTTCCCTGGCAGAGAGAGCTATCGGAGCTGTTCGCTGAAGAGCCTGCCCATGTGGCTGCTGGGGCGCTGTGGGTGGTACTGCAATCCATTCACATGTTTGAGTTCCTCCTCACGTGCTTTGAAAATGTCAACGGCGAAGAAGGCCAAGGTCGTCCTGAGTCGGCGCACGGTTACGGAGATTTTGTCCCTGAGATCAAGAACACGGCCCATGTTGTCCTCTTTGGCGTATTCCGCGTAGAGAAGGTCTCTATGTTGAAGAAGGGCGGGGAATCGGCCACGCGACCATTTCGTGCGCAAACTGTCAAGTCAAGTGCCGCACAGGATGGCTTCCCGCCCGATGAGCTCGACATACCCGCCATTCTGGAGGCTCTACACCTGCGATCAGGGGTGTCAAACCACCAGGGGCCCAAAGGCATGAATTTCCTCATCCCGCCGCCTCCACTCCAGTTCTTCGTCTTTTTGCTCTCGAAGCAATTCGGGCTTACGATCTATTTTCCGCCAAACGATGAAATGGTCGTGCTAAATCACTATGTGATGTTCACATCTTCGGCGGCAATTTTCGCGAATCAAGGACTCAACACGCCGGGTAGGGGTGAGTGGCTCGAGGAATTTGACTGCGGGGCGCTATTGACGGATACGGCCCAGCTCGGAGAGGGTATCCGTGTGTTCTTCTTCGACAGGATTGAGGACAACCCCCGATATTATCCGCCATACGATCGTTACGGAGATTCCAGCTATGATGGCTCGGAGGAGAGTCAAGACAGCTATGATGGCTCGGAGGAGAGTCAAGATTCCCACTCACAATGCGTATTGGGCCCAGACCTCTTGCCGTCCGATTTTCCCTATCAATGAAGTGTGAAACGTCAGGCGGAGCACGTCATTGAGCTTGCGAGCAGTGGAAGTATAGTTGCAAAGAAGTGTAGTTGCAAAGTGACTTGGTATTTTGGAAGTGAAAGTACCGTATTCACTCGCAATATTGGCCTTTATTCTTTCCCTGTGCAGAGCATTGCAACGGTGGATTCCCTGCTCGGCTAGGCGCTTTGGCGGCAAGCCATCCCCAGATTTTGACAGAATGCTGAGCGATCGAGCACTTGTTAGTCCTTCCGCGCCCTCTTGGCTTCGGTGCCGACCTTCGGATGATTTGGGTCGTGTCGCTGTCGCGCTTACGCATCTATCCAGCCTGCCTGCTTGCCGTTGCGGCGTGGCTACCTTGGGCGACGCTGCCGCACGTGAATTTGCGCCAGACGTCTTTCCAGCGGTGCGACTGCTGCCTGGGACCTGGGAGGCTTGTGCCAGGCAGTGGGGCAACCTCATCACGGCCACTCGCGACCGTCCACGCATGGCCTCGTGTTCAAACGTCAGCATTATCCACATAAGAACTGGAGCTATCGACATCACTCTTGTTTACCTCGCATCTGGGGCCCATCGTTAATTGGCAACATGCTCAGCATCGTCAACCTGCCAGCCGAGCTTGTCTTAGAAATTTGCTCCCATATTCGCCAAGGTCAAAGACCGGGAAATGGGTGCGGCGCCGGCGACTTGTCCCGCCATTCTCGCACATGCTCATTTCTGCGAGCGGTAGTTCAGCCAGCAGTTTTCACCTCATTTGTCTACAGGAACTCTTCCCAGAATCGGATGACTCTACTGCACCGGGCTTTGGATCTCCGGCCCGATCTGTGCGACAATTTCCGGCATTTCAAGGTAGAATTCACAATCAACCTTTGGGGTCGTCCCGACACCCTCAACGACGATGATACTCGCCGTGTCGAGTCTCAATTAGCTGAGCTTGGCCTCCCCGCCCTCGACTCCAGGCACGATCAACACCCTCGTTGGTACGGACGTAACAAACAACATTGCAAAGCATGCGGCCAGTGTCAGCGCTGCCCGGTTGACCTGCTACTGGTGGAGATCATCGTTCTACGAATCGCACCGCATCTGACTTTCCTCAGCCTCCCGTTCGACACGCGTTGGAGGATGCCGACCCTGAGGCGTCACCGCACTTTGAACTCCTCCTCCACATTTCCGAACCTTGAATTGCTGGAAATCACAAAGCTTTACAATGGAGGCGCCGGACATCTTGACGTACTCGAGAAGACCTCCCTTTTCGGGCCGTCAGTGACAGAGCTGTGGACCTACGGCATCGCAACCACCCCCCTTCTCGGCATCGCAATCACCTCCCTTTTCGGTCTCAACGTTCATGAGATTACGCGAAGATCCACAGCACTCGCCGGGATTCGCCGCTTGGAGTTCCAGGGTAGCTGCCGCATGTCGGTGCGCGATGTGCACGTCATGCTTGCATCGATGCCGGCGTTACAGGTTCTAGGCCTCTCGTGGACTCGGAACGGACACGGCCAGGAGGGCGAGATGTGGGACGCGATTGCGCAGCGCAAGACGACGCTTCAGGAGCTCAGAATTGATAACCCAAGCGTATCACACTTCCCGCCGCTGCACGAGACGGATATGCGCGGTCTTCACTCACTCGAGGAATTCTCACAGCTAGAAGTGCTCAAGATTGGGCCTGGCATGTTGTGTGCCTTGTGGTCCGCCTGCACGCGAGAGTACCCGAAACGCAACAAGGATGAGTTTTTGGAAGGCATGTTTCCCAGGGGGGGGTATCAGGGAACTTACCCTCTGGGAACCGCGCGTTCGGTTCAAGCCGGGCATCCGTCGATTGGCTGGGGCGGTGGCGATGGGTCGTTACCCGCACTTGGAAAGGGTTGCGATTGCGCTTCCGGAGATTGCGACATCAAATTTTTTTTGGAACGAAGGCGATAGTCGATTCTGGGAGGACGCGAGGGCGGTGCTTCAGGCCGCATTCGAAGCTGCCGGGGTGCAGTTTGTCGTGGATGTCAGATCAAGAGGACCTCCGCTTGATCCAGGATCCGCCACACAAAGTTCATTTTTTTCAACTTTATCTTCAAAGTCTCGGTCAATCCGGCTTAAAATTCAGGAATTATCATGAGCAAGGAAACTCTAATGCCAGGCAGTGGACAAGGTTAGCTGTGGAGCTCTGTTCACGCTCAGCAAGGTTTGCGCCCTGCTATCGAGGGGCTGTTACAAAACAGCGACTCATTCTGGTTTTCACCCTTCTGTTTTCATACATTCCTCCTCTGTATTTCTACAAGTAGAGACTCAGACTAGCGATCTTACAATACAAGAAGACCCACAAAGCGTTACAATGATTATCGAGGCTCCCGATTTCGATGAATCCGATTTCATCTTCGATGACTCGATGACCGAGGTTCCAGCGCTTGATGAAGCTGATCTCGGCTTCGATTACTTGGACCATCAAGCCCCCACCACGACAATGACGACTGAGGTTCCCCACTCGATGAATCCGATTTCGGCCTCGGGCAGCTGGACCGTTTCTGTCGCCCATGGAGCTACCAAGGGCCAATGACAAGGGCTGTGCGTCCTGAACTCTGGATGCCACAGAACCCGACGCGCATGAAGGTGCTCCAGCAACTTGACCAGGCTTTTGTTTGATGAATCTTGGCCGTTATGTGACTAAAATGAACACAAGATAAAGAAAACACATATGCTGTAAGCCCTAGCGTTGCAAAATGAAAAGGGGTATTAAGCGGAGAAACAGAAAAAGTTAAATCTAAGCCCTGATCGCAGGTGGCTTATTTTATACTTTTCGGGCGTACTGACGTTAACCTTATAAAGGCTAACAATCAGAAACCTTTAAAGTATAAAACCACTTTTATACCATTACCTTTATCCGCTTCCTTTTTTTTATAATAATATTACACATATATATATATATATACATACGTATGTAACGGTCCAGCAGCAATGTGTTGCAATTGGTGCTACCAGACTACGAAAATCCTTGAGTGAGGAAGGAAGAGAGAAAGAGTGAAAGGAAAGAAAGACACGAGCTTAATATATACAATCTGGGTGTCGAGAAGAG